>JAAONU010000015.1:9107116-9707116 GCA_012932295.1 Cyclina sinensis | reverse complement strand
AAAGTTCATTAAAATTGCAATAGTAGTATAAGATAAGTAGTGCGGACAAACTTTAAAAATAAAAATCATAAAAGGGCCATAACTCTCACAAAAATCATTGGACTGGAAAATACCGATGATATGCACAACTAGACTTGGTACTGATCATTCCTGTAAAGTTTGGATGAAATCGCACCAGTAGTTTCTGAATAGTAGTCCAGACAAGTTTTGTGACTGACGGACAGACAGACGGACAGACGACGGAGAAGTGATCCCTATATGTCGTGGCTACTCCGTAGCAGGCGACACAAAAAGTACAGCTTCTATCGCATACACAAGCTTTTTCTAAGATTTGACCCCGTTACCTAGTTTTTGAACCCAGATGATCCATATACAACCCCAACCTAGATTTCATCAAGACAAACATTCTGACCAAGTTTCATAAAGATCCAATGAAAATACAGCCTCTATCGCAGACACAAGGTTTTTCTAAGATTTGACCCTGTGACCTAGTTTTTGACCCCAGATGACCCATATTCAATCCCAACTCAGAACTCATCAAGACAAACATTCTGACAAAATATTAGGAAAATTGGATGAAAAATACAGCTTCTATTGCATACACAAGCTTTTTCTAAGATTTGACCCCATGATCTAGTTTTTGACCCTAGATGACCCATAAACAATCCCAACCTAGATCTCATCAAGACAAACATTCTGACAACATATTAGGAAAATCCAATGGAAAAAACATGCGTATATTGCATACACAATGTTTTTCTAAGATTTGACCCCGTGACCTAGTTTTTGACCCAAGAGGACCCATATACAATCCCAACCTAGATACCATAGAGACAAACATTCTGACTAAATATTAGGAAAATCGGATGAAAAATACAGCTTCTATCGCATTCACAAGGTTTTTCTTAGATTGGACTCCGTGACCTACTTTTTGACCCCAGATGACCCATATACAATCCCAACCTAGATTTTATCAAGACAAACATTCTGACCAAGTTTCATAAAGATCCAATGAAAAATACAGCCTCTATCGCATGCACAAGGCAAATGTGAACAGACAGACGACGGACAGACAGACAACAGATGACAGACACTGAGTGATCACTATAGCTCACCCTAAGCATTCGCTCAGGTGAGCTAAAAATAGCATTTTTAGACTATATGCACCTATAATTGTACAGGATGTTTTGTGACAATACAGCTGAATGCGGGGGCATCTGTATCCTATGGACACATCTCTAGTTTAATACTGTTTCCTGCTTCTTATAAATCAGTTGAAGTTTTTTACACTGAACTTAATGCTTTATACTTTGTCTTTGACCTTCTTTTGTATAAATGATTACCATCATCAGCTCTAAGTCTGAAATCTTTTACATGACACTTTTCTCCAAACGCTATATCCTTCTTAGTAAGTAACTCTAACATTCCTAGGCTGTCACTTTATCTCCTTGTTTTTATTATACCATTTCTAATGCATTGTAAATTTATACAATTGTCACTAGAATCCAAGTATTGTTTCCATGCTCTATTTAAACTGCATTATTTTCTTACACAAATAGTTCAGAATTTATAGCCTCTTTCATAACTTAGTGTTAATGAATTGATTTATAGTTAGAATTCCTAACTATTTTCTGTGTGATTTATGTTAAACAAACAACAATAAATAAAAAAATTATGCCCACAAAGGGAGGCATATAGGTTCTGAACTGTCCGTTCATCTTTCCGTCAGTCCTTCCATCTGAAAACTATTAACTTCCAAATTATTAAGTAGATTTACTTCATACTCGGACACAACATCCCTTTGGACAAGGCCTTCCCACTGACCTATATTTATTTGCCCTTAACCCCTGAATGACCTTCTCCTTGGAGATCCAATTGTCCAAAAACCTTAACATTGACCATAACTTCTTCATAAGTAAGTGGATTTACTTCATACTTGGAAACAACACCCCTTTGGACAAGACTGTCCCACTGACATATATTTATTACACCTTGACCCCTGAGTGACCTTTACCTTAAACATCCAATTGTCCAAAAACTTTAACATTGACCATAACTGCCTTATCAGAAAGTTGAATTACTTCTTACTTGGACACAACACACCTGTGGACAAGACCTTCTCACTGACTTATATTCATCTGACCTTGACCCTTGAATGACTGGTCCTCAGCCCAAAGTCAAAGCACCACTTAGTACACCGTTATTTCATTATACTGCTACTGGCACCTTAGAATTTGAAAATACCAGGATACATTTGTTATGCTTCCTGAAAGATACATAATATATGCCTGCCTTGTCCTTCCATCATCATCTTCCCACAGTTTCCATTTCACTGTTCCATCCCCATAGGAGGCTATTTGTATCACACATTTAACACAAGTGTGAAGGAGTAAAGAACCATTTTGAGTGTCAAAGGTTTCAAATGGTATAAAATCTGGACAAGTTGTATCGCTCGACATTATTGATTTTGCAATTTAAATCTGCTATAACTTACAATGAATACAAAAAGTATTGTGTAACAATCAAAGAAACCCGCTGGTTGTTTGCAGCATATCTTGGCACTGTTGCTTGGGGGCGATAATTGCTTAATCACAGTAAACACAATGTGATCTCCACGAGCAACAGGTATCTGGCGATTCATTATATTGCATCTTTATTTCACTGTTAATTACATTATAGGACCGTGATAACTGTTTGCTCAATTGCATTTTCGTTAAATCCAATTTCGTTTAATCCCATTTTATCTTAACTGAATAAAGAAGAAAAAATGACGGGACCGATCACTTCTTTCTAAGTACACCGTTATTTCATTATACTGCTATTTGTAGCAGCGCGATTGGACTGTACATTTAAAGTCTTCAAAGGCTTCTAAAACTGCAATTATCATAATTAAAGTTGCTAACTCCAACTAATTTCTTCAAATTAAAAAAAACAAATTGGCCATTTTCAGTTTGTTACTGAAATCACACATCTTGTGAGATTAGACAAATTTGGATGAAATCTCCATTTTGATTGGATGAAAGCTGTTTTGCTGTTAGCTGTGGTAAAAATTGTCCAAGGTTACAGCAGGAACACTGAAATCATTCGAATCATTTTCACTTTCGATACGTGAAATTCATAACTGAATTGTGCAGGTTCACATGTTTGTTTAAGTTATAAGAACCTGAATACACTGCATAGCAGTGCAGAAATAAGCAACTATCAATGTAGAATAAATTGGTATAAACAAGCAAAAAGAGTTACCACAAACTTACCTGTTGATGAGCCAGAATCACTACTGCCCCTCTCGCTCCAGTTGAGCACTGAGTACAGATCATCAAGGAACTCATAATTGAAAGTTATTGTGTAGTTGTAACTCTCAAGACTCTCCTTGTTGTCCTGCATACATCTATTAAAAACTTCCTCTGCCACATCTAAAATTTGATTTTTCATAATTATGATATCATCTGTTAACAATGGTTCTACAAAGCTTCAACTGCCATTTGTTTTGATTTGTGAATTTTGCTGAGAAGTGTAAGCTGACTGGCATCTATTTGCTTCTTTTTATAGAAATAAGATCTGAAACAAGAGCACCCCTAGGTGGAGCATTATATTCCCAAAGGGTGATTTTTCTAAGTATGATCGATTGTGATATTAGGGAAGAAACCTTAGGTTTTAGAATTAAATGATTTGCTTAAAATTTTTATTTTTTTTTATTTTTGATTTATAAAATATTTTGATTTTTAACATTTTATAATTTTGATTTTACATTTTTATTGATCTTTATCATATCTGAATTTTAGGTTTTATAATTTGTATAAATGTCAGTCTTTCAGAAGATATGATGTTCATGCTGTGAAGCATGGTTATCAAGTTACAATGCAGAAATATTGATTGTTTAGCTGATTGTCACCTTGACCTTTTATGTACTTACCCCGAACAGTAAAGGGGTCATGTAATCAATAATGGCAATCATCCTAAGAAGTTTGAAGTCTGTATGGGAAATAGTTGCCAAGTTGTACAGCGAAAATGCTATTCAGTGTTTCGGTCATTGTGACCTTGACATCTTACCTACTGATCCTAAGATGTATGGGAGTCATTTTCTCAATGCAATCAATCATCATATGAAGTTTGAAGTCTGTATGACAAATGGTTATAAAGTTTTACAGCGAATAATGTTTTTAGTGCTTAGGTCACTGTGGTCTTGTCCTTTGACCTAACGACCCCAAAAATCAATAGGGGTCATTCACTCAATGTGTGCAACCATTATATGAACATTGAAGTCTCTAGACAAATGGTTGTTGAGTTACAGAGTGTAAATGATTCAAAACATTTAAGTGACTGTGACCTTGATCTTCGACATACTAACCTCATAATGTATAAAGGTCATCCACTCAATGTGTGCAAACACGATATAAATTTTGAAGTCTCTATAACAAACGATTGTCAAGTTACATGGCAGAAGTTGTTTTCAATGTTAAGGTCACATGTGACCTTGACCTTTGACCTTTTGACTCCAAAGTCAATGATCAATGATGATCAATTAATTGGAAACCATTTTCCTGTTAATAGCCACTCTGACCTAGACCAAGTGACCCCCAAAAGCAATACTAGATGAGTGTTTAGTGGAATACTTATGTCGCCCTTGGGTACTCTGTTAGAATAACTTAAAAGGTAAACAAGACAGCATGCTAGTCAAAGTACAACAAGACTTGTCCACAGACAGCTGCTCCACTTTTCTCAGTTCTGGATAATTAACTATAAGCCAAGTTAAACAAGAGGCCCAAGTGAAAAAAAATTGAGTGCAAGAGGGAAAGTACCTAGTCATACAAGATAAACAAGAGGGCCATGATGGCCCTGTATCGTTCACCTGAGTATGACTGCTTTTAACAAAGTTGCTATGGACCTGGTTAATTGACCCCAGATGACCCATATTCGAACCTGACCTACAAATTATTGAAGCAATCTCTCTGACAAATTTCAAGGTTATTTGGACTGAAAATGTTACCTCTAGAGTGTTAACAAGGTTTTTCAATATTTGGGCTCTATGACCTAGTTTTTTAACCTAAATGTCCCATATTCGAACTTGAGCTAGAAATTATCGAAACAACCTCTCTGACAATTTTCCAGGATATTTGGACTGAAAAAGTAGCCTCTAACGTGTTAACAAGGTTTTTCGATATATAGGCTCTGTGACCTAGTTTTTGACCCCAGATAACCCATATCCAAACTTGAGCTACAAATCATCAAAACAACCTTTCTGACAAATTTCCAGGACATTTGGACTTAAAATGTAGCCTATAGGGCGTTTACAAAGTTTTTTTCGATATTTGGGCTCTGTGACCTAGATGTTTCGACTCCAGATGACCCATATTCAAACCTGACCTAGAAACCATAGAATTAAGCTTTCTGACAAATTTCCAGGTTATTTGGAATTAAAATGATACCTCTAGAGTGTTAACAAGGTTTTTCCATATTTGGGCTCTGTGACCTAGTTTTTGACGCAAGATGACCCATACTCCAACTTGAGCTAGAAATCATAACAAGAGGGCAATGATGGCCCTGTATCGCTCACCTGAGTATGACTGCTTTTAACAAAGTTGCTATGGACCTTTTTAATTGACCCCAGATGACCCATATTCGAACATGACCTAGAAATTATTGAAACAATCTCTTTGACAAATTTCCAGGATATTTGGACTGAAAAAGTAGCATCTAGAGTGTTAACAAAGTTTCTCGATATTTAGGCTCTGTGACCTAGTTTTTGACCCCAGATAACCCATATCCAATCTTGAGCTACAAATCATCAAAGCAACCTATTTGACAGATTTCCAGGACATTTGGACTTAAAATGTAGCCTCTAGAGTGTTTACAAAGTTTTTCCATATTTGGGCTCTGTGACCTAGTTTTTGACCCAAGATGACCCATACTCCAACTTGAGCTAGAAATCATCAAAAAAACTTGTCTGACAAACTTCTAGGATATTTGGACTGAAAATGTAACCTCTGAAGTGTTAAAAAGTATTTTACATATTTGGACCATGTGACCTAGTTTTTGATCCCAGATGACCCATATCCAAATCAGAGCTAGAAATAATTGAAACAATATTTCTGACAAAGTTCAAGGACATTTGGACTACAAATGTAACCTCTAGAGCTTTTACAAGGTTTTTCTACTTTCGGGCTCTGTGACCTAGTTTTTGACCCCAGAAAACCTATATTCAAAACTGAGCTAGAAATCATCCATAGAACCTTTCTGACAAATTTCCAGATTATTTGGGCTGAAAATGTAACCTCTAGAGTGTTTACAAGATTTTTCTATTTTTGGGCTCTGTGACCTAGTTTTTGAACCCAGATGACCCATATTCGAACTTGATCTAGAAATACTCAAGGAAACCTTTCTGACAAATTTCCAGATTATTTGGGCTGAAAATGTAACCTCTAGAGTGTTAACAAGATTTTTCTATTTTTGGGCTCTGTGACCTAGTTTTTGAACCCAGATGACCCATATTTGAACTTGATCTAGAAATACTCAAGGCAACCTTTCTGACAAATATCCAGATTATTTGGGCTGAAAATGTAACCTCTAGAGTGTTAACAAGATGTTTCTATTTTTGGGCTCTGTGATCTAGTTTTTGAACCCAGATGACCCATATTTGAACTTGAGCTAGAAATCATAGAAGCAACCTTCCTGACAAATTCCCAGATAATTTGGTGTAAAACTGTTACCTTTAGAGTGTTTACAAGGTTTTTCAATATTTGGGCTCTGTGACCTAGTTTTTGACCCCAGATGACCCATATTTAAACCTGACCTAGAAATCGTCAAAGCAACCTTCCTAACAAATTTCCAGATTATTTGGGCTGAAAATGTAACCTGTAGAGTGTTAACAAGATTTTTCTATTTTTGGGCTCCGTGGCCTAGTTTTTGAACCCAGATGACTCATATTTAAACTTGAGCTAGAAACCATCGATAGAACCTTTCTGACAAATTTCCAGGATATTTGGACTGAAAAAGTAGCCTTTAGAGTGTTAACAAGGTTTTTCTATATTTGGGCTCTGTGATCTAGTTTTCCAACCCTGATAACCCATGTTCGAACTCGTCTGAGATATTAATGAGACAAACATCCTGACCAAGTTTCATGACAATTGAGGCAAAAATGTGACAACTAGAGTGTTAAGAAACTAATTGTGGACAGACGGACGACGGACAAAAGGTGATCAGAAAAGCTAACTCTGTCACTACTTGACAGGCGAGCTAAAAAATTTGGGTCAAGCACTTGCGTATTAAAAAAAAAGTGCGGGGGGTCAGGATGAGGTCAAGTACCTATGTATTAAAACAAGAGGGCCATGATGGCCCTATATCGCTCACCTGACCTAGTTTTTGACCCCAGATGATCCATATCCAAACTTGAGCTACAAATCATCAAAACAACCTTTCTGACAAATTTCCAGGACATTTGGACTGAAAATGTAGCCTCTAGAGTGTTTACAAAGTTTTTCGATATTTAGGCTCTGTGACCTAGTTTTTTAATCCAGATGACCCATATTCAAAGCTGAGCTGGAAATCATAGAAGCAACCTTTCTGACAAATTTTCAGGTAATTTGGAATTAAAATCTTAACTCTAGAGTCTTAACAAAGTTTTTCCATATTTAGTCTCTGTGACCTAGTTTTTGACCAAAGATGACCCATATAAGTACTTGAGCTAGAAATCATCAAAACAACCTGTCTGAAAAATTTCCAGGATATTTCGACTGAAAATGTAACCTCTGGAGTGTTAAAATGGTTTTTACATTTTAGGGCTCTGTGACCTAGTTTTTGATCCCATATGACCCATATCCTAATCTGGGCTAGAAATCATTGAAACAACCTTTCTGACAAATTTCAAGGACATTTGGGCTGAAAATGTAACCTCTAGAGCATTAACAAGGATGTTCTACTTTTTGGCCCTGTGTCCTAGTTTTTGACCCCCCATAACCCATATTCAAAACTGGGCTAGAAATCATTAAAACAATCTTTCTGACAAATTTCAAGGTTATTTGAACTGAAAATCTTACCTCAATGCACGTTAACAAGGTTTTCCTATTTTTGGACTCTGTGACCTAGTTTTTGAACCCAGATGACCCATATTCAAACTTGAGCACAACCTGTCTGACAAATTTCCAGATTATTTGGACTAAAAATGTTACTTCTCCTTCTACAAGAAAATTTTCAAAGTTTTCACTATATAAGCCTAGGTAAAACCAATGACCCCGGGATGGGACCAAATTTGACTCCAGGGGTATAACTGGAACAAACTTGGTAGAGGTCCACTAGACAATGCTACATACTAAATCTTTTGGCTCAGGGCCTTGTGGTTTCAGACAAGAACTTTTCGAAGTTTATCCTATATAAGCCTATGTAAAACAAGTTACCGCTGGGGTGGGGCCAAATTTGAACAAACTTGGTAGAAGTCCACTAGATAATGCTACATACCAAATATCTAAGCTCTATACCCAGAGGCCATGATTTGAACAAACTTGGTAGAGGTCCACTAGATGATGCTTTCTACCAAATATCAAAGCTCCAGGCCTTGTGGTTTCTGACAAGAAGATTTTTAAAGATCCAACTTTTAAAGTTTGTTTTGAGCTCCTGTGACCCAGAAATCCAATGAACCAGAACCATTTGAACAAACTTGGTAGAGCTTCATGCAAGGAACATTCTAGGCAAGTTTCATTAAATTTTGCCCAGTGGTTTCAGAAGAGATTTTGTTTGAATGAATTGTGGATGACGGACGGACGGACGCTGGACAACCAAGGATCCTAAAAGCTCACATGAGCATGCTCAGGTGAGCTAAAAAAAAAAATGGACCCTTGGGAGGGGGTGAGGTGACTGGTTTGTGGGGTGGATGGGGAGTTGTTCAGTACCTATGTATTAAAAAAAAATTGGGCCGGGGGGTGGGGGGAGTGACTGGTTAGGGGGGAGTGACTGGTTAGGGGGGATGGAAGTCGAGTACCTATGTTTTAAAGAAAACAAGGGGGCCAATGGCCCCAAAGCGCTCACCTGAAGACAGACTGTTATTTGTATGGAAGCTATCATTATTTTTTATAAATCTAAGATCTAGCCTTTGAAGGATAATTTTCTTATAAGTTTTTACTATATGCAAACAAGAGCCATGTTACACATGGTTAATCCCCCCGCCGGGAAGAAGCTACCTGAAGGTTGTACTTTCAAACACTCAATGTAATAATGTTTGAAGAAAATCCCACAAAAAATAGGCAAGGTAGAGTTATTGTTCTTGCAAACTGCACTTCCTACCAATGTGCTATGTCAGTGTATTAAGTTTAAAGAAAATCGCTCAAGCACTTTTGGAGTTATGCTTCGGACAAAGTTTTTCAATTAAATTTGATAAAGGGGAATAATTCTAAAAGTAGGCAAGGTACAGTTATTATTCTTACACACTGCAACTGCAATGTGCTCTTTCAGTATATGAAGTTTGAAGAAAATCACTGAAGTACTTTTGGAGTTATGCCCTGGACAAAACTGGAATGGACGCATGCACGGGCGGACAGAGACGATTTCTTATATCCCCTCCGCCTTTGGCGGGGGGATAATAAGTTCAAGAATTCAAGAATTAGATAAACATGTATATGCTGGGATTTTTAAAATGTAAACAAGTAAATCTGATAAAGGGGAATAACTCTAAAAAATAGGCAAGGTAGAGTTATTGGACTTGCACACTGCACTACCTACCAATGTGCTCTGTCAGTGTATGAAGTTTGAATAAAACCCCTCAAGTAGTTTTAGAGTTATGCTCTGGACAAAATTTATCAAGTAATTCTGATAAAGGGGAATAACTCTAAAAATAGGCAAGGTAGAGTTATTGGACTTGCACACTGCACTACTTACCAATGTGCTCTGTCAGTGTATGAAGTTTGAATAAAATTCCTCAAGTAGTTTTGGAGTTATGCTCTGGACAAAATTTATCAAGTAATTCTGATAAAGGGGAATAACTCTAAAAATAGGCAAGGTAGAGTTATTATACTTGCACACTGCACTACCTACCAATGTGCTCTGTCAGTGTATGAAGTTTGAATCAAATCCCTTTAGCAGTTTTGGAGTTATGCTCCGGACAAAATTTATCAAGTAAATTTGATAAAGCGGAATAACTCTAAAAAAAGGCAAGGTAGAGTTATTGCATTTGCACACTGCACTACCTACCAATGTGCTCTGTCAGTGTATGAAGTTTGAATAAAATCCCTCAAGTAGTTTTGGAGTTATGCTCTGGACAAAATTGTTTCGGATGGACGGACGCACAGACGCACGGATGCACGGACGGACAAAGGGCATTTCTAATATCCCCTCCACCTTTGGTGGGGGGATAACAAGTAAATCTGATAAAGGGGAATAACTGTAAAAAATAGGCAAGGTAGAGTTATTGGACTTGCACACTGCACTACCTACCAATGTGCTCTGTCAGTGTATGAAATTTGAATAAAATCCCTCTGGCAGTTTTGGAGTTATGCTCCAGACAAAATTTATCAAGTAATTCTGATAAAGGGGAATAACTCTAAAAATAAGCAAGGTAGAGTTATTGTTCTTGCACACCGCATTACCTACCAATGTGCTCTGTCAGTGTATGAAGTTTGAATAAAATCCCTCAAGTAGTTTTGGAGTTATGCTCCGGACAAAATTTATCAAGTAATTCTGAAAAAGGGGAGTTACTCTTAAAATAGGCAAGGTAGAGTTATTGGACTTGCACACTGCACTACCTACCAATGTGCTCTGTCAGTGTATGAAGTTGAATAAAATCCCTAAAGTAGTTTTGGAGTTATGCTCCGGACAAAATTGTTTCGGATGGACGCACGAAAGCACGGATGCACGGACGCACGGACGGACGAAGGGCATTACTAATATCCCCTCCGCTTTTGGCAGGGGATATAAAAAGGCAAGGTAGAGTTATTGCACTTGCACACTGCACTATCTACCAATGTGCTCTGTCAGTGTATGAAGTTTGAATAAAATCTCTAAATAGTTTTGGAGTTATGCTCCGGACAAAATTGTTTCGGACTGACGGATGGACGGACGCACGGACGGACGAAGGGCATTTCTAATATCCCCTCCGCCTTTGGCGGGGGGATAAATAATGAATATCTATGAGCCCCGGCCAGGCCCAATTTTTACCCCGGATATAATTTGTACAAACTTGGAACAGGTTCACTAGACAATATTTCATGCCAAATAATTAAGCTTAAGGCTTAGTCATTTCAGAGGACAAGATTTTTTAAGTTTTTACTATATACATATATGGAAAAAATATGACCCCATGGGACGGGGCCAATTTTGGCACTAGGGCAATAATTTGAACAACTTTCGTAGAGGACCTATAGATGATGTCATATATCAAATATCAAAGCTCTAGCCTTTGTCATATCAGAGGAGAAGATTTTTTAAGTGTTTACAATATAAATATAAAGAAAACCTATGACCCCCTGGGGCGGGGCCAATTTTGGCACTAGGGGCAAAATTTGAACAACTTTCGTAGAGGACCTTTAGATGATGTCATATACCAAATATCAAAGCTCTAGCCTTTGTCATTTCAGAGAAGAAGATTTTTTAAGTTTTTACTATATACATATATGGAAAACCTATGACCCCCTGGGACAGGGCCAATTTTGGCACTAGGGGCATAATTTGAACAACTTTCATAGAGGACCTATAGATGATGTTATATACCAAATATCAAAGCTCTAGCCATTGTCATTTCAGAGGAGAAGATTTTTTAAGTTTTTAATATATACATATAAGGAAAACCTATGATCCCCTGGGACAGGGCCCATTTTGGCACTAGGGGCATAATTTGAACAACTTTCATAGAGGACCTATAGATGATGTTATATACCAAATATCAAAGCCTTTGTCATTTCAGAGGAGAAGATTTTTTAAGTTTTTACTATATGCATATATGGAAAACCTAACCCCCGGGGTGGGGTCAATTTTGGCACTATGGGCATAATTTGAACAACTTTCGTAGAGGACCTAATGATGATGTCATATACCAAATATCAAAGATCTAGCCTTGGCCAAATTAAGCAACATTCAGAAATTTGACCTTAAATGTCAAGGTAAAGTTCAGTTTAACCTTCTTTGGAGGTATTGTCTATAAGGTAGTTATGTCCAAGCATGAAGACACTCCATTAATAACAAAGAAATAGAGAAGTTAAGCAATATCAAGGCCATTTAAAGGTCAAGGTAATACTTTAATTGTTCAACACGTTTCTTTTATTCTAGGTGTTGTTGTGTCCAAGTATAGGTCAAATCCATACAGAAATAAACAAAAAATTGTCTATTTTAGCAAAATTCAATAATTTGACCTTGAGAGTCAAGGTAATTTTAATTCCAAGGTCCTATCTGAATAATTTAACATGTAGGTTTTGTCATAAGTGTCGTTTAGTCCAAGTATGAATCAAATCCAAATAAAATAACTTGACCTTGAAGGTCCAGGTCATACATGTATTATTCAACCTGTCAGTTTTGTCATAAGTGTTGTTTTGTCCAAGTATGAATTAAATCTGTAAATTGATAAAATTATTACAATAAAATAATTTGACCTTGACTTGGCCAACTGAAGCAAAATTCAATAACTTGGCCTTAAATGTCAAGGTCATTTAAAGGTCAAGGAAAGAATCAAAATGTCGGATTTGTCATAAGTGTTGTTTTGCCCAAGTATGAATCAAATCCATAAATAAATAATAAATTTATGACACTTTAAGCAAAATTCAATCATCAAACCTTGACGGTCAAGGTCATTTTTAGTTTATGGTCACACCTGAGTTATCTACAAGGGCGATCAGTGATCACATGTGTCGCCTGATGATAGCCAATTAAACAGTAGAATTGCGAAATGATTCGACAGTTTGTGACCTAAAATGCATTTTTTCTATTCAAGGGCCATAACTCAGCCAAAAATCATTCAACCGAAAAGCCTTTTAGACATGCACAAGTACTTGAGGTACAGAACAATCCTGTAACATTTCATTAAAATTGCTTTAGTAGTATAAGAGAAGTAGTCCAGACAAACTTTAAAAATGATAATTATTTAAGGGCGATAACTCTGACAAAAATCATTAATTGGAAAATGCTGAAGATATGCACAACTAGAATTGGTACTGATCATTCCTGTAAAGTTTGGATGAAATCGCACCAGTAGTTTCTGAGGAGTAGTCCTGACAAGTTTTGTAATGAACAGACAGACAGACCGATGGACGGACAGACAGATAGATGATGGGGAAGTGATCCCTATATGTCATGGCTACTTTTTAGCATGTCGCAGCTACTATGAAGCCTGCAACACAAAATTCATTATTTGGCCAAAACACCTTTTTCATTCAAGGGCCATAACTCAGCCAAAAATCATTCAACCGAAAAACCCGTTAGATATGCGCATGCACTTAAGGTACGGATCAATCCTGTAAAATTTCATTCAAATTGCATAAGAAGTATAAGAGAAGTAGACCAAACAAACTTTAAAAATAAAAATCATACAAGAGGGCCATGATGGCCCTGTATCGCTCACCTGAGTATGACTGCTTTTAACAAAGTTGCTATGGACCTGGTTAATTGACCCCAGATGACCCATATTCGAACTTGACCCAGAAATTATTGAAACAATCTCTGTGACAAATTCTTAAAGGTTATTTGTACTGAAAATGTTACCTCTAGAGTTTTAACAAGGTTTTTCCATAATTGGGCTCTATGACCTAGTTTTTTAAACTAGATGTCCTATATTCAAACTTGAACTAGAAATTATTGAAACAATCTCTTTGAAAAATTTCCAGGATATTTGGACTGAAAAAGTAGCCTCGTGAGTGTTAACAAGGTTTTTCGATATTTGGGCTCTGTGACCTAGTTTTTGACCCAAGATAACCCATATCCAAACTTGAGCTACAAATCACCAAAAAACTTTCTGACAAATTTCCAGGACATTTTGACTGAAAATGTAGCCTCTAGAGTGTTTTCAAAGGTTATCGATATTTGGGCTCTGTGACCTAGTTTTCAACTCCAGATGACCCATATTCGAACATGACCTAGAAACCATAGAATTAAGCTTTCTGACAAATTTCCAGGTTATTTGGAATTAAAATCTTACCTCTACATACTACATGCAACATCCCAAATCTTAAGGCTCAGGGCCTTGTGGTTTCAGACAAGAAGATTTTCAAAGTTTTTCCTTTAAGTTGCCATAGCCACCAGAGTTCTTGATGGAATTGAATTCTTTGAACAACTTTGGTAGAGCTTCATGCAAGGAACATCCCAGGCAAGTTTCATCAAATTTGGCCCAGTGGTTTTAGAGGAGCTGTCGATTGAATGAAATTGTTGACGAACGACGACCGGTCACAATAGCCCACCATGAGCCAAAGGCTCAGGTGAGCTAAAAAGGAGGTCAGTATGTCAAAAATATCGGTCAAGGAATAATGTTTTTGAAATCATCTTGAAAAACTGTACAAATCGTCCAAAGTTTATTGCCATAGAAAAAAACTTAAAAAATGAGAAAAAGAAAACGGGTAGGCGGGGGAGGGGGATGACCCAACTGTGGTCACAGTGCATACTACCAAATATCTAAGCTCCAGGCCTTCCAGTTTGTGACAAGAAGAGATTTTTAAAGTTTTTTGCTATAAAACTCTATGTAAAATATGTGACCCCTTGGGCGGGGCCAGTTTTGACCCAGGGGCCAGGATTTGAACGATCATGGTAGAAGTCTACTAGACAATGCTCAACACCAAATATCTAAGCTCCATGCCTTGTAGTTTCTTACAAGAATATTTTTAAAGTTTTCCCTATATAACTCTATGTAAATCAAGTAAGCCCTGGGCAGGGTCAGTTCTGACCCCAGAGTCATAATTTGAACAATCTTTGTAGAGGTCCACTAGATGTTGCCTCATACCAAATATCTAAGCTCCAGGCCTTGCAGTTTCTGTAAAGAAGATTTTTAAAGAATTTACTATATAACTCTATGTAAAACATGTGGCCCCTTGGGCGGAGCCAATTTTGACCCAGGGGCCATGATTTGAACAATCTTGGTAGAGGTCTACTAGACAATGCTCAACACCAAATATCTAAGCTCCATACCTTGTGGTTTCTGACAAAAAGATTTTAAAGTTTTTTCCTCTATAACTGTATATAAAACATGTAACCCCTGGGGTGGGGCCAGTTCTGACCCCAGGGTCATAATTTGAACAATCTTGGTAGAGGTCCACTAGATGATGCCTCATACCAAATATCTTAGCTCCAGGCCTTGTGGTTTTTGCGAAAATTTTTAAAGTTTTTTCTTTTGGTTGCCATGGCAATCAGAGTTCTGCATGGAATTGAATACTTAGAACAACTTTGGATGAGCTTCATGCAAGGAACATCCCATGTAAGTTTCATTGAATTTGGCCCAGTGGTTTCAGAGGAGATGTCGTTTGAATGAAATTGTTGATGCTTCACGACCAACGAAGCACACCGCACATTGGGGTATGACAAAAGCTCACTCTCGCACTTTGTGCCAGGTGAGCTAAAAATAAGATAGAGTTACGTAACTTATGGTATTTATGTGGGGTGTCATTATGAGGAGGTTTTGAGCAGTAGAAGAAAATATTGAAGTAATGGCAGAGATATATGAAAAAGTTTTTGCACACAGACAATGCAGACACTGACAAATAAGGAGCTATGAAAGTACCTCAACATTTTCTTAAACAAGAGGGCCCTGGATCGCTCACCTGAGTATTTTAGCAGTAGGTTTGCTGTTAAGCAGTATATCATTTTTTTATTCATAATATATAAGTGCCTACAAACCAAAAATGTAAAATATCAGTCAATAAATAAAGGCTCTATGACAGAAAGTAGAAATATCTATTAAAAGCTATGGTGACCTTGACCTTGACCCAGTGACCTCAAACCCTACTCATGGGTAGATGTCCATGCAATGATCCTATATAATGAATATCAAAGATATTGGTCTATAAATAAAGGCTCTATGAGGTACAGTAGATAAATCTATTTTTAGCCTCTGTGACCTTTAACCTAATCTAACAATTTGAAAAAGCTTGATAAACCTTGCTTCATGCCAAATTTTAAAATTCTAGGCCTTGTGGTTCTAGATAAGAAAATTTTTAAAGATTTCCTTTTTTACATATTAAGGGCCCCCGGGGCGGGGCAAATTTTAACCGCAGGGCCAACATTTAAACAATATTGGTAAAGGTTCTTTACACAATACTCTACACAAAATATCTAAGGTCTACCCTATTTGTTTTGGAGAAATTATTTTTCATGTTTTTCCTATATAAATCTATGTAAACCAAGAGAACCTAGGGGTGTGGCCAATTTTGACCCAGGGAACATAATTTGAACAAACATGGTAGACATCCACTAGACAATGCTACATAGCAAATATCTAAGCTGTAGGCATTGAGGTTTCCAGTAAGAAGATTTCTAAAGATTGCATTTTTTATATATCAAGGGCCCCCAGGATAGGGTCAATTTTGACCCTTGGGCCAACATATAAACAATACTGGTAAAGGTTTTCTACACAATACTCCACACCAAATATCTAAGGTCTAGTCCTACTAGTTTCTGAGAAAAATGATTTTTCATGTTTTTCCTATATAACTATATGTAAACCAAGAGAACCCTGGGGCGTGGCCAATTTTGACCCCGGGGACATAATTTGAAACAAGAGGGCCATGATGGCCCTGGATCGCTCACCTGAGTACTTTGGCTGTAGGTTTGCTGTTAAGCAGTATTTCATTTTTTAATTGAAAATATGTAAGTGCCTACAAACCAAATATGTAAAATATCAGTCAATAAATAAAGGCTCTATGACAGAAAGTAGAAATATCTATTATAAGCTATGGTGACCTTGACCTTGACCCAGTGACCTCAAACCCTACCCATGGGTAGAGGTCCATGCAAGGAACCTCTATACTGAATATCAAAGATATTGGTCTATAAATGAAGGCTCTATGAGGTACAGTAGATAAATCTACTTTTAGCCTCCATGACCTTTAACCTAATCCAATAATTTGAAAAAGCTTGATAAAGCTTGCTTCATGCCAAATTTTAAAATTCTAGGTCTTGTGGTTTCAGACAAGAAGATTTTTAAAGATTTTCTTCTATATTGTTATTTAAAACTTGTGACCCCTTGGGCGCGGCCAATAGTGACCCCAGGGATATTTTTCTAACAAACTTGGTAGAGGTCCACTAGACAATGCTACACACCAAATATCTAAGCTCTATAACTTACGGTTTCTGACAAGAAGATTTTTTTAGATTTTCTTATATAACTCTATGTAAAACTAGTGGCCCCCGGGGCGGGGCCATTTTTGACCCAGAGGCCAGGATTTGAACAAACTTGTTAGAGGTCCACTAGACAATGCTACACACCAAATATCTAAGCTCTATAACTTACGGTTTCTGATAAGAAGATTTTTTAAGATTTTCCTATATAACTCTATGTAAAACAAGTGACCCCTGGGGCGAGGTCATTTTTGACCCAGAGGCCAGGATTTGAACAAACTTGGTAGAGGTCCACTAGACAATGCTACATACCAAATATCTTAACTGTAGGCCTTCTTGTTTCTGACAAGAAGATTTTTTAGTTTTTCCTATATAACTCTATGTAAAACAAGTGACCCCCGGGGCGGGGCCATTTTTGACCCAGAGGCCAGGATTTGAACAAACTTGGTAGAGGTCCACTAGACAATGCTACATACCAAATATCTTAACTGTAGGCCTTCTTGTTTCTGACAAGAAGATTTTTTTAGTTTTTCATATATAACTCTATGTAAAACTTGTGGCCCCTGGGGCGGGGTCATTTTTGACCCAGAGGCCAGGATTTGAACAAACTTGGTAGAGGTCCACTAGACAATGCTACACACCAAATATCTAAGCTCTATAACTTACGGTTTCTGACAAGAAGATTTTTTAAGATTTTCCTATATAACTCTATGTAAAACTAGTGGCCCCTGGGGCGGGGCCATTTTTGACCCAGAGGACAGGATTTGAACAAACTTGGTAGAGGTCCACTAGACAATGCTACACACCAAATATCTAAGCTCTATAACTTACGGTTTCTGACAAGAAGATTTTTTAAGATTTTCCTATATAACTCTATGTAAAACTAGTGGCCCCTGGGGCGGGGTCATTTTTGACCCAGAGGCCAGGATTTGAACAAACTTGGTAGAGGTCCACTAGACAATGCTACACACCAAATATCTAAGCTCTATAACTTACGGTTTCTGACAAGAAGATTTTTTAAGATTTTCTTATATAACTCTATGTAAAACTAGTGGCCCCTGGGGCGGGCCATTTTTGACCCAGAGGACAGGATTTGAACAAACTTGGTAGAGGTCCACTAGACAATGCTACACACCAAATATCTAAGCTCTATAACTTACGGTTTCTGACAAGAAGATTTTTTTAAGATTTTCCTATATAACTCTATGTAAAACAAGTGACCCCCGGGGCGGGGCCATTTTTGACCCAGAGGCCATGATTTGAACAAACTTGGTAGAGGTCCACTAGACAATGCTACATACCAAATTTCTTAACTCTAGGCCTTGTGGTTTCTGACAAGAAGATTTTCAAGTTTTCCCTATATAACTCCATGTAAAATCAACTGACCCTGGGGTGGGGTCAGTTTTGTCCCCAGGGACATAATTTGAACAAACTTGGTAGAGGTCCACTTGACAATGCTACATACCAAATATCAAAGCTCCAGGCCTTGTGGTTTCGGAGAAGAATATTTTTAAAGATCCAACTTATAAAATCTATTTTTAGCTCCAGTGAACCAGAAATGCAATGGACCAGAACCATTTGAACAATCTTGGTAGAGCTTCATGCAAGGAACATCCCAGGCAAGTTTCATTAAATTTGCCCCATTGGTTTCAGAGGAGATGTCGTTTGAATGAAAAGTTGACGACGGACGGACGGACGGACGGACTGACGGACGACGGACAAAGACCGATCAGAAAAGCTCACCCTGAGCACTTTGTGCTCAGGTGAGCTAAAAACTTGGTAGATATCCACTAGACAATGCTACATACCAAATATCTAAGCTGTAGGCATTGTGGTTTCTGAGAAGAAGATTTTTAAAGATTTCCTAAATAAGTCTACATAAAATGAATTGACCCCTGGGGCGGGACCAATTATGACCCCAGGGAAATAATTTCAACAATTTTTGTAGAATTCCATTAGAGGGCACTAAATGCCAAATATCTAAGCTCTAGGCCTTGTGGTTTCAGACAAGAAGATTTTCAAAGTTTTCCCTGTGTAAAATGATTCAACCCATGGGGCGGGGCCAAATTTGACCCCAGAGGCATAATATGAACAAACTTGGTAGAGGTTCACAGGACAATGCTATATACCAAATTTAAGGCTCATGGCCTTGTGGTTTCAGACAAGAAGATTTTCAAAGTTTTTCCTTTAAGTGTCCATAGCAACCAGAGTTCTTGATGGAATAGAAATCTTTGAACAACTTTGGTAGAGCTTCATGCAAGGAACATCCCAGGCAAGTTTCATCAAATTTGGCCCAGAGGTTTCAGATGAGATGTCGTTTGAATGAAATTGTTGAGGGACGACGGACGAAGGACAAAGACCGGTCACAATAGCCCACCATGAGTCAAAGGCTCAGGTGAGTTAAAAACAGCTGAGCTAAAAAATACACAGTAATTTCAGAACAGTCTATCATCTGAAAGTGTCCAACAATTACCTGGCATTTGACGGATCAGTTTTCTCATTGGCGTGTCATGTCTGTTGGTGTTCAGATCCAGGGTGTGGTTGCGCAGGGCCTCTTGCCAGTAGTTAGATTTGATTATAGCTGTAGCCACATTCCTATAATTATAAAAGTGCTATATTTTTTTGTTTTTTGTTTTGATTGTCTGAGAAAAAAGTCTTTAAACTAGAGCAGTCATTGAAGATGAAAAATGCTCCTGTCACTGCGCACTGACTCAACAGCAGAAGCAAATCTGGAGTTACTATGGTAGAAGCTTTAGTGACTATGCCTGGAAAGTTTCAGTTTAATCTGCTGAAAACTGATGGAGGAGTTTGTGCAACAAGGTATGTCAAACGTGACAAAAAGTGTAACTTCAAGGGCAATAATTGTGCCTGGCTAGGTATGCATCAGAAATAATTGTCTTTCACATCTTCTTCACTGCCTAGTTACTATCTCTGCCAAGTGTCATTTTCATCAGTTGAAAAATGAAAAAGTAGTTTGGTGCCACAAGATATATGAGTCAACAAGGGTGCCATTGTCACAAAATACGCCCATCACAAAAGCATTGCAAAAGATGTGGGCATAATGGATAAAAGAGAGTTTGAATAGTGCGGGATACTGAAACAAACATTTGAAATGAACTTCTGACCTCTAAGGGTGACATTGACCTTTTACCTAGAGACATGGTTCATGCGCACAACACTATGTTTCATGCTGGTGAACTTTTGTATCAAGTAATATTAAAATCCCTCAATGCGTGTAGAAGATATGTTCCCCGACAAAATCTGTACATTTCATCATCTCTAGTGACCTTGACCTTACATATAAAATTATGGACCAGGATTATGTGTGTAACCCTCAGTCTCATGATGGAGCACATTTATGTTAGAATCCCTCAATTCACGATGACTAAATGGTCCATTCTCACCTTTTCATATTTTTATTTGACTTTTGACCTCTGTGTGAGACCTTAACCTTGGATACAGGGACCTAAATTTTGCAGCAACACTCATGCTCACAATGGTAAACATTTATGCCAAGTTATATTGAAATCACTCAATGCATGCAGAAGTTTTGCTCCAGACAAGCATTTTCCACTGACCTCTTGGTGTGTCATTGACCTTTGACCTAGAGACCTGGTTCATGTGCACAACACTACATTTTATGGTGGTGAACTTTTGTATCAAATAATATTAAAATAACTCCATGCATGTAGAAGATATGCTCCGGATAAAATATGGACATTTCATCATCTCTAGTGACCTTGACCTCGCATATATGTACCAGGATTATGCATGTAATGCTAGGTCTCATGATGGCGAACATTTGTGATAGAATCCCTCAATTCATGATAACTAAATGGTCCATACTCACCTTTTCATATTTTTATCTGACTTTTGACCTCTGTGTGTGACCTTGACCTTGGTCACAGGGACCTAAATTTTGCAAGCAACACTCCGCCTTACAATAGTAAACATTTATGGCAAGTTATATTAAATCCCTAAATGCATGTAGAAGTTTTGACAAGTGTTGTTCTCTGACTTCTAAGTGTGACCTAGACCTTTGTCTTAGAGACCTGGTACATTGGCACTAGTATTGTTATTGGTTGTTATGGGTGTTCGTTGTTTCCAAGTTTGAATAAGTTTGCAATAAGTTTGAGGACTCTGGGTGTAATTGTACTCAAATTTTTTAGCAGAAATACTTTTACTCTACAGGTCCCAGTGTACTTGACCTTTAACCTACAGACCCCAAAAACAAAAGTTTTCTTCTAATATAATTACCCTATGAAGTTTGAAGGTTCTGGGTAAAATGGTGCTCAAGCTACTGAGCAGAAATAGTTTTCACTCTACAGGTCCCTGTGACCTTGACTTTTGACCTACTGATCCCAAAAATGATAGGGTTCTTTTACTGAGTAAAGACAATCATCCTGTGGAGTTTGACGGCTCTGAGTAAAATGGTACTCCAGTTACTGAGCAGAAACAGTTTTCACTCTAGAGGTCCCTGTGAACTTAACCTTTGACTTATGGACCCTAAAAACAATAGGGTTTCTCTAATACAATTATCCTATAAAGTTTGAAGGCTCTGGGTATAATGGTATAACAGTTACTCTGCAGAAAAACTTTTCACTCTAAAGGTCCCTGTGACCTTGACCTTCGACATACCAGCCCCAAAAACAATATGGTTCTTCTATTTAGTAAAAGCAATCATCCTATGAAGTTTTAAGGCTCTGGGCGAAATGGTACTCATGTTATTGAGTGATAACAGTTTACACTCTAGAGGTCCCTCTGACCTTGACCTTCCAACCCAAAACAAGGGGGCCATTGGCCCCAAAGCGCTCACCTGAGGACAGTCTGTTATTTGTGTGGAAGCTATTATTATTTCTTGTAAATCTAAGCTCTAGCCTTTGAAGCTTCAAGGGATAATTTCTTATAAGTTTTTACTATATGCAAATAATGAATATCTATGACCCCCGAGCAGGCCCAATTTTTACTCCAGATATAATTTGTACAAACTTGGAACATGTTCACTAGACAATATTTCATGCCAAATAATAAAGCTTAAGGCTTTGTAATTTCAGAGGAGAAGATTTTTTAAGTTTTTACTATATACATATATGGAAAACCAATGACCCCCTGGGACGGGGCCAATTTTGGCATAATAAAGGGGCATAATTTGAACAACTTTCGTAGAGGACCTATAGATGATGTCATATACCAAATATCAAACCTCTAGCCTTTGTCATTTCAGAGGACAAGATTTTTTAAGTTTTTAGGACCTATTGATGATGTCATTTACCAAATACCAAAGCTCTTGGCCTTGTACTTTCTGACAAGAAATTTGTTTTAATTTGCATTTTTGAAACTTCTTTTCTGGCCCTGTGACCTACTTACGCAACAGACCAGAACCATTTGAACAACTTCGAAAGGGATCATTCCTGTGTAGTTCGGTTAATGTGCAGTCACTGGTTTCAGAGGAGATGTTGTTTTTATGAAATTGTTGACAACGGACAATGCATGACGACGGACGCCGGACACAGGGGGATCACAAAAGCTCACCATGAGCACGTTGTGCTCAGGTGAGCTAAAAACAAAAGGTCTTTTTTTCTTCTCAATAAGGGCAATAACCCTGAAGTTTGAAGGCCTTGGGTCAACTGGTATTCAAGTTATTTAAAGAAAAAGACAGACATACAGACAAACAGACACCCATGGACAGGGCAAAAACAATATGTCTCCATCAGAAGGGCGGGGTTAGGGGGGAGAAATAACAACGAACAATTGAAGCTCTAGCCCTTGGGGTTTCAGAGCAGCAGATTTTTTAAGCTTTCCCTATATAAGACCTTGTGTTAAATCAAATGACCCTCCACCCTCCCACGGGTAGGGCCAGTTTAGACCCCAGGGTCATGATATGAACAATCTTAGTTGAGGTCCACTAGACAATACTACACACCAAATATCTAAACTCTAAGCCTTTGCGGTTTCTGACAAAAAGGTTTTTTAAAGTTATCCCTATATTACTCCATGTAAAATACATGACCCCTGGGGCGGGGCCATTTATGACCCAGGGGCCATGATCTGAACAAACTTGGTAGAAGTCCACTGGACAATGCTGTATACCAAATATCTGAACTCTAGGGCTTGTGGTTTCTGACAAGAAGATTTTTAAGTTTTCTCTATATAAATCCATGTACAAGAGGGCCATGATGGCCCTAGATCGCTCACCTGAATACTTTGCCTTTGGGTCTGCTATTGAGCTTACATCAAAAGCTTTTTTAAGAATCTCCCTATATAAATCGATATGAATACAAGTCGCCCCCAGGATGGGCCAAATTATACTCAAGGGGCATAATTTGAACAAACTTGGTAGAGGTCCACTACACAATGCTACATACCAAATCTTAAGGCTCATGGCCTTGTGGTTTCAGACAAAGAGATTTTCAAAGTTTTTCCTTTCAGTTGCAATAGCAACCAGAGTTCTTGATGGAATTGAATTCTTTGAACAACTTTGGTTGAGCTTCATGCAGGGAATATCCCAGGCATGTATCATCAATGTTGGCTTAGCGGTTTAGTAGGAGATGTAGTTCAAGTCAAATTGTTGACGACGCACGAGGCACGTCGATGGACACTGGACAATCAATGATCCCAAAAGCTCACTCTGAGCAGTGCTCAGTTCAGCTAAAAATAACAGCTAAAAAAGCATCAAAGGGGTATGACTGTAGACAAGAGGGCCATCATGGCCCTGTATCGCTCACCTTAATATGACTGCTTTTAACAAAGTTGCTATGGACCTGGTTAATTGACCCCAGAGCACCAATATTCGAACTTGACCTAGAAATTATTGAAACAATCGTTCAAACAAATTCCCAGGTTATTTGGACTGAAACTGTAGCCTCTAGAGTGTTAACAAGATTTTTCAATATATGGGCTCCGTGACCTTGTTTTTGACCCCAGATGACCCATATCCATATCTGAGCTACAAATTATCAAAACAACCTTTCTGACAAATTTCCAGGACATTTGGACTGAGAATGTGGCCTCTAGAGCATTTACAAAGATTTTCAATATTTTGGCTCTGTGACCTAGTTTTTTACTCCAGATGACCCTTATTCGAAACTGAGCTAGAAATCATACAAGCAACCTTTCTGACAAATTTCAATGTTATTTGGAATTAAAATCTTACCTCTAAATTGTTAACAAGGTTTTTCCATATTTGGGCTCTGTGACCTAGTTTATGATCCAAGATGACCCATATTCTAACATGAGTTAGAAATCATCAAAACGACCTTTCTGATAAATTTCCAGGATATTTGGACTGAAAATGTAACCTGATAAATTTCCAGGATATTTGTACTGAAAATGTAACCTCAAGAGTGTTAACAAGGTTTTTCTATTTTTGGGCTCTGTGACCTAGTTTTTGAACCAAGAGGACCTATTTTCGAACTTGAGCTAGAAAATCATAGAAACAACCTTTCTGACAAATTTCCAGATTATTTGGACTGAAAATGTCACCTCTCCTTCTACAAGAAGATTTTAAAGTTTTCACTCTATATGCCTATGTAAAACCAATGACCCCGGGTGGAGCCAAATTTGACCCGAGGGGTATAATTTGATCAAACTTGGTAGAGGTCCACTAGACAATGCTACACACCAAATCTTAAGGCTCAGGCCCATGTGGTTTCAGACAAGAAGATTTTCAACTTTTTCCTATGCAAACATGTCCATTTTTTCATAATTGTTGTTTAGTCCAAGTATGAATCAAACCCAACCATAAACAACAACGTTATGACAATTTAAGAAAAATTCAATCATTTGACCTAGAGGGTCATGGTCATTTTAAGGTTTAGGTCAAACTTGAATAATTCATCATGTCTGCTTTGTCATTAGTGTTGTTTTGTCCAAGTTTGATTCTAATCAAACCATAAATAACAAAGATATGGCCAGTTTTAACAAAATTCAATAATTTGATCTTGACTTCAAGGTCAATTATAAGTCAAGGTCAAACTTGAAATAGTCATAATGTCGGATTTGTCATAAGTGTTGTTTTGTCCCAATATGAATACAAGAGGGCCATGATGGCCCTGGATCGCTCACCTGAGTACTTTGGCTGTAGGTTTGCTGCTATAGCAGTATTTCATTTTTTATTGAAAATACGTATCTGCCTACAAACCAAATATGTAAAATATCAGTCAATAAACAAAGGCTCTATGACAGAAAGCAGAAATATCTTTTATAAGCTATGGTGACCTTAACCTTGACCCAGTGACCTCAAACCCTACCCATGGGTCCATGCAAGGAATCTATATACTGAATATCAAAGATATTGGTCTATAAATGAAGACTCTATGAGGTACAGTAGATAAATCTTTTTTTAGCCTCTGTGACCTTTAACCTAATTTATTAATTTGAAAAAGCTTGATAAACCTTGCTTCATGCAAACTTTTAAAATTCTAGGCTTTGTGGTTTCAAAAAGAAGATTTTTGAAGATTTTCTTCTTTATTGCTATTAAAAACTTGTGACCCCTCGGGCGAGGCCAATAGTGACCCAGGTACATTTATCTAACAAACTTGGTAGAGGTCCACTAGACAATGCTGGATACCAAATATCTTAACTCTAGGCCTTGTGGTTTCTGACAAGAAGATTTTTAAAGTTTTTCCTATATAATTCTTTGTAAAACAAGTGACCCCTCGGGCGGGGCCATTTTTGACCAAGAGGCCATGATTTGAACTAACTTGGTAGAGGTTCTCTAGACAATGCTACACACCAAATATCTAAGCTCTATGCCTTACAGTTTCTGACAAGAAGATTTTTAAAGTTTCTCCTATATAACTCTATGTAAAACAAGTGACCCCTGGGGCGGAGCCATTTTTGACCCAGTTGCCATGATCTGAATAAAATTGGTAGAGGTCCACTAGACAATGCTACACACCAAATATCTAAGCTCTATGCCTTGCGGTTTCTGATAAGAAAATTTTTTAAGTTTCCCCTCTATAACTCTATCTTAAACAAGTGACCCCCAGGGCGGGGCCATTTTTGATCCAGAGGCCATGATTTGAACAAACTTGGTAGAGGTCCACTAGACAATCCTAAACACCTAATATCTAAGCTCTATGCCTATCGGTTTCTGACAAGAAGATTTTTAGAATTTTCCTATATAAGTCTATGTAAAATCCACAGACCCCTGGGGCGGGGCCAATTTTGACACTAGGGGGAAAAATATGAACAACTTTTGTAGAGGCCTACTAGAGGATGCTACATACCAAATATCTAAGCTCTAGGCCTTGTGGTTTCAGACAAGAAGATTTTTTTTTTGGTTGCCACAGCAACCAGAGTTCTTAATGGAATTGAATTCTTTGAACAACTTTTGTAGAGCTTTATGCAAAGGAATATCCCAGGCATGTTTTGTCAATGTTGGCCTAGCAGTTTAGTAGGAGAAGTCGTTTAAGTCAAATTGTTGACGACAAACGCCGACGCATGCTGGACAATCAAAGATCCTAAAAGCTCACCCTGAGCTGTGCTCAGGTGAGCTAAAAATCCATAAATAAAAGAGAAAGTTTTGGGTCTACTATTGAGCTAACATTAAAAGCATTTTTAAGAATCTCCCTATATAAATCTATATGAATACAAGTGACTCCCAGGGCAGGGCCAAATTTCATTCTAGGGGCATAATTTGAACAAACTTGGTAGATGACCTCTAACTGATGCTCCATTAAAAATATCTAAATTCTAGTCTCTGTGGTTTCAGACAAGAGGTTTTTTAAAGTTTTGCCTTTAGAAGCATATGTAAAATCAATTGACCCCGGGGATGGGGCCAAATTTGACCCCAGGGGCAGAATTTGAACAAACTTGGTAGAGGTCCACAAGACAATGCTACATACCAAATCTTAAGGCTAAGGGCCTTGTGGTTTCAGACAAGAAGATTTTCAAAGTTTTTCCTATATAAGTCTATGTGAAACCAATGACCCAAGGGTGGAGCCAAATTTGACCCATAATGTATAATTTGAACAAACTTGGTTGAAATCCACTAGACAATGCTACATACCAAATCTTAAGGCTGAGGGCCATTGGTTTCAGACAAGTAGATTTTCAAAGTTTTCTCTAAATATGGTTATGTAAAATCAATTGACAACTGGGGCAGGGCCAAATTTGACCCCAGGGACATAATTTGAACAAACTTGGTAGAGGTCTACTAGACAATGCGATATGCCAAATCTTAAGGCTCAGGGCCTTGTGGTTGCAAACAAGAAGATTTTTTAAAGTTTCACTATATAAGCCTTTGCAAACTCAATTACCCCAGGACGGGGCCAAATTTGACCCCAGGGGTATAATTTGAACAAACTTGGTAGAGGTTCACTAGACAATGCTACACATAATCTTAAGGCTCAGGGCCCTGTGGTTTCAGACAAGAAGATTTTCAAAGTTTTTCCTTTCAGTTGCCATAGCAACCAGAGTTCTTGATTGAATTGAATTTTTTGAGCAACTTTGGTTGAGCTTCATGCAAGGAATATCCCAGGCATGTTTCTTCAATGTTGGCTTAGTGGTTTAGGAAGAGATGTAGTTCAAGTCAAATCGTTGACACCGCACGCACAATCAATGATCCCAAAAGCTCACCCTGAGTAGTGCTCAGTGCTCAGGTGAGCTAAAAAGTCATACTTCATAAATTCTATATATTTATTTGTTAGTATACTATATATGTCAACTGATTTAATCGTCTTACATATTTATATCAAGTGGAAGCAGTTAATTGTAATTTTATCTATCTGTTGTACTCACGCCCTATTGTTATCAATGGCAAGATCCAGACAGTTGTTACCATCAGAATCTCTCTGCTCAACATCTGCATCCCAATCTATCAACAGTTCAACTACATCCACATGACCATATTTGCATGCCAAGTGTAGTGGTGTTGTCTACAGCATACAAGGATACAAGTTGAAAACAAACAAATTCTGATATAACAACAAGAGGGCCATGATGGCCCTGGATCGCTCACCTGACCGCTTTGGCTGTAGGTTTGCTGCTATAGCAGTATTTCATTTTTTAATTGAAAATACGTAAGTGCCTACAAACCAAATATGTAAAATATCAGTCAATAAACAAGTAAATTTGTGAGCTAATGCTCACTAGTGATACCTCCGCTATCAGAAATTTGACTTTCATAATGTAATTTGCATTTGTCATATGTATAAAGAGTGTCAAATTTTTCCGAGTATTTACCTGAATTTAATACAACTTCATCCAAGGCACAGCTAGATGGATATGAAAATGGTCAGAATAATTAACAGGTATTACATCTGTGATTTCTGATTCATCGAAGTCTTTATTCACAAACACGATCAAGTGAACCTCCTTTCCTGTGTGTTGGTAACTTCTAAGTATTCGGTAAACAGGAAGTAGATGAGCAAGGTGCATAAAATCGCTTTATACCATATGAGAATATAGGATAAAGCAATATGCAAAATATCAGGCTGCTGCATCTTATAGTTGCTTTCCTGTGTGTTGGTAACTTCTAAGTATTCGGTAAACAGGAAGTAGATGAGTAAGGAGCATAAAATCGCTTTATACTATATGAGAATATAGGATAAAGCAATATGCAAAATATCAGGCTGCTGCATCTTATAGTTGCTGAGAAAACTGTGACGGAAATTGTTAATGTATGTCAACTATGTGTAAAAATCTATGTATTTGGTAAACAGGAAGTAGATGAGCAAGGAGCATAAAATCGCTTTACACCATATGGGACTATAGGATAAAGCAATATGCAAAATATCAGGCGGCTGCATGCTCTAGTTGCTTAGAAAACTGCGACGGAAAATAAAGATGTCGTTTGGTTGATGTAATGCACCTATATAGTGTAAAAATCTAAGTATTCGGTAAACAGGAAGTAGATGAGAAAGGAGCATAAAATCGCTTTACACCATATGGGACTATAGGATAAAGCAATATGCAAAATATCAGGCTGCTGCATCTTATAGTTGCTGAGAAAACTGTGACGGAAATTGTGAATGTATGTCAACTATGTGTAAAAATCTAAGTATTCGGTAAACAGGAAGTAGATGAGCAAGGAGCATAAAAATCACTTTACACCATATGGGACTACAGGATAAAGCAATATGTGAAATATCAGGCTTCTGCATGTTATAGTTGCTGAGAAAACTGCAACGGAAATTTGTTACGGACGGACGGACGGACACACATACACGGGTAAAACAGTATACCCCCCACTTCTTCGAAGCGGGGGTATAATAAAGGCTCTATGACAGAAAGAAGAAATATCTATTATAAGCTATGGTGACCTTGACCTTGACCCAGTGACCTCATACCCTACCCATGGGTAGACGTCCATGCAAAGAACCTCTATACTGAATATCAAAGATATTGGTCTATAAATGAAGGCTCTATGAGGTACAGTAGATAAATCTACTTTTAGCCTCCTTGAACTTTAACCTAATCTAATAATTTGAGAAGCTTGATAAAGCTTGCTTCGTGCCAAATTTTAAAACTCTAGGCCTTGTGGCTTCAGACAAGAAGATTTTTAAAGATTTTCTTCTATATTGTTATTTAAAACTTGTGACCTCTCGGGCAGGGCCAATACTGACCCCAGGGACATTTTTCTAAAAAACTTGGTAGGGGTCCACTAGACAATGCTACATACCGAATATCTTAACTCTAGGCCTTGTGGTTTCTGACAAGAAGATTTTTCAAGTTTTTCCTATAAAGCTCTCTGTAAAACATGTGACCCCTGGGACGGGGCCATTTTTGACCTAGGGTCCATGATTTGAACAAACTTGATAGAGGTCCATTAGATAATGCTGCACACCAAATATCTTAACTCTATGCCTTGTTGTTTATGACAAGAAGATTTTTAAAGTTTTTCCTATAAAACTCTCTGTAAAACATGTGACCCCTGGGGCGTGGGCCATTTTTGACCTAGGGTCCATGACTTAAACAAACTTGGTAGAGGTCCTCTAGACAATGCTTCATACAAAATATCTTAACTCTAAGCCTTACAGTTTCTTCTGTGTAGATTTTTAAAACCTTTACCTATATAACTCTATGTAAACAAGTGACCCCCAGGGCTGGGCCTGTTTTGACCCCGTGGCTATGATTTGAACAAATATAGTAGAGGTCCACTAGACAATGCTAAACACCAAATATCTAAGCTCTATAACTTTTTCTGACAAGAAGATTTTTAAAGTTTTTCCTATATAACTCTATGTACAACAAGTGACCCCTGGGACAGGGCCATTTTTGACCCCGAAGCCATGATTTGAACAAACTTGGTAGAGGTCCACTAGATAATACTACACACGAAATATCTAAGCTCTATAACTTACGGTTTCTGACTAAGATTTTTTAAGATTTTCCTATATAACTCTATGTAAAACAAGTGACCTCTAAGGCGGGGCCATTTTTGACCAAGAGGCAAAGATCTGAACAAACTTGGTAGAGGTCCACTAGACAATTCTACACACCAAATATCTAAGCTCTATGCCTTACGGTTTCTGACAAGAAGATTTTTAAAGTTTTTTCTATATAACTCTATGTAAAACAAGTGACCCCTGAGACGGGGCCATTTTTGACCAAGAGGCCATGATTTGAATAAACTTGGTAGAGGTCCACTAGACAATGCTACACACCAAATATCTAAGCTCTATAACTCACGGTTTCTGACAAGAAGATTTTATAAGATTTTCCTATATAACTCTTTGTAAAACAAGTGACCCCTGGGGCGGGGCCATTTTTGACACAGAGGCCATGATTTGAACAAACTTGGTAGAGGTCCACTAGACAATGCTACACACCAAATATCTAAAATCAGAGCCATGATTTAAATAACTTTGGTAGAGGTCCACTAGATGATGTTATCAACCAAATATCTAAGCTCTAGGCCTTGTAGATTCTGTCAAGAAGATCTTTTAAAACTTTTTTTCTATTTAACTCTATGTTAGATCAAGTGACCCTTGAAGCAGAGCCAATTTTGATCCAGAGGGCTATTATTTCTATAAACTTGGTAAAGGTTCACTAGACAGTCATACACACCAAACATCTTAACTCTAGTGTTACGGTCTAGTGTGCACATTACGATAATTGTATAAATACAACCTCTGACAACTGCGTCAGGGAATCAATTCTTTGGCTCAGTGGTTAAAGCGTTCGACTGTCAGGCGGGAGATAGGAGTTTGAATCCCCCTCAGGGTTGTGTATTCTAAGATACATTGCATCTTTCTGTTACGGACTGTCATGTTCCTAGGCCTTATGGTTTCTGACACAAAGATTTTTTTGACTTCTTTATATACAAGTCCATGTAAAATCAAGTGACCTATAGGGTGGGGCTTAAATTGACCTCAGGGCCATGATTTATAAAATTTTGGTAGAGGTTCACTAGATGATGTTACCAACCAAATATCTAAGCTCTATGCATTGTGGTTTCTGAAAAAAAAAAAAAAAATTTTTTCCTTTCAGTGGCCATGGCAACCTGAGTTCTGGATGGAAATCCATCTTTAATATAACTTTGAAAGAGGACCATATATGCATCATTTCTGTAAAGTCTGATTGCAACTTACCCAGTGGTACAGGAGATGTTATTTAAAGTCAATTGTGGATGATGGATGAAATGGACAATGGTCAGATGAATGATGGACGATGGACAAAACAACATACTAAAAGCTACACCTGACCTTTAGTAAGATGAGCTAAAAATCAAATAGATCTGAAATCCTGATGACTGTTTATGAAAACTATATGTTATACTAGCTCACCAACACTAGTCTTTTTATGAAATTTTTGCTAAGATACATCCTTATCATAATTACCTTTGCTTTGTCCATGGGATCAATTGGGGAATCTGCTTCCAATAAAACTTTGGCTGTCTTCATCCAGCCCTTGGCTGCAGCGCAATCTAGAGGTGTCCATAGACTCACATTCCTATAAGGTGACATATTCTATATCAAGAGGGCCATGATGGGCCTGTATTGCTCACTTGAGAACTACCAAGGAATCAAGGTGAGTTCACCAGATAGAGAATAAATTCTAAAAAAAAATATCTCCAGTTATTATAGTAAACACAGGTCAGACAATGCAGTGACCTAGTTATTGATCCCAGGTGACACATATACAAACCTGACCTAGAAATAATCAACAACGAGAGGGCCATAATGGCCCTGTATTGCTCACCTGAGTATGATTGCTTTTAACGAAGTTGCTATGGACCTGGTAAATTGAACCCAGATGACCCATATTCAAACTTGACCTAGAAATCATTGACACAATCTTTCTGACAAATTTCCAGGTTATTTGGAATTAAAATGTTACCTCTAGAGTGTTAACAAGGTTTTTCCATATTTGGAGTCTGTGACCTAGTTTTTGAACCTAGATGTCCCACATTCGAACTTGAGCTAGAAGTTAGTAAAACAAACTCTCTGACAAATTTCCAGGATATTTGGACTGAAAATGTAACCTATACAGTGTTAACAAGGTTTTTCAATATTTTGGCTCTATGTCCTAGTTTTTTAACCTAGATGACCCATTTTGAAACTGACCTGGAAATTATTGAAACATCTTCTCTGACAAATTTCCAGGATATCTGGACTGAAACTGTAGCCTCTAGAGTGTTAACAAGGTTTTTCCATCTTTGGGAACTGTTACCTAGTTTTTGACCCCAGATGACCAATATCCAAACACGAGCTACAATTCATCAACAACCTTTCTGACAAATTTCAAAGATATTTGGACTGAAAATGTAGCCTCTAGAGTGCTTACAAAGTTTTTCGATATTTAGGCTCTGTGACCTAGTTTTTTACTCCAGATGACCCATATTCGAACTTGAGCTAGAAATCATAGAAGCAACCTTTCTGACAAATTTCCAGGTTATTTGGAATTAAAATCTTACCTCTAGAGTGTTAACAAGGTTTTTCCATTTTTGGGCTCTGTGACCTAGTTTTTTACCCAAGATGATCCATATTCGAACTTGAGCTACAAATCATTAAAACAAACTGTCTGACAAATTTCCAGGATATTTGGACTGAAAATGTAACCTCTGGAGTGTTAAAAAGGTTTTTACATATTTGGGGTCTGTGACCTAGTTTTTTTTATCCCAAATGACCCATATCCAAATTTGAGCTAGAAATCATGGAAAAACCTTTCTAACAAATTTCAAGGACATTTGGACTTAAAATGTTACCTCTAGAGCATTAACAAGGTTTTTCTACTTTTGGGCTCTGTGACAGTTTTTTACCCCAAATAAACCATATTCAAAATTAAGCTAGAAATCATTGAAACAATCTTTCTCACAAATTTCCAGGTTATTTGGACTGAAAATGTTACCTCTAGAGTGTTACCAAGGTTTTTCCATATTTGGGGTCTGTGACCTAGTTTTTGATCCCAGATGAACAATATTCGAATTTCAGCTAGAAATCATTGAAACAAGAATTTGTAACAGAGTTACCAACATCCCCTGCCTAAGGGAAATTTTAAATGAAGCACAAAATTGTGGTATTTCAAAAGATTGAGGTATGGATCTGGACTTTCAGTGCAAAATCTTGATCAATGCTAGATTTGCACATGCACCAATAAATTCATTAAAGAAACAGATTGAAATAACTCCTGTGTATGTGTAAACAGAAATATATATGTAAAGTTGTTATCACTATTTCAAAACCACAAAATGTGACAAATACAAATCAATACAAGCCATTAAGAAAACAGATAAAATAGTCAGGAAATGGTTTGTGTAGGAAACTGGAATCACTCTACTAGTGTGCTGTATGTTATCAGATGCGAAAATCAGGTCCAATGTTCTTCCCAACTGATGTGTTGGCTTTTCTACATATTGTCGAAGTTGATTATCATGACAAAACTTAATCACAACTGGATCATCAGGCATCAAATTAAAGTCTCCACAAAGTATAATATTATGTGACTTAGGTATAGCATTGACGGCAGATGAGAGTAAAAACACATTTTTGTTGAATTGAGGTAGTCTGTAAGTAACAGCTATGAGAATGTTTCTACCTTGGTCTGAAACTATTCTAGACTTAAACTGGAGGGACCTGTTATTTTCAAAATCAGTTGACTCTCTTATAGTGAACATGGCTCGACCATGTTGTGTCAGCTTAAAGTATCTGCAGAATCCTTCTAAAGAACATTCTTCTGTAGTGTGAGTTTCTGTAAAGCAAAGAGCATTCAAATTTGAAATATGTCTTTGGGCAGCCAAGTCTGAGAGGTGGGCTTTAAGGGAACAAGTCTATGTGAAAATCTATGTGCACACTTGCATTAGGGTCCAAGTTTTCAAATGGATGTTCCCACTCCAGTGCTCACGCAGCCTGTTTATTTCTACTAGAGCCGACTAGTTTACATTGATTTTGTCTGCAGTAAAATTGACTATCTCCAAACCATCACATGACGTTGCTCTGCTAAGCATTGTATAAGCATGACCCTGCATGACAGACTTCATGTTTGGAGGTAGTTTGAGGTTAGCAATACAGTGTGTAGGTACTTCCCTGAGACTTGTGAGCAGTTAACCCAAATAAAAGGTACATTTTTCTCTCACCAGGAACTGGACATTCAGATGTGAGTAAAAATGTAACAGTGATGGCCTGGATTGGGACACAATCTCTTAAATGTTGTGGGTTTCTCTTTTTACTTTCTCTTCCAATGCTTGGATCAGAAAACTTTAACAAGAGCAACTGCAAGTGGGGGCAACACTCAACTTTTTCCTATTTCCAAAGGCAAACACATCAGAGGAAGCACATTGTGGTGAAGGGATTTTAAATGAAACATCATTTGGAAATATAATTATCTAATTCATCCATGCCAATTTTTGCAAAATTCAATAATCTGATCTTGCCTGTCAAATGTCAGATTTGTCATAAGTATAGTATTGTCCATGTAAGAATCAATTCCATATAAAGATGAGAAAGTTATGACAATTTAAGCAAAATTCAATCATCTGACAGTCAAGGTCTTTATAAGGTCATGGTCAAATCTGGGTTATTCAACGTGTCGGATTTGTCATAAGTGTTGTTTTGTCTAAGTATGAATAAAATCCAACAACAAATAACAAAGTTATGGGAAATTTTAGAAAAATTCAATTATTTGACCTTGACTGTCAAGGTCATTTTAAGGTTAAGGTCACAAATGAAAGAATCATAATGTTGGATTTGTCATAAGTGTTGTTTTGTCCAAGTATGAATCAAATCCATAAATAAATAACAAAGTTATGACAATTTGAGAAAAATTCAATAATTTGACCTTGACTGTCAAGGTTATTTAAAGGTCAAGGTCATACATGAAAGAATCTAAATGTCAGATGTGTCGTTTGTGTTGTTTTACCCAAGCATGAATCAAATCAATAAATAAATGACAAAGTTATTTAAAAAAAAGCAAAATTCAATTATTTGACCTTGATGGTCAAGGTCATTTTAAGCTTATAGTCACAACTGAGCTATTCAACATGTCGGTTTTGTCATAATTGTTGTTTTGTCCAAGTAAGAATCAAATCCAACCATAAACAACAGTTACGACAATTTAAGCAAAATTCAATAACCTTGGAGCCTTGGAGCTTATGGTCTTTTTTAAGGTTAAATGTCACCCTTGAATAATTTATCATGTCGGCTTTGTCATAAGTGTTGTTTTGTCCAAGTCTGATTTAAATCTAATGATAAATAACAAAGTTATGGCCAGTTTTAGCAAAATTCAATAATTTGACCTTGAAGGTGAAGGTCATTTTAAGGTCAATGTTGTACCTGAAAGAATCAAAACGTTGGATTTGTCATAAGTGTTGTTTTGTCTGTATGAATCAAATCCGACAATTAATAATAAAGTTATGGCCAATTTTAGCAAAATTCAATTTGACTTTGAAGGTGAAGGTCATTTATGAATCAAGGTCAAGCTCAGTCTGGTCCACTTTAAGGTCTTATCCAAAGAGTTGTTGTGTGTAAGTTTGAAGACAATCCACCTAATAATAATAAAGTTATAGCCAATTTTAGCAAAATTCAATATTTTGACCTTGAAGGTGAAGGTCATTTACGAGTCAAGGTCAAGTTTAGTCTGGTCTACTTGGAGATCTTGTCCAAAGGGTTGTTGTGTCTAAGAATGAAGACAATCCATTAACTAATAACAAGAGGGCCATGATGGCCCTGGATCACTCACCTGAGTACTTTGGCTGTAGGTTTGCTGCTAAGCAGTATTTCATTTTTTAATTGAAAATATGTAAGTGCCTACAAACCAAATATGTAAAATATCAGTCAATAAATAAAGGCTCTATGACAGAAAGTAGAAATATCTATTATAAGCTATGGTGACCTTGACCCAGTGACATCAAACCCTACCCATGGGTAAACGTCCATGCAAGGAACCTATATTCTGAATATCAAAGATATTGGTCTATAAATGAAGGCTCTATGAGGTACAGTAGATAAATCTATTTTTAGCCTCCATGACCTTTAACCTAATCTAATAATTTCAAAAAGCTTGATAAAGCTTGCTTCATGCCAAATTTTGAAATTCTAGGCCTTGTGGTTTCAGACTAGAAGATTTTTAAAGATTTTCTTCTATACTGCTATTTAAATGTTATGACCCTTGGGCGGGGCCAATAGTGACCCAAGTGACATTTTTCAAACAAACTAGGTAGAGGTCCACTAGACAATGCTGCATACCAAATATCTAAGCTGTAGGCATTGAGGTTTCCAGTAAGAAGATTTTTAAAGATTGCCTTTTTTACATATTAAGGGCCCTCGGGGCGGGGCCAATTTTGACCCCGGGGCCAACATATAAACAATACTGGTAAATGTTCTCAACACAATACTCCACACCAAATATCTAAGGTCTAGTCCTATTAGTTTCGGAGAAAAATGATAATTCATGTTTTTCCTATATAACTATATGTATTACTAAACCAAGAGAACCCTGGGGCGTGGCCAATTTTGACCCAGGGGACATAATTTGAACAAACTTGATAGACATCCACGAGACAATGCTGCATACCAAATATCTAAGCTGTAGGCATTGAGGTTTCCAGTAAGAAGATTTTTAAAGATTGCCTTTTTTACACATTAAGGGCGCGGGGCCAATTTTGACCCCGGGGCCAACATATAAACAAAACTGGTAAAGGTTCTCAACACAATACTCCACACCAAATATCTAAGGTCTAGTCCTACTAGTTTCGGAGAAAAATGATTTTTCACATTTTTCCTATATAACTTCATGTTAATGATAGAACCCTGGGGCGTGGCCAATTTTGACCCAGGGGACATAATTTGAACAAACTTTGTAGAGGTCCACTAGACAATGCTGCACACCCAATATCTAAACTCTATGCCTAGCGGTTTCTGACAATAAGATTTTTTAAAGTTTTTCCTATATGAGTCTTTATAAAACATTTGACCCCTGGGGGGGCCATTTATGACCCAGGAGCCATGATTTGAACAAACTTGGTAGAGGTCCACTGGACAATGCTGCACACCAAATATTTAAAATCTACGCCTTGCAGTTTCTGACAAGAAGATTTTTTAAAGTTTTTCCTATATAACTCTATGTAAAAAATGTGACCCCTGGGGCGGGGCCATTTTTGACCCAGGAGGCCTTGTGGTTTCAGACAAGAAGTTTTTCCTATATAATTCTATGTAAACATAGTGACCCCAGGGGCAGGGCCATTTTTGATTTGAACAAACTTGGTAAAGGTCCACCTGATGATGCTTCATACCAAATATCTAAGGTCCAGGCCTTGTAGTTCTGGAGAAGAAGATTTTTAAAGTTCCAACTTTGAAAATCTATTTTTAGCTCCTGTGGCCTAGAAATGCAATGGACCTGAACCATTTGAACAATTTTGGTAAAGCTTCATGCAAGTAACATTCATGCCAAGTTTCAGCAAGATTGTCCAAGCAGGTCAGGAGAAAAAGTTGTTTGAAGAGAAAGTTGACAACGCACAGAAAGACGGGCGGACGACAGACATCAGGCGATCACAAAAGCTCACCTTGAGCACTTTGTGCTCAGGTGAGCTAAAAACAAAAGGGCCATGATGGCCCTGCCTCTCTCACCTGAGTACTTTGCCTGAGGGTCTACCGTTAAGCAAACATCAGATGCAACATTACATTTTCTAACTGAAGATATTCAAAGATCTCATAATTTATACAAAAACAAGAGGGCCATGATGGCCCTGGAATGCTCACCTGAGTACTTTGGCTGTAGGTTTGCTGTTAAGCAGTATTTCATTTTTTAATTGAAAATATATAAGTGCCTACAAACCAAATATGTAAAATATCAGTCAATAAATAAAGGCTCTATGACAGAAAGTAGAAATATCTATTTTAAGCTATGGTGACCTTGACCTCGACCCAGTGACCTCAAACCCTACCCATATGTAAAGGTCCATGCAAGTAACCTCTATAATGAATATCAAAGATATTGGTCTATAAATGAAGGCTCTATGAGGTACAGTATATAAATCTATTTTTAGCCTGCGTGACCTTTAACCTAATCTAATAATTTGAAAAAGCTTGATAAAGCTTGCTGCGTGCCAAATTTTAAAATTATAGGCCTTGTGGTTTCAGACAAGAAGATTTTTAAAGATTTTCTTCTATATTGTTATTAAAAACTTGTGACCCCTCGGGCAGGGCCAATACTGATCCCAGGGATATTTTTCTAAACAACTTGGTAGAGGTCCACTGGACAGTGCTGCATACCAAATATCTTAACTCTAGGCCTTGTGATTTCTGACAAGCAGATTTTTCAAGTTTTTCCAATATTATTCTATGTAAAACATGTGACCCCTAGGGTGGGGCCTATTTTGACCAAGGGGCCATAATTTAAAAAAACTTGATAAGAGGTCTGTTAGATAATGCTGCACACCAGAAATCTTAACTCTAGGCCTTGTTGTTTATGACAAGAAGATTTTTAAGGTATTTCCTATATACAAATGTAACACTATGTAAGGGGCGGGGCCATTTTTGACCCAGAGACCATGATTTGAACCAGCTTGGTAGAGGTCCACTGGACAATGCTACACACAAAATATCTAAGCTCTATAATTTACGGTTTCTGAAAAGAAGATTTTTTAAGATTTTCCTATATAACCCTATGTTAAACAAGTGATGCCTGGACAGGGCCATTTTTGACCCATGGGCCATGATTTGAACAAACTTGGTAGAGGTCCACTAGAAAATGCTACACACCAAATATCTAAGCTCTATGCCTTACGGTTTCTGACAAGAAGATTTTTAAAGTTATTCCTATATAACTCTGTGTAAAACAAGTGATGCCTGGGGCAGGGCCATTTTTGACCAAGAGGCCATGATTTGAACAAACTTGATAGAAGTCCACTAGACAATATTACACACCAAATATCTAAGCTCTATGCCTTACGGTTTCTGACAAGAAGATTTTTTTAAGATTTTCCTATATAACTCTATGTAAAACAAGTGACCCCTGGGGTGGGGCCATTTTTGACCCAGAGGCCATGATTTGAACAAACTTGGTAGAGGTCCACTAGACAATGCTATTACCAAATATCTTAACCTTAGGCCTTCTTGTTTCTGACAAGAAGATTTACAAGTTTTCCCTATTTAACTCTAAATAAATCAACTGACCCCTGGGGTGGGGTCAGTTTTGATTCCAGGGAAATAATTTGAACAAGCTTGGTAGAGGTCCACTAGATGATGCTCCATACCAAATATCAAAGCTCCAGGCCTTGTGGTTTCGGAGAAGAAGATTTTTAAAGATCCAACTTATAAAACCTATTATTAGCTCCAGTGAACCAGAAATGAAATGGACCAGAACCATTTGAACAATCTTGGTAGAGCTTCATGCAAGGAACATCCCCAGCAAGTTTCATTAAATTTGCCCGATTGGTTTCAGAGGAGATGTCGTTAGAATGAAAAGTTGATGACGGACGGACGGACGACCGACGGACAAAGACTGATCAGAAAAGCTCAGCCTGAGCACTTTGTGCTCAGGTGAGCTAACAAGAGCTGTCGTTGTAAACAGACATATGCCCCCAATACCCAATTTTTAGATAGAAGGCATTTGAAGTGGAAAGAGTAAACTTGACCTCAGTACATTTCATCTAGTTGCCTATGCAAATGCAAGGACTTTAGGTTTAAGCACTGGCACTTAAATAAGATATTAGTAGACACAAAGTCTTTAATAACATAATATTTGTACGATATATTCTGCATTCTTCATGTCTATTAAGGTTTACCTTTTCTAAAATGTAGATGTCTTAGTCAAGGATATGGGATTTTATTTTATTTATGAAATAAAATAATTACAGTAAAAGATTTGTCATTCTGACATATAACTAGATGTTTTTTGTGAAAAACGCATGTCTCCCCCCTGCACCCGATGGAAGAATAGCCAAGGAAGAGATATCACCTTTCTGAAACAGAAACCTCTGTCATTTATTATGGTATGAAGAACATTATATATATAAATATTAACATATGTATGGTTATGATAGTTTCACACCTTACTCTAGGCACGGTTGACGTCACCTGATATCACAGTTTAACTGTTTGTATCAACGGCAGTGTAGAAGACAGCATATGTTACTCCATGGTAGCTGTAATGTATTGGAGTAACACCAGCTTCAATGCAGTCAATGTTTTTAACATATATATGGTCGAGAAGTGTCCTTCCAGCAGTGACCTTGACCTTTGACCTACTGACCCCAGAATCAATAGGGTTTTTCTACTCAATAAGGGCAATCACCCTATGAAATTTGAAGGCTCTGGATGAAATAGAACTCCAGTTATTGAGCCGAAACGATTTACACTCTTCGGGCCCCTGTGACCTTGACCTTTGACCTACTGACCCCAAAATCAAAAGGGTTCTTCTACTCAAAAAGGGCAATCACCGTATGAAGTTTGAAGGCTCTGGGTGAAATAGAACTATGGAGCAGACACGAAAGTGTTACGGATGGACAGAAGGACAGACGGACACAGGGACAGACGGACGACTAACTGAAGGAGGCCCTTTCTATAATCCCCTTCCCGCTAGGGAAAGGGGATCAACAAGTTACCCCTCACTGCAAAAAATATGTAGATATACGGGAGTGTACAGAATTCAGTATATCATTAATATAAGAGTAAAAATACGGAAAACATAAAATACGGAGGTGTACGGTGTTGTATATTCAGCAAAATCCGTATATGACCAAAATACAGTGTTCCATATACTTACAAAATACGGAAAACTAGATATACGGTGTCCGTATTTTTCTAAAATATGGACACGTCATGATAAGTCCGTCAGTAATTCAGTAGAATTAGTAAAATACGGTATCCGGTATTCTTACAAATACATGAATCTAAAAAGACTGCATATTCATGAACAGTCATATACTGATAAACTACATATTTCCCTTTGTTTGAAAGTTAAGAAAACGAGAATCAATGTACTTTTTGTATATACTGAAATACGGGTGTCAGTATACTGCTCAAATCTGGTGTTCTATAAATTTGTAAATAATGGAGCCCATTATGTGTAACCACGATTGTTTTTTTCCAAATGTTACTCGAATGCGGCATCCTGTATGCTTAAAAACTTGGAAATATGTAAAATGGTTCGGAGGTCATTATTTTAAAGAAGGAACATCTTTAGAAAACTACTGATTGAGAAGTCAACAAATAAAACTAGAACTATCGCTGAATGCGATTCATACCCCCACCAATGTCCTTGACAGAAGACGACATGGAAAGGTGGTTAAGGGAAAAACTTTAGTGGCACAAATACATATACATAAAAAAAAATTATCTCTGGTGAAAAAAACAAACAAATTGTACAGGTAATAGTATAAATATATATTGTCAAATCATGTTCGAAACAGTTACAAATAACCTTTCATTTTCCCAATGTACTAAAACAAACAAAAGCAGTGAAGTTAAGAAAATAGCATAATTATGTCAAAATGTAATTAAGAGTGGAAAAACTTTGCATACTGAGCTTACTTGTTCTAGTTTTAGAAATATTCAAGTACATGTTAAAATTTCAGAACATTTTCTAAGTCAATTTTTGACCTTCAAGTGTGGCCTTGACCTTAAGCTGGCACAAGGGTAAGATGGGTTCTGCACATTGCCCAGTTGGGGTGAACATTTGAGTCAAGTTTGAAGAAAATCCTTCCATTAGTATAGAATTTATAGAGCGGAAACGACATATTGTCTAGTATTGATTGTAAGTAAATTAAAAGACTTAAAAAGGGGCATAACTTTGTCAAAATGCAATACAGAGTTATGAAACTTGACCTGCATATCTTACTTGTGATACCTCATATATCTTTTAAGTTTTAAGCAAATACCTGTGCTAGTTTCAGAAATATTCAAGTACATGTTAGAATTAAAGAACATTTTCTAAGTAAATTTTGACCTTCAAGTGTGACCTTGACCTTAAGCCAGCACAAAGGTTACATGGGTTCTGCACATAACTTTGTTGAGTTGAACATTTGAGCCAAGATTAAAGAAAATCTTTCTATTAGTGTAGGACTTACAGAGAGGACACAACATAATGTCTAATATTTGATTGTATGTAAATTTGAAGACTTAAAAAGGGGCATAACTTTGTCAAAATGCAATACAGAGTTATGAAACTTGACCTGCATATCCTTATTGTGACACTTCATAAATATTTTAAGTTTCAAGCAAATACGTTTTCTAGTTTCAGAAATATTCAAATACATGTTAAATTTAAGAATATTTTCTAAGTCAATTTTTGACCTTCAAGTGTGACCTTGACCTTAAGCTAGCAAAAGGGTAACATGTGTTCTGCACATCCTCTTGTTGAGGTGAACATTTGAGCCAAAATTAAAGAAAATCTTTCAATTAGTGTAGGACTTACAGAGCGGACACAACATAATGTCTAATATTTGATTGTTTGATATCTGACCTTCAATTGTGACCTTGACCTTGAGCTGACACATGGGCAACATGGGTTCTGCACATCCCCTTGTTGACGTGAACATTTCAGCCAAGTTTGAAGAAAATCCTTCAATTGGTATAGGATTTATAGAGCGGACACGATAATGGAGACGGACGGACGGACGGACCGACCTACCGACGCGACAAAGCGAATCCATTATAGCCCCCCACATTTTGTGGTGGGGGTATAAAAAGTATCTGTAAACTGGAAAAAGTAATCACTATTATATTTGATTATTTAGATTATAATTGAATAAGACGGGCATATCAAATCAAGATAGTCTCCCCGTATTCTCGGAAATACGGGAGTCAGTATACTGCTCAAATAAGGGTTTTTGTATATTAACTAATACGAGAAACTTCAAATACTTTTCAGTATATTCCTGAAATACAGGAGTGTGCTTGCCGGTCCGTATTACTCGAATACGGCATTCCGTATATTTGAAAATACGAAATAATATCGGTCATAGTTACACAGTTACAGTTACATAGAATTATAATGACTAGTTGAAACTAAAGATTTTTATATAGCAAAATGTTTTCTTTTTGTAATCATGTTTTTTCCTTTTTTTCTTTTTTTTTGGGGGGGTGGGGGGGGGGAGGGTTTGGGGGTGTTGGGGGGTCTGTCAAAACTAAATTCCACTCTTGATTTTATGCCGGATATAGTTCATAATCCGATGCAGGCGTCTCAAACTTGAAAACGAAATTAAAATGAAACTGACTTAACTTCAATTAATCTGCCCTTGTCTATTTTCTAATTTTTATCTCCAAGATGATCAGTGATGTGCTTTATTGTCTTAATCAAATTGCAGTATTGGATTATTAAAGCCGGATATGGATCATAGTTCACAGCAGGGTTTTCAAGTTTTTAACTAAATTTAATCAAACCGTGCCTCTTGTTAAAATTTTCTTTGCTGGCTGATCTAATATTGCGTAACAGTAATGTACGTTATTGTCTTAAAACAATATTGCGATTTAAAGTAGGTTTTCTCTGGTGATATTATTTACACTTAAATGTGCTCTTATGTCTTAGGTCTCCTTGTGGGATCAAGGTCCCTGTGGCCCTGACCTTTAACCTAATGACCTAAAAATCAATAGGGGTCATCTACTGATGATGGCCAACCAGCATACCAAGTTTGGTGAACCTAGGTCAAAGCGTTCTCTAGATATTGATCAGAAACCGTTTTTAGAATGACAGTCTTTCTGAGCTTGACCTTTGACCAAATTACCTCAAAATCAATAGGGGGTCATCTACTAGTGATGACCAAACATACCGAGTTTGGTAAACCTAGGTCAAAGGGTTCTCTAGTTATTGATCGGAAACCGCTTTTAGGATGGAAGTCTCTGTGATTTTGACCTTTGACCTAATGACCTCAAAGTCAATAGGGGTCATCTACTGGTGATGACCAACCAGCATACCAAGTTTGGCGAACCTAGGTCAAAGCGTTCTCTAGTTATTGATCAGAAACCGTTTTTAGGATGAAGGTGCCTGTGAGCTTGACCTTTGACATACTGACCTCAAAATCAATAGGGGCCATCTACTAATGATGACCAACCAGCATACCAAGTTTGGTGAACCTAGGTCAAAGCATTCTCTAGTTATTGATCAGAAACTGTTTTTAGGATGAAAGTCTCTGTGATCTTGACCTTTGACCTAATGACCTCAAAGTCAATAGGGGTCATCTACTGGTGATGACCAACCAGCAAACCAAGTTTGGTGAACCTAGGTCAATTCGTTCTCTAGTTATTGATCAGAAACTGTTTTTAGGATGAAGGTGCCTGTGAGCTTGACCTTTGACCTACTGACCTCAAAAATAATGGGGCCATCTACTGGTGATGACCAACCAGCAAACCAAGTTTGGTGAACCTAGGTCAAAGCATTCTCTAGTTATTGATCGGAAACTGTTTTTAGGATGAAAGTCTCTGTGATCTTGACCTTTGACATACTGACCTCAAAGTCAAAAAGAGGTCATCTACTGGTGATGACCAACCAGCATACCAAGTTTGGAAAACCTAGGTCAAAGCGTTCTCTAGTTATTGATCGGACACCGTTTTTAGGATGAAAGTCTCTGTGATCTTGACCTTTAACCTAATGACCTCAAAGTCAATAGGGGTCATCTACTGGTGATGACCAACCAGCATACCAAGTTTGGAAAACCTAGGTCAAAGCGTTCTCTAATTATTGATCGGAAACCGTTTTTAGGATGAAGGTGCCTGTGAGCTTGACTTTTGACTTAATGACCTCAAAATCAATAGGGGTCATCTACTGGTAATAACCAACCAGCAAACCAAGTTTGGTGAACCTAGGTCAAAGCGTTCTCTAGTTATTGATAGGAAACCATTTTAGAAATGAAAGTCCCTGTGAGCTTGACCTTTGACCTAATGACCTCAAAATCAATAGGGGTCATCTACTGGTGAAGACCAACCAGCATACCAAGTTTGGTAAACCTAGGTCAAAGCCTTCTCTAGATACTGATCGGAAACGAAGTGTCTATCGGCGGACCGACCGACCTACCGACCAACTGACATTTGCAAAACTATATGCCATTATCTTCGATGGGGGGCATAAAAAGAAAGCAAACGTATTATTTGTAAGATCAATATCCTACAAACGTGTGCACTGAAGCTATTATTTTTTTCTGCATACACAAGCTCATATGCTGTACATATCAATCCTTAGCAAAAAAAATGGAAAATGAAAAAAATCCGAAATGCAAGAAATAAATATTAGAGAAAATGTCCATTCAGCAGTAGATGCTAAATTTTATATAACAAGTAAAGACCTTTTTTTGTAGCCTTCAGGCATTTTCTCAAGAGCAAATTTTGTTCCTAAGTGTTTTACTGTGACTAATCAAGGAACACCGACAATGACAATTAACGGTGACTTATCAAAACAAAGCCAGTATGTCACCCCCATATTACGTAACCACAGCCCTTCACCACAGGACACCGCGAAAGACAAAAAGAGTGTGATAATAATAGTAGCGTTAAATAATGCACTTTTATTGTCAAGTATTGTTTGAAACTGTATCAAAGAATAAAACAAGTTTTAGTTAACATTCTACATCAACATGCGGTTGATGAGCGAACTGTTTAATTTTGTCATTTTGTCCATTTTGTAAACTTTCAGAGATGTTGCAAATAATTGAAATCATATTTTCAACTTTTGAAAGGAACAGTTATATGTGTTTTACACAACCCAATCTGTAATTTTGAACAGTAAATGGTCTTTATTCACCGTCTTTCATGTATTTAATAATTCAAGTTAATAATATGTCAAGAATAAAACATACAGAAAAGTAATAATAATACAATAAAATGATGTCACAAAATTCACGCGATAAAAAACAGCATGTCACCTTGAAACGTGCAAAAGTTATACAAAGTTTTACGGGACTTAGGCATCACAGCGAAGTTAAACAGCTTTTAATGGCGGACATTCACATGACCTTCATAATGGCGGCGTTCAATTTAATAGTTATGGAACGGTCTACATGTGCGCTAAAACTTCAGAAGCAGATATAAGATCTTCGGTAATGATCAATAAACAGGTTTTAAAAGGTTAACACTTTATAATGAAAGAGATTCACTCAGTTGTTATCATAATTTAAGCATCACACAAAGTCAGGGGTGTTTAAAGTCTTCATTTTTATTTTATTATTTGCAATGATAGGTTTTTTTTTCCTCAAGACTAGCCCTACAAGATAATGATTTTTGCGCAGGTGGATCGAGATACCAGGATATTTTGGCGACAACATCAACCAAGAAAACCATAATCGACAAATTTAATTTACTAGATTGGTTCTCTTTTATTATAAAAATATTATTTCCCCAAGACAAGAAAGAGAAATATACTGTACCAGTCAGTGTAACAAGGCACATACCATGTGACCAGATCGCCCCAATCAAAAGTAGTGTGGTTTTATTCCATGTGATCAATCCCACCAATCAAAGGAAGCGTGGGTTTATTTCATGTGATCAGATTGCACCAATCAAGTACAGCTTGTGTTCACCTATCCAATCATTTCTTTGGGCGCGAAATGGAAGAAGCAGATTTCAGCAGTTCATGTCTCAAAAATTGCCTTTTTTCGAAGTCTTGGTCGTTTTGAAAGTAAAATGAGGTAAGTCAAAGTTTTTGTATAATACTTTTCAGTTTTACTGAACTCATGCTTGGAATTAAATGCTTGATCATGCCCTGCAATGAATGGCTTATGATGATTTTTGTATGCTTCCGTTTTTAAACGGGTGTTGGTAAGTTCGGTAAATTGCAAGGCCGGTAAATTGTAGTTCAATGTCAAAATTAAATTCCTATTGCAGATATTAAACTGAATTTTGTTTCGAAAAATATTTAGATGTTATACAAAATGACAAGCTACGATTATGTTCACATACTTTAGAGATAGAATTAGGAAGGTATAATAATGTAGAAAGAGATAAGATTGTGTAAGGTATGTAGTCAAAAAATCAGAAGATAATTTTATATTATGTTGCTCAGGATACAGCTGATCAAAACACTTATGTCAATGTTCATGGTCTACTATACAAAAGTTCAATGCATTAACGTCATCTCAAAATACTAGAACTATCGCTGAATGCGATTCATACCCCCCACCAATGTCCTTGACAGAAGACGACATGGAAAGGTGGTTAATAACTTTAGTGGCACAAATATATATACATAAAAAGAAATTATCTCTGGTGAAAAAAACAAACAAATTGTACAGTAATAGTATAAATATATATTGTCAAATCATGTTCGAAACAGTTACAAATAACCTTTCATTTTCCCAATGTACTAAAACAAACAAGAGCCATGTTACACATGGTTAATCCCCCCGCCGGGAAGAAGCTACCTGAAGGTTGTACTTTCAAACACTCAATGTAATAATGTTTGACGAAAATCCCACAAAAAATAGGCAAGGTAGAGTTATTGTTCTTGCAAACTGCACTTCCTACCAATGTGCTATGTCAGTGTATTAAGAAAATCGCTCAAGCACTTTTGGAGTTATGCTTCGGACAAAGTTTTTCAATTAAATCTGATACTGGGGAATAATTCTAAAAGTAGGCAAGGAAGAGTTATTATTCTTAACACTGCACCTCCTCCAAATGTGCTCTTTCAGTATATGAAGTTTGAAGAAAATCACTCAAGTACTTTTGGAGTTATGCCCCGGACAAAACTGGAATGGACACACACATGGACGGACAGAGACCATTTCTAATATCCCCTCCGCCTTTGGCGGGGGGATAATAAGTTCAAGAATTCAAGAATTAGATATACATGTATATGCTGGGATTTTTAAAATGTAAACAAGTAAATCTGATAAAGGGGAATAACTCTAAACAAGAGGGCCATGATGGTCCTGGATCACTCACCTCAGTACTTTGGCTGTAGGTTTGCTGTTAAGCAGTATTTCATTTTTTAATTGAAAATATGTATATGCCTACAAACCAAATATGTAAAATATCAGTCAATTAATAAAGGCTCTATGACAGAAAGTAGCAATATCTATCATAAGCTATGGTGACCTTGACCTTGACCCAGTGACCTCAAACCCTACCCATGGGTAGACTTCCATGCAAGGAACCTATATACTAAATATCAAAGATATTGGTCTATAAATAAGGGCTCTATGAGGTACAGTAGATGAATCTATTTTTAGCCTCCATGACCTTTAACCTAATCTAATAATTTCAAAAAGCTTGATAAAGCTTGCTTCATGCCAAATTTTAAAATTCTAGGCCTTGTGGTTTCAGACAAGAAGATTTTTAAAGATTTTCTTCTATAATGCTATTTAAAACTTGTGACCCCTCTGGCAGGGCCAACAGTGATCCCGGGGACATTTTTCAAACAAACTAGGTAGAGGTTCACAAGACAATGCTGCATACCAAATATCTAAGCTGTAGGCATTGAGGTTTCCAGTGAGAAGATTTTTAAAGATTGCCTTTTTTTACATATTAAGGACCCCCGGGGCAGGGCCAATTTTGACCCCAGGCCCAACATATAAACAATACTGGTTAAGGTTCACAACACAATACTCCACACCAAATATCTAAGGTCTAGTCCTATTAGTTTGGAAGAAAAATGATGTTTCATGTTTTTCCTATATAACTATATGTAAACCAAGACAACCCTGGGGCGTGGATTATTTTGACCCAGGGGACATAATTTGAACAAACATGGTAAACATCCACTAGACAATGCTGCATACCAAATATCTAAGCTGTAAGCATTGAGGTTTCCAGTAAGAAGATTTTTAAAGATTGCCTTTTTACATATTAAGGGCCCCCGGGGTGGGGCCAATTTTGACCCCGGGGCCAACATATAAACAATACTGGTAAAGGTTTTTCCAACACAATACTCCACACCAAATATCTAAGGTCTAGTCCTATCAGTTTCGGAGAAAAATGATTTTTCATGTTTTTCCTATATATGTAAATCAATAAAACCCTGGGGCATGGCCAATTTTGACCGAGGGGACAAAATTTGAACAAACTTGATAGAGGTCTACTAGACAATGCTACATACCAAATATCTAAGCTGTAGGCATTGTGGTTTCTGAGAAGAAGACTTTTAAAGATTTCCTATATAAGCCTATGTAAAATCAATTGATCCCCGGGGTGGGGCCTATTTTGACCCAGTGGCTATGATTTGAAGAAACTTAGTAGAGGTCAACTGGACAATGCTGCACACCAAATATCTAAACTCTAGGCCGTTGTGGTTTCTGACAAGAAGATTTTTTAAAGTTTTTCCTATATAACTCTTTATAAAACATTTGATCCCTGAGGCGGGGCCATTTTTGACCCACGTGCCATGATTTGAACAAACTTGGTAGAGGTCCACTGGACAATGCTGCACATCAAATATCTAAACTCTAGGCCTTGCAGTTTCTGACAAGAAGATTTTTTAAAGTTTTTCCTATATAACTCTATGTAAAACATGCGATCCTCGGGGTGGGGCCATTTTTGACCCAGGAGCCATGATTTGAATAAACTTGGTAAAGGTCCAATGGACAATGCTGCACACCAAATACCTAAACTCTAGGCCTTTGTGGTTTCTGACAAGAAGATTTTTTAAGTTTTCCCTCAACTGATCCCTGGGATGGGGTCAGGTTTGACCCCACTGTCATAATTTGAACAAACTTGGTGGAGGTCCACCAGATGATTCTTCATACCAAATATCTAAGCTCCAGACCTTGTGGTTTCGGAGAAGAAGATTTTTAAAGTTCCAACTTTGAAAATCTATTTTTAGCTCCTGTGGCCTAGAAATGCAATAGACCTGAACCATTTGAACAATTTTGGTAAAGCTTAATGCAAGTAACATTCCTGCAAAGTTTCAGCAAGATTGGCCCAGCAGTTCAGTAGAAGAAGTTGTTTGAAGAAAAAGTTGACGACGCACGCACGCATGCATGGATGGACGGACGCCGGACATCAGGGGATCACAAAAGCTCACCTTGAGCACTTTGTGCTCAGGTGAGCTAAAAGTAGGCAAGGTAGTGTAATTGGACTTGCACACTGCACTACCTACCAATGTGGTCTGTCAGTGTATGAAATTTGAATAAAATCCCTCTAGCAGTTTTGGAGTTATGCTCCGGACAAACTTTATCAAGAAATTCTGATAAAGGGGAATAATTCTAAAAAAAGGCAAGGTGGAGTTATTGTTCGTGCACACTGCACTACCTACCAATGTGCTCTGTCAGTGTATGAAGTTTGAATAAAATCCCTCAAGTACTTTTAGAGTTATGCTCTGGACAAAATTTATCAAGTAATTCTGATAAAGGGGAAAAACTCTAAAAATAGGCAAGGTAGAGTTACTGGACTTGCACACTGCACAACCTACCGATGTGCTCTGTCAGTGTATGAAGTTTGAATAAAATCCCTCTAGCAGTTTTGGAGTTATGCTCCAGACAAAATGTATCAAGTAAATTTTATAAAGCGGAGTAACTCTAAAAAAAGACAAGGTAGAGTTATTGCACTTGCACACTTGCACTACCTACCAATGTGCTCTGTCAGTGTATGAAGTTTGAATAAAATCCCTCAAGTAGTTTTAGAGTTATGCTCCTGACAAAATTGTTCCGGACGGACGCACAGACGCAAGGATGCATGGACGCACAGACGCACGAAGGGCATTACTTATATCCCCTCAGCCTTTGGCGGGGGAATAAACAAAAGCAGTGAAGTTAAGAAAATAGAATAATCATGTAAAAATGTAATTAAGAGTTGAAAAACTATGCATACTGAGCTTATTGGTTCTAGTTTTAGAAATACTCAAGTACATGTTAAAATTTCAGAACATTTTCTAAGTCAATTTTTGACCTTCAAGTGTGGCCTTGACCTTAAGCTGGCACAAGGGTAAGATGGGTTCTGCACATTGCCCAGTTGGGGTGAACATTTGAGTCAAGTTTGAAGAAAATCCTTCCATTAGTATAGAATTTATAAAGCGGACACGACATATTGTCTAGTATTGATTGTAAGTAAATTAAAAGACTTAAAAAGGGGCATAACTTTGTCAAAATGCAATACAGAGTTATGAAACTTGACCTGCATATGTTACTTGTGATACCTCATATATCTTTTAAGTTTTAGGCAAATACCTGAGCTAGTTTCAGAAATATTCAAGTACATGTTAAAATTTAAGAACATTTTCTAAGTCAATTTTGACCTTCAAGTGTGACCTTGACCTTAAGCCTGCACAAGGGTAACATGGGTTCTGCACATAACTTTGTTGAGTTAAACATTTGAGTAAAGTTTGAAGAAATTTCTTCCATTAGTATAGGATTTATAGAGTGGATATGACATATTGTCTAATATTTGATTGTATGTAAATTTGAAGACTTAACAAGAGGGCCATGATGGCCTTGGATCGCTCACCTGAGTACTTTGGCTGTAGGTTTGCTGTTAAGCAGTATTTCATTTTTTGATTGAAAATATGTAAGTGCCTACAAAGCAAATATGTAAAATATCAGTCAATTAATAAAGGCTCTATGACAGAAAGTAGAAATATCTATTATAAGCTCTGGTGACCTTGACCTTGACCCAGTGACTTCAAACCCTTCCCATGGGTAGAGGTCCAAGCAAGGAACCTCTATACTGAATATCAAAGATATTGGTCTATAAATGAAGGCTCTATGAGGTACAGTAGATAAATCTACTTTTAGCCTCCGTGACCTTTAACCTAATCCAATAATTTGAAAAAGCTTGATAAAGCTTGCTTCATGCCAAATTTTAAAATTCTAGGTCTTGTGGTTTCAGACAAGAAGATTTTTAAAGATTTTCTTCTATATTGTTATTAAAAACTTGTGACCCCTCGGGCGGGGCCAATAGTGACCCCAGGGAAATTTTTCTAACAAACTTGGTAGAGGTCCACTAGACAATGCTACACACCAAATATCTAAGCTCTATAACTTACAGTTTCTGACAAGAAGATTTTTTTAGATTTTCTTATATAACTCTATGTAAAACTAGTGGCCCCTGGGGCGGGGCCATTTTTGACCCAGAGGCCAGGATTTGAACAAACTTGGTAGAGGTCCACTAGACAATGCTACATACCAAATATTTTAACTGTAGGCTTTCTTGTTTCTGACAAGAAGATTTTTTAGTTTTTCCTATATAACTCTATATGGAAAACAAGTGACCCCCGGGGCGGGGCCATTTTTGACCCAGAGGTCAGGATTTGAACAAACTTGGTAGAGGTCCACTAGACAATGCTACACACCAAATATCTAAGCTCTATAACTTATGGTTTCTGACAAGAACATTTTTTTAGATTTTCCTATATAATTCTATGTAAAACTAGTGGCCCCTGGGGTGGGGTCATTTTTGACCCAGAGGCCAGGATTTGAACAAACTTGGTAGAGGTCCACTAGACAATGCTACACACCAAATATCTAAGCTCTATAACTTATGGTTTCTGACAAGAAGATTTTTTTAGATTTTCTTATATAACTCTACGTAAAACTAGTAGCCCCTGGGGCAGGGCCATTTTTGACCCAGAGGCCAGGATTTGAACAAACTTGGTAGAGGTCCACTAGACAATGCTACACACCAAATATCTAAGCTCTATAACTTACGGTTTCTGATAAGAAGATTTTTTTAAGATTTTCCTAAATAACTCTATGTAAACCAAGTGACCCCTGGGGCGGGGCCATTTTTGACCCAGAGGTCAGGATTTGAACAAACTTGGTAGAGGTCCACTAGACAATGCTACACACCAAATATCTAAGCTCTATAACTTATGGTTTCTGACAAGAAGATTTTTTAAGATTTTCCTATATAACTCTATGTAAAACTAGTGGCCCCTGGGGCGGGGTCATTTTTGACCCAGAGGCCAGGATTTGAACAAACTTGGTAGAGGTCCACTAGACAATGCTACACACCAAATATCTAAGCTCTATAACTTACGGTTTCTGACAAGAAGAGTTTTTAAGATTTTCCTATATAACTCTATGTATAACTAGTGGCCCCTGGGGCGGGGTCAGATTTTGACCCAGAGGACAGGATTTGAACAAACTTGGTAGAGGTCCACTAGACAATGCTACACACCAAATATCTAAGCTCTATAACTTATGGTTTCTGACAAGAAGATTTTTTAAGATTTTCTTATATAACTCTACGTAAAACTAGTGGCCCCTGGGGCGGGGCCATCTTTGACCCAGAGACCAGGATTTGAACAAACTTGATAGAGGTCCACTAGACAATGCTACACACCAAATATCTAAGCTCTATAACTTATGGTTTCTGACAAGAAGATTTTTTAAGATTTTCTTATATAACTCTATGTAAAACTAGTGGCCCCTGGGGCGGGGCCATCTTTGACCCAGAGACCAGGATTTGAACAAACTTGATAGAGGTCCACTAGACAATGCTACACACCAAATATCTAAGCTCTATAACTTACGGTTTCTGACAAGAAGATTTTTTAAGATTTTCTTACATAACTCTATGTAAAACTAGTGGCCCCTGGGGCGGGGCCATTTTTGACCCAGAGGACAGGATTTGAACAAACTTGGTAGAGGTCCACTAGACAATGCTACACACCAAATATCTAAGCTCTATAACTTACGGTTTCTGACAAGAAGATTTTTTTAAGATTTTCCTATATAACTCTATGTAAAATCAACTGACCCCTGGGGTGGGGTCAGTTTTGTCCCCAGGGACATAATTTGAACAAACTTGGTAGAGGTCCACTAGATGATGCTTCATACCAAATATCAAAGCTCCAGGCCTTATGGTTTTGGAGAAGAAGATTTTTAAAGATCCAACTTATAAAATCTATTTTTAGCTCCAGTGAACCAGAAATGCAATGGACCAGATCCATTTGAACAATCTTGGTAGAGCTTCATGCAAGGAACATCCCAGGCAAGTTTCATTAAATTTGCCCAATTGGTTTCAGAGGAGATGTCGTTTGAATGAAAAGTTGACGACGGACGGACGGACGGACGGACGAAGGACAAAGACCGATCAGAAAAGCTCACCCTGAGCACTTTGTGCTTAGGTGAGCTAAAAAGGGGCATAACTTTGTCAAAATGCAATACAGAGTTATGAAACTTGACCTGCATATCCTAATTGTGACACTTCATAAATATTTTAAGTTTCAAGCAAATACGTTTTCTAGTTTCAGAAATATTCAAGTACATGTTAAAATTTAAGAATATTTTCTAAGTCAATTTTTGACCTTCAAGTGTGACCTTGACCTTAAGCCGGCAAAAGGGCAACATGGGTTCTGCACATCCCCTTGTTGAGGTGAACATTTCAGCCAAGTTTGAAGAAAATCCTTCAATTGGTATAGGATTTATAGAGCGGACACGATAATGGAGACAGACAGACGGACGGACGGATGGAATTTAATATGCATGAGAATGATCATGGCAGTAATATTTACATTTCTTCTCCTTACTTATCTTTTCTTCGCTTTACTTATATTTACCTTACTTCTCCTTACTGATCTCTATGCATCCTTACTTTTTATATTTACGCATCCTTACTTATCTTTATGCAGCCTTATCTCTGATTTGTCTTTATGCATCCATACTTTCTTACGTTTATGCACACCATGTTTTTTGCAAAATACACATGCGCAACTTTTAAACATTTGAAAAATAAGTCTATTTAAAACTGCCAACACAAAAATGTAAGAATGAGAGTAATTAATTGATGAAATATGCAACTCTTAATCATTCCAGCATCTTTCCATGACAATAACAATTTCGAAATAGGTCATAAAATCTTTTATGCCAAAGCAAACAAACACGGACAGTAAATGTTTAAAAGTAATAATTGAAAATTAATTAAAATACAAAATCAATACTATCATTTTGTATTTTCAGACAAATGGACCTTCATGATGCCATTGCAGAGCTGCAGGAGCAGATGCGAGTCTTGCACGGGTCCCAGAAAAAGTCACAGCCACAAGACAATGAAGCAGAATAAAAGAACAAAAAGAATAAAACTTTATGAAATGCATGTTGTAAATGTATGTCCTTGTTAGAAACAGTGAAATAACTCACAATAATCCCGGATTATCCTATAAATTTTATGTTTATCTGTGCAAGTGAAATTGGGTCTTATATATAAGCTGTGATCGTAGTAAGTAACAATGCCAATTCCACATAGTTCTTATAAGATTTTAAAAAATATTTCTCATTTATATGTAGTACAGCTAAACAATGGCCCGTGACTACATACACATACAGTGATACTTGGATTTCTATTGATTAACGATAACGTATGAAACAATACCAATGGCATGAGCTGAGAAATCTTTGATATTACATATGTTATTGTAATTTGAATATATGTTTCCAAGTGGCCAAGGTTTACTAGGCATTGTTTGCATAACTTCAAGATTGATTTCAGTTATGTTCTTATCATTGCAATATGCTTGGTTTTATGACTGATTGTTACTCTTTTATGATCATATTACATTTATTAATAAGCTTGTTAATAAAATACTATTCATTAAATTCAGAACTAATTTGAATTACTTTTGTTTGTGCACATCCTCATCCTTTACAAGTTACTAAGTTGATTTTTATCATGCTCTGGTGAACGCCTAAGTAAACTTTCTGTCAGTATATCTATTTAAAAAAGGTATGTTACTACCGCTCTCTCAGACATTGCAGGTCTTTATACCTTTTCGTATGCTTCAAGTAGGTACGATGAGGATCTTAACTAGCCCGTTCTAGAAATGAGTAGTAACTACATATAATGATGCTGCACATCATGTACATGTATATTATCAGTCTATATTTGGTTCCCCTATCCTGCAATATATCATGTTTGTATTCTTGATCCGTACATGTAATATAATAAGTCCGTATATGTGATATGTACGGCTTCAGCTTTCCCGTATTCATTGAAAATACAATTCCGTATTTCCTATGTATATCTACAGTATACAAAGTCCATATTATTGCCCTGTATATGTGTCATATATGCTTTTAAGCATTTCCGTATTCTATGAAAATACATTTCAGTATATTTGTCGTATATTTGTAAACATATTCCATATTCTATCCCGTATATGCATCATGTATGATTTTTAGCTTTCCCGTATTCTATAAAAATACAAGTCTGTATCGGTCCGTATACTGGTAAACTAGATGTTGTTATAGCTTGTATACGGCTGAAATACGGGTTTCTTACTGAGCGTATATTACAAATATACGGACACATATACATACACGTATATTGGAAGAATACGGAAATCCGTATTTGTATGTGTATCTGTATTTATACCCGATGTTCCGAATACGGATTAGTATATTATGTGTGTATATTATGCGAATACGTCCCTTATATGCCCGTATAACTAAAAAATACGGGACCGTACACTTCCGTATATTGGTGTATTTTTCGCAGTGCCTGGGGAAGAGCAAATTTTGACCCAAGGGGCATAATTTGAACAAACTTGGTAGAAGACTGCAGCTGATGCTCAGTTAAAACTATTTAAGTTCTAGACTTTGTGGTTTTAAACAAGAAGATTTTTATAAATTCCTTATGTAAGCCTATGTAAAATCAACTGACCCCCGGGCAGGGCCAATTTTGACCCCAGGGGCACAATTTGGACAAACTTGGTAGAGGTCCACTAGAAAATGCTTCATAACAAATCTTAAGGCTCAGGGCCTTGTAGTTTCAGACAAGTTTCTGTGTGGTTTCTGTTGCTTAACAACCAGAGTTCTTGATGGAATTGAATTCTTTGAACAACTTTGGTAGAGCTTCATGCAAGGTACGTTTGATCAAAGTTGGCTACATGCTAAAGGAGGAGAAGTTTTTCAAGACAAACTGCTGACAAGCACAACGCATGCTGATGCAAGCCAGACCACAAAATGATCACAAAAGCTCACCCTTGAGCTCTTCATGTTCAGGTGAGCTCAAAATAATATGCAAAACTGCATATTCTGTTAAACAATCTGAAAACAGATATGAAAGTGAAAAGATGTAGCAATAGATAAATAAATAATTGAGTATAGGAATCATTAACACCCAACAATTGTTTTTTTTTAGTGTTATTGGTCAGGTGTCAGTTTCTTGTTGGTAAGATCTTGACTTTTATGATCTATTGATTTTTTTATGTCAATTAACGCCAATTAACAGCTGGATGTGTTAGTTTGTTTATTCAATGGCGACAAGTGTAATTGATGCATAAACATGTGATGATTGATGATCATGCACATTAAACCTGTCATCTGCATAAATTTTTATACTTATTATATTAAAAAAAAATAAAAATGCTGTATGAAGGTATCCAGACAAAATCCCCCCTGGACATAACCTCCCTGCTCATTTTTGTATAGGTGGACGAAACCCAACTCATGCATTTAACAAGGTGGACAAAACCCCCCTTCCTAAGTCCAAATATTGTCAGAACAAGAACTGTCACTGTAAGATGACAATGCCCCTGAAGTGGTGCTTTGACTTTGGGCTGAGGACCAGTCATTCAAGGGTCAAGGTCAAATGAATATAGGTCAGTGGAAAGGTCTTGTCCACAGGGGTGTTGTGTCCAAGTATGAAGTAATTCGACTTTCTAATAAGGCGGTTATGTTCAATGTTGAAGTTTTTTGGACAATTGGATCTTCAAGGTAAAGGTCACTCAGGGGTCAAGGTGAAATAACTATAGGTCAGTGGGAGAGTCTTGTCCAAAGGGGTGTTGTTTCCAAGTATGAAGTAAAAACATTTACTACGGTAATAAAGAAGTTATGGTCAAGTGTTAACGTTTCTGGACAATTGGATCTTCAAGGTGAAGGTCATTCAGGGTCAAGGTCAAATAAATATAGGTCAGTGGGAAGGCCTTGTGCAAAGGGATGTTGTGTTGAAGTATGAAGTAAACATAAACTAATAAGGAAGTTAGGGTCAATGTTAAGGTTTTTGGACAATTGGATCTTCAAGGTGAAGGTCATTCAGGGGTCAAGGTCAAATAAGTATACGTCAATGGGAAGGTCTTGTCCAAGGGATGATGTGTCTAAGTATGAAGTAAATCCACTTACTAATAAGGAAGTTAGAATTTGTGTGAAAAAGGCGATTATTTCCACTTTTCAAAATGCATGAGGGTGGTTTTGTCCACCTTGTAAAATGCATGAGGGGGTCTTTGTCTACCTTGTAAAATGCATGAGAGGGGTTTTGTCCTCCTATAGAAAATTGAACAGGAGGGGGGAGGTTTATGTCTGAGGGGGGTTTTGTCCTACACTCTTGTATGAACTTACAATTTTTACCTTTTGAGCCTTATTTCATCCCAGAGAAATAAAATGATTTCACAGTAATAGTCTAAAACAAACTTTCCAAGCTAAAATTTAGAACTTGTATAATTAACCTAAGTAGACCTCTGTGAGTCAGACTTGTCACCTGACAAGAGCATACCAGTTATTTAACTTTTTTTCTATGGAATGGGGAATTTATAAGCACCGGACAAGAGGTATGAAAAATTACAAAGGGCAATAACTCAAAAGTTATGTGAAAGAAAGTTATGGTTCTAGAGCACAGCACCTCTTTACAGTGAGATCTATTCACCAATGAAGTTTCAAGTTGCTATCTTCAATATCTTTCAAGTTATGACCCGGACAAGAATTAAGTATGAAAAATTACAAAGGGCAATAACTAAAAAATTGTGAGAAATAGAGTTATAGTTCTTTGGCACTGCATCTCCCCACAATGAGATCTAGTCACCTATGAAGTTTCAAGTTGATATCTTCAATACCTTTGGAGTTAGGCCCTGGACAAGGATTAAGTATGAAAAATTACAAAGGGCAATAAATAAAAAATTATGTGAAAGAGAGTTATTGTTCTTTGGCAATGCACCTTTCCACAATGAGATCTATTCACCTATGAAGTTTCAAGTTGATATCTCCAGCACTTTTAGAGTTATGTCCCAGATAAGCAAAACGGGACACCGCTGGCAACACCCACACGGACACCGTGACACCTATGTGTCCCCTGATTATAGTAAGGCGACACAAAAACACATTCACTCAACTCTCTTACCATTTTATTATTTCACCATATAAATAGCGGTATTTTAGTGCTACCTAAATAGTTAATATAAACAGCCAAAGTTATTCTTACCTAGCAGCAACATCAGCACCATATTCAATCAACACTTCAGCCACCTTAGCATGTCCTGCCAAAGCCGCTAAATGAAGTGCAGTATTTGAGTTCTCGTCTTCATCATTGGCAGCATTTTTATCCTGATGAACTAGCTCTCTCACAATGCTAGATACAAAAAATGAATATGAAAGTCATTTTTCCATTTAAAGCAGCTTTTTCAAAGGACAGTATGAAATCTAACAAAACATCATTTTTTTGTCTTGTTCCATTTTCATTTTAATACTTTTACAATATACTAGAATTCATTCTTTCACTTATTATTCCCATGTTATTGCAGTATCAAGACACATAACAGAAACTATTATTGTGTCCATAGGTCAAGGTAACCCACCTTCTGCAACTCTGTCAGTATGCTAGTTCTCTCAATGGTGCAGGGTAGTGGACAGCAGGTGGTTGGTGGATATGTTGGGAAGAAGCAGGCTCTCTAGAGGTGAGTCCTTGCAATGATAGCAGGAAGGTGAGGTATCCACCACAACAAAATTGTCACAAAAAATCCTGTATAATTACATGTGCAAGAGCACCGCTGGGCAGAGCATTATATGCCCGAAGGGTGTTTTTTCTAAGCATGATGCATTTGTGATATAAGGCAGGAGCCTTAGACTTTAAAATTAAACAAGGCAGTCTGAAGGACAGCTAAATCCCCTTCCCCAGCAGACATGAATATGTACTTCTTGACCTTTAACAAACCATTACCTTGATGTTGTGCCATGCATATTATAAGCACATAGTCTCATGATAGTAATTATTTGTGCCAAGCTATTTCAAATCTTCTATAAAGTCAAAAAGTTATGGAGAACATTTAAGCTTGACCTTGGGGGTAACAACCTGGAAGTTGAGTTCTGCGCATCGTGTCATAGTGGTGATCATTTGTGCAAAGTAATTAAAAAATTTTTTGTAAGCCAAGTTAGAAAGTTATATAGCAGACGTGAAATGTGGATATTTTACCTTTGACTATGACCCTGACCTTGTGGGTAGCAACCCAATTATTGTGCTCTGCACATCATCTCATTATGGTGATCACTGGTGCCAAGTTATTTCAATAATCTTTAAGCAGTTTAAAAGTTATGGAGCGGACACTAAATGTAGACTTTTAACACTTGACTTTTAAGTGTGATCTTGACCTTGGGGGCAGCAACCCAATTATTGCGCTCTGCACATCATCTCATAATGGTGATAACTTGTGCCAAGCTATTTCTAAAAATTTCAGCAATTTAAAAGTTATGGAGCGGACACGAAAGTGTTACGGACAGACAAAGGGACGGACAGACGGACAGATGTTGGGTTCTGCACATTGTGTCATAGTGGTGATCATTTGTGCAAAGTAATTAAAAAAACCTTTTGGAATGCCAAGTAAGTAAGTTATAGAGCAGACGTGAAATGTGGATATTTGACCTTTAACTGTGACCTTGACCTTGTGGGAAGCAACCCAATTATTGTGCTCTGCACATTGTCTCATAATGGTGATCACTTGTTCCAAGTTATTTCAAAAAAATTTCAGCGGTTTAAAAGTTATGGAGCGGACACAAAAGTGTTACAGACGGAAGGACAGACTGACAAACGGAGGCCATTCCTATAATCCTCATTCCCGCTTTGCAGAAGTGGATTAATGATTTGCTTTAAATTTTGATTTTTTTACCTTTGATCTACTGACCCCAAAATCAAAAGGCGTCATTCACTCAATGTTTGCAACCATTATATGAATTTTGAAGTCTCTATGACAAATGGTTGTCAAGTTACAGAGTGTAAATGATTCTAAACATTTAGGTCACTGTGACCTTGACCTTTGATGTAATGACCCAAAAAAATGTATAGGGGTTATCCACTTAATGTGTGCAATCATGATATAAAGTTTAAAGTCTCTACAACCATGATTGTCAGTTACATCCTCCTCCACCCCACAAAGTGGTGGGAGCATAAAAACAGTAATAAGGTACAAGATTAATATCAATTAAGTTCAAAGCTGAAACCTACATGCAAATTTATAAGTACAGATTAAATTTCCACATTGTCACTTCAAAAACAAACAAGAGCACGATGATGGTCCTATATCGCTAACCTGAGTACCAACAGTTAAAACAGGAAGCCAACTAGAACTATCACTAAAGGTAATTAATACCCCAACATGGGTGCTTGATACTGGAACTGGAAAGCTTAGAATTAATGGCATAAAGTGACATAAGAAACATGGAAATATGTATATGTTTTATATTTAATAATATTGTATATACATGTAGAGAAAACAATTACTGGTAGACCATTGAACTGTATATTTTCTAGAGGAACTAGCTGATGCTCTAGCTGATCTCTTCTGGAATAAGACATCTAGAGCATTAACAAGCTTTACTTCAAACACGATCATCATTAAATTTTACAAGTACATATTTGGGCTTGAATGCATCCTTTTCCATCTGGGAATACCTGTAACTCATGAGGTATCATTCAGAAACTGTTTTTCTATTCTTAGTTAAAGTGAAAAGTGACCTTGATCCAACTGGCCAAATTTTCAATCCCAAGTGTCGTCTTTATTGAAACTATCTTTAAGAAAAATTTCAACACAATATCTCATTCGTAACTCAAGTTATTGAGCAGAAACCATTTTTTTATTTTAGTAAGAGTGACCTTGACATTGACCTCAGCAGCCCCAAAGTCGAACTTCACCTGTATATTATGATGTTACAACTGTGTACCAAAAATGGTTTAAATCTGTCAAGCCTTTCATGAGTTATTTTTCGAAAAGCAGTTTTTCTATTTTTAGTTTAAGTGAACAGTGACCTTGACCCAACTGGCAAAATTTTCAACCCAAAGCGTCGTCTTCATAGAAGCTACCTTAACAGCAAATTTCATCACAATATTTAAAAATGACCCTGCCCATTCCTAACTCAAGTTATTGAGCAGAAATCATTTTATTTTTTTATTTTTAGTAACAGTGACCTTGACCTTGGCCCGACTAGCCCCAATATCAAACTCGACCTGTATCCTGTGATGTTACACCTGTGTACCAATAATTGTTTAAATCTGTCAAGATTTCATGAGTTATCATCCGGAAACCATTTTTCAACCATTTTATTATTTTTAGTAACAGTGACCTTGACCTTGGCCCCACCAGCCCCAAAATCAAAGCTGACCTGTTTGTTATGATGTTACACCTGTGTACCAAAAATTGTTTATATCTGTCAAGCCATTCATGAATTATTGTCTGGAAACTGTTTTTCTATTTTTAGTAACAGTGACCTTGACCTTCGCACCACCAGCCCCAATATCGATGTTACACCTGTGTACCAAAAATTGTTTAAATCTGTCAAGCCATTCATGAATTATTGTCCGGAAAACTTTTTCTATTTTTAGTTATAGTGACCTTGACCTTGGCCCCACCAGCCCCAATATCAAACTTGACATGTATCTTGTGATGTTATACCTGTCTTCCAAAATTTTTTTAAAATCTGCCTAGCTTTTCATGCATATTTCATCCAAAAACCGCATTTTCTATTTTTAGTAACAGTGATCCTGACCTTGGCCCCACAAGCCCCAATATCGAATTTGACATGTATCTTGTGATGTTACAATTGTGTACCAAAAAATTTTTTTAATCTGTCTAGCCATTCATGAGTTATCATCCGGAAACCGTTTTCTATTTTTTAGAAACAGTGACTTTGACCTTGGTCCCACCAGCCCCAATATCGAACTTGACCTGTATCTTATGATGTTGCAGCTGTGTACCAAAAATTGTTTAAATCTGTCAAGCCTTTCATGAGTTATTGTCCGGAAACCGTTTTTCTAATTTTAGTCACAGTGGCCTTGACCTTGGCCCCACCAGTCCCAATATCGAACTTGACCTGTATCTTATGATGTTGCAGCTGTGTACCAAAAATTGTTTAAATCTGTCAAGCCTTTCTTGAGTTATCATCCGGAAACCATGACGGACCGACAGACGGACCGACCGACAAGCTCACTCCTATATACCCCCTCAAACTTTGTTTGTGGGGTATAATAAGGAATCAAGGTAAGTTCACACAAGATGAAATCTACATAGTTATATATTTAGTCCAAATCTCATAGACACAGCTTCAAAAAACAGTCTTTGGGTACAAGGTTAATATCTGCTAAGACAAAAGTTTAAATCTACATGCAAAATACCGATTAAATTTCCACTTTGTAGCGCCAGAAACAATGAGGTAGGTAAACAGGTCAGGGTTATTTTTTGCTAAGGTCAAAGTTGAAATCAGCATATAAGTAAAGTTAAAATTTCCATATCGTAGCTGATCCCCCCATTCTGGTAGGGATATCAATATCCCTTAGGGTATGCTTTGAACAGTCACTGTTGCATAGGTAAGGTCTAGGGCGTATAGTTTCTGAAGGAGATTTTTTTTAAAGACTTTAAATTTTACACAAGGACCCCCAAGGGGATAATTTATATATCTTTTACAAAGGACCACTCGATGATGTTCCATGCAAAATATCTAAGCCCTAAAGCTTGTGGTTTTCCCTAAACAAGTTCTTATGTAATCAAGTAAATGACCCCAGGGACATAATTTGTACAAATTTTGCAGAGGAGCTCTAGGTGAACATGTATGCCAAATGTCAAATACCAAGGCATAGTAGTTTCAGAGCAGATTTTCTAAGTTACCCTATGTAAAATCATGTTGCAGCTGGGAGGTGGCAATTTAAAACCTAGACCCATAATTTGAACAAACTTGGTAGAGAACCACTAGACAATGCTTCATACTAAATATCTTAGCCCTAGGCAATGTGGTTTCAGAGAATGAGATTTTCAAAGTTTTTCTTATATATGTCTATGCGAAATCATGTGGCCCCTGTGGCAGAGCCAGTTTTGACCCTAGGACTATGATTTGAACAGATTTGGTACAGGTCTACTATATACAATGCTACAAAACCACATATTTTAGCTCAAGGCCTTACTGTTTCTGACAAAGATTTTTCAAGTTTTCCTATTTAAAATCATGTTGCAGCTTGGGCGACGCCAATTTAGACCCTAATTTAACACTTGGTAGAGGTCCACTAAACAATGCTACATACCAAATATCTTAACCCTAGGCATTGTGGTTACACTGTAACCATTACAGAGAAGAAGATTTTCAAAGTTTTCCCTATATAAGCAATGTAAAATCATGTGGTCTGTGGGGCCAAGGAAATTTTGACCCTGGCATTACAATTTAAACAAGAGATGTTTGTAAAACATTTATGCCCCCCTAGCGCCTTATCCCTAGAGGCAGCCATGAAGTTTTGAGGAGATGGGACCAAGCATTCTATAGTTATTGATTGGAAACCATTTTGCTATTCCAGGACACTTTGAACATTGCCTTTGACATGGTGACCTAAAAAAATCAAGTGCTCATCTACATGTCATGAACAACTTATATACAAAGTTTGAGGAATATGGCCCCAAGCATTCAAAACTTATTCATCAGAAACCATTTTGCTTTTCAAGGTCACTGTGACCTTTGACCCAATGACCAAAAACAAGACTAGTTGTTATCTACTGATCATGACAAACCTACATACTTAGTCTGACAAACCTGAGCCCAAGGATTCTCTATATATTCAGTAGAAAGTGATTTGCTTTCCAAGATTACTGTGACCTTGACCTTTAACCTAATAATACTAAAAACTTTTATCTTATTGTCATGACCAACCTACCTATGAAGTTTTGAGGAGCTTGGCCCAAGCCTTCTATAGTGATTGATCAGACACTATTTTGCAACACAAGGTCACTGTGACATTGACTTTTGTCCTGAAAAGCTATAGGGCTCATCTAATGGTCATGGCCAACCTATGTACCAAGGATTGGGGAATCTGGGTCAAAGCATTCTATTGTTATTAATTGGAAATCAATTTGCTTATTAAGGTCACTGTGACCTTGGCCTTTGACCTGGTAACCTGAAAAACTAAAAGGGTCATCTACTAATCATCACCAAACTACACACTAAGTTTGAAGAACCTGGGACTAAGAGTTCCACAGTTATTGATTGGAAACTGTTTTGCTGTTCAAGATCACTCTGACCTTGACCTTTGACCTGGTGATGAAAGAAACTATTGGGATCATTTTCTAGTCATTAACAACCTACATACTAAGTTTGAACAACATTGGACCAGGGGTTCTATAGTTATTATTTGGAAACTTTTGCTTTACAAAGACACTCTGACCTTGATTTTGACCTGGTGACATGAAAAACTATAGGAGTCATCTAATGGTCATCATCAACCTACACACTAAGTATGAAGAACCTGGGACCAAGGCTTCTATAGTTATTGATCAGAAACTGTTTTGCTTTTCAAGCTCACTGTGACCTTGACCTTTGATCTCCTGACCTGAAAAACTATAAGCTTCATCTACTAGTCATGATCAACCAATAAACTAAGTTTGAACAAACTGGAACCAAGGGTTCTACAGTTATTAATCAAAAACTGTTTTGCTCTTCAAGATCACTGTGACCTTGATCTCTGATGTGGTGATCTGAAAAACTATAGGGGTCACCTACTGGTCATGACAAACCTAAATACAAAGGTAATACAACCTAGGACCAAAGGTTCTTTAGTTATTGATATGATTGATACAATACCGTTTTGCCATTAAAGTTCACTGTGACCTTGACCTTTGACCTGATGATGTAAAAAACCACTGGGATCATCTACTAGTCATGGCCAACCTACAAACTAAGTTTGAACAACCTGGGACCAAGGGTTCTATAGTTATTTATCGGAAAGTGTTTTCATCTTCAAGGTCATGATGATCTTGACCTTTTTAATATGGTGATCTGAAATTTTAAGGTCAAATTCAAACTTGAATAATTCAACTTGACAGGTTTGTCAAGTGTTGTTTTGTCTAAGTATGAATCAAATACGTAAATAAATAACAAAGTTATGGCCAATTTTAGCAAAATTGAATAATTTGACTTGGAAGGTGAAGGTCATTTATGAGTCATAGTCAAGTTCAGCCTGGTCTACTTGAAGTTCTTGTGCAAAGAGTTGCTGTGTCCAAGTATGAAGACAATCTATTAAGGTCATTTATTAGTTAAGGTCAAGTTCAGTCTGATCTACAGGAAGGTCTTGTTTATGGTCATTTTAAGGTGAAGGTCATACCTGAATTATTCATCATGTTGGTTTGTCATAAATGTTGTTTTGTCTGAGTAGGAATTAAATCCAATAATTAATAACAAATTTTTGGTGAAGGTCATTCATGAGTAAAGGTCAAGTTCAGTCTGGTCTACATAAGGTGTTGTCCAAAAGGTTGTTGTGTCTAAGTATGAAGACAATCCAGCTATAAATAACAAAGTTAAGGCCAATTTTAGCAAAATTCAATAATTTGACTTTAAAGGTGAAGGTCATTTATGAGTCATGGTCAAGTTCAGCCTGGTCTACTTGAAGTTCTTGTGCAAAGAGTTGCTGTGTCCAAGTATGAAGATAATCCATTGTGAAGTAAAAAAATTCGGATCAATGTTAAAGTTTCGGACGGCAACAACACATGACTGTAGCAATAACTTGATTTTTTCTTTGAAAACAATTGAGCTAAAAATCATTTTAATTTGTCATCGCATTGGAATATTGCACTGAGAACATTAAATTTATATGATCACACTTCTTTCATTAATTATATCTGGAATTAGTGATGTCTCCAAAATCAACTAGAGCTATCACTAAATGTGATTAATACCCCCACAAGACTGCTTCGGAACTGAGGAAGTTTTTAGTAACAGAATACTTTGTAAAAGAATTGAAACAGTGTAACATTTATGGGCAATTAAAGATGGTCGTGATTCTTGTACAATGCACTTCCTCTCATTGTGCTTGACCATTGTATGAAGTTGCATTGAATTCCAAGTATTAGTTTTCAAGTTATGCTCGGGACAAGGAAAACCAATAAAGGGCAATAACTCTGCAAATTGTGAAGATAGTTATAGCTCTTGCACACTGCACTTCCTCTCATTGTGCTTGACCATTGTATGAAGTTGCATTGAATACAAAGTATTAGTTTTCAAGTTATGCTCAGGACAAGAAAAACCAACAAAGGAATAGTGAAAATGGAGTTATGATTCTTGAACAGTGCACTTCCTCTCATTGTGTCCAGGTTATTTGGACTGCTTGACCATTGTGTGAAGTTGCACTGAATTCAAACCATTAGTTTTCAAGTTATACTCCAGATAAGGAAATTGCAACAGACTGCCTGCCCAACCACCCAACCATCCAACTGACCAACCACCGGATGACTCCTATATACCCACAAAACTTAATTTAGAGAAGGGGGGGGGGTTTAAGAAATTCACAGGACAACTTTTCAGAACAGTTGTAGCAACATTGAAATATTTGAAACAATTAAATATTGTGCTGTCTTGCTATCCTGTATAATCAAGAATGACATAAACACTAACATTTACTTCAGTTTAGCAATGAGATGTCATTACAGGATACCAAAATGATTTTATCATTGCTGAAAATAACATTATAATTTACAAGACAAATCTTATAATGATTTTGTATCTTTCTTTTACTGTTCTATTCCAAAACTTTATCTGATTTCCAGTAAAGAACAAATTGCAGAACTGAGATAATCACAAAACAAGAGCCACCCCAAGTTATCGCAATGCTCGACTTTTTCTTATTTCCAAAGGCTAACACATCAGAGGAAGCAAACTGTGGTGAAGGGCTTTCAAAGGCAACATCATTTAGGATTATTATTATCAGATCCATCCATTAATAATAAAGTTATGGTCAATCTTAGCAATATTCAATAATCTGACCTTGAAGGTCAAGGTCAGATAAAGGTCAAGGTCAAGTTCAGTTTAATCTCTTGAAGATATTGTCCAAAGAGTAGTTATATCCAAGTATGAAGACAGTACATCCACTGATAGCAAAGATATAGCCAATTTTAGCACTGTTAATGTCACACTTGAAATATTCAACATGTTGGTTTTGTTCTCAGTGTTGATTTGTCCGAATATGAATCAAATCTGAGCATTAATAACAAAGTAATGGCAATTTAAGCAAAATTCAATTACTTGACCTTGACAGACAAGGTCATTTTAAGGTCAGGGTCATACATGAATTATTCAACATGTTGGTTTTGTCATTAAGTGTTGTGGTCAATTTTAGCAATATTCAATAATTTGACATTTTAGCTCAAGGTGAAATAAAAGTCAAGGTCATATTTGAAAAATTCAACGTGACAGTTTGATCATAAGTGTTATGGCCAATTCTAACAATATTCAATAATAAGAAATGTAAGGTCAAGGTCAAATAAACGTCAAGTTCAATTTAACCTTCTTGGTATTGTCCAAAGGGTAGTTATGTCCAAGTATGAAGACATCCATTAATATACATCCATTAATAACAAAGATATAGCCAATTTTAGCACCATCGCAGTGATTAAAAGGTCAAGGTCATACTTGAATAATTCTACATGTCCATTTTCTTCTCAGTGTTGTTCTGTCCAAGTATGAATCAAATCTGTCCATTAATAACAAAGATATGGAAATTACCTTGACCTTCACAGGTTTTTCTAAGTATCAATCAAACCTGTAAATAAATGAACAAGAGGGCCATGATGGCCCTGTATTGCTCATCTGAGTATGACTGCTTTTAACAAAGTTGCTATGGACCTGGTTAATTGATCCCAGATGACCCATATTCAAACTTGACCTAGAAATTATTGAAACAATCTTTCAGACAAATTTCCAGGATATTTAGGACTGAAAAAGTAGCCTCAAGAGTGTTAACAAGGTTTTTTGATATTTACGCTCTGTGACCTAGTTTTTGACCCCAGATAAACCATATCAAAACTTGAGGTACAAATCATCAAAACAACCTTTCTGACAATTTCCAGGACATTTGGACTGAAAATGTAGCCTCTAGAGTGTTTACAAAGTTTTTCGATATTTGGGCTCTGTGACCTAGATGTTTCCACTGCAGATGACCCATATTCAATTTTGAGCTAGAAACCATAGAATTAAGCTTTTGGCAAATTTCCAGGTTATTTGGAATTAAAATCTTACCTCTAGACAAATTTCCAGGTTATTTGGAATTAAAATCTTACCTCTAGAGTGTTAACAAGGTTTTTCCATATTTGGGCTCTGTGACCTAGTTTTTGACCCAAGATGACCCATACTCCAACTTGAGCTATAAATCATCAAAAAAACCTGTCTGACAAATTTCCAGGATATTTGGACTGAAAATGTAACCTCTGGAGTGTTAAAAAGATTTTTACATATTTGGACCATGTGACCTAGTTTCTGATCCCAGATGACCCATATCCAAATTTGAGCTAAAAATCATTGAAACAACCTTTCTGACAAATTCCAAGGATATTTGGACTAAAAATGTAACATCTAGAGCATTAACAAGGTTTTTCTACTTTCGGGCTCTGTGACCTAGTTTTTGACTCCGGAAAACCTATATTCAAAATTGTGCTAGAAATCATCGATAGAACCTTTCTGACAAATTTTCAGGTTATTTGTACTGAAAATGCTACCTTTAGAATGTTAACAAGGTTTTTCCATATTTGGACTCTGTGACCTAGTTTGTGACCCAAGATGACCCATATTTTAACTTGATCTAGAAATCCTCAAGTCAACCTTTCTGACAAATTTTCAGGTTATTTGGGCTGAAAATGTAACCTCTAGAGTGTTAACAAGATTTTTCTATTTTTGGACTCTGTGACCTAGATTTTGAACCCAGATGACCCATATTTGAACTTGTGCTAGAAATCTTTGAAGCAACCTCTCTGACAAATTTCCAGTTTATTTGGGCTAAAATGTAACCTCTAGAGTGTTAACAAGTTGTTTCTATTTTTGGGCTCTGTGACCTAGTTTTTGAACCCAGATAACCCATATTTGAACTTGAGCTAGAAATCATAGAAGCAACCTTCCTGACAAATTTCCAGATTATCTGGTCTAACAAGAGGGCCATAATGGCCCTGTATCGCTCACCTGAGTATGACTGCTTTAAACAAAGTTGCTATGGACCTGGTTAATTGACCCCAGATGACCCATATTCGAACTTGACCTAGCAATTATTGAAACAATCTCTTTGACAAATTTCCAGGATATTTGAACTGAAAAAGTAGCATCTAGAGTGTTAACAAGGTTTCTCGATATTTAAGCTCTGTGACCTAGTTTTTGACCCCAGATAACCCATATCCAAACTTGAGCTACAAATCATCAAAACAACCTAGCTGACAAATTTCCAGGACATTTGGACTTAAAATGTAGCCTCTAGAGTGTTAAAAAGTTTTTTACATATTTATACCATGTGACCTAGTTTTTGATCCCAGATGACCCATATCCAAATTTGAGCTAGAAATCATTGAAACAACCTTTCTGACAAATTTCAAGGACATTAGGATTCAAAATGTAACCTCTAGAGCTTTTAGAGGGTTTTTCTACTTTCGGGCTCTGTGACCTAGTTTTTGACCCCAGAGAACCTATATTCAAAACTGAGCTAGAAATCATCCATAGAATCTTTCTGACAAATTTCCAGGGTATTTGGACTGAAAATGCTACCTTAAGAATATTAACAAGGTTTTTCCATATTTGGACTCATGTGACCTAGTTTTTGATCCCAGATGACCCATACTCGAACTTGATCTAGAAATCTTCAAGGCAATTTTTCTGACAAATTTCCAGATTATTTGGGCTGAAAATGTAACCTCTAGAGTTTTAACAAAATTTTTATATTTTTGGGCTCTGTGACCTAGTTTTTGAACCCAGATGACCAATATTTGAACTTTTGCTAGAAATATTTGAAGCAACCTTTCTGACAAATTTCCAGATTATTTGGGCTGAAAATGTAACCTCTAGAGTGTTAACAAGATTTTTCTATTTTTCAGCTCCGTGACCTAATTTTTGAACCAAGATGACCCATATTTGAACTTGACCTAGAAATCATTAATAAAACCTTTCTAACAAATTTCCAGGATATTTGGACTGAAAAAGTAGCCTCTAGAGTGTTAACAAGGTTTTTCTATATTTGGGCTCTGTGACCTAGTTTTCTAACCCTGATAACCCATGTTCGAACTCGTCCGAGATATTAATGAGACAAATATCCTGACCAAGTTTCATGACAATTGAGGCAAAAATGTGACCACTAGAGTGTTAACAAACGAATAGTGGACGGACGGACGGACGCACGGACGGACGATGGACGAAAGGTGATCAGAAAAGCTCACTCTGTCACTACATGACAGGTGAGCTAAAAAGGAATAACTTGCCTTTGATAGTAAAGGCATACCTGCCATAATTTTTCCGGCCATTTCCAGGATTTTGATATTGAATTTCCAGGATATGTGCCGATTTTCCGGAACATACAACTTATCATATACTTTCAATGCCCTACTGTTGGCAGTACACAAAACTGGACGGGATTCAGTTTTTGGTGGTAAAAGCTGTGCATGTGTTTCAAATACACATCAGTATCATCAGTTTCATACCTTTTATTTTAGTTGCAAGAGCATAGTAATTGTGTAGCAGTAATCATAAAATAATAACTGTGTACCATTAATTAATTAACATCATAAACTTGAATTAAAGTTGAATCACAGGCGTTTGATGACAGCGTCGTCTATGCTTCGTATTACAAGTATCGGCAAGATCTGATCGAACATTACAATATTCATCATGAATATCTTTTAAACTTACCTTTTCTTTGTCTGACCGATATGTGAAAAACTCAGTTTAATTTTAAGCAGCATCTCTATTGATACCAAATTCAGACGACAGCAAACAAACCACAAACACGTAAATGATTCATAGTCTTTGTCGGCAAGGTCGACGCAAGTTTGCATTAAATTGCATCTCTATAAACACCAATTACCGCGGTTACAGTCTTTGAAAGGGGCAGATATCTTACAAATTAATTAATGCACCGCAAGTCAATAAATAGATAGCCGATAGCGGTCATTTGTTAATTGGTTATCAATGACATGCCATGTATTCGCCGAATCTGAACATATTATCATAACGAATAATTAAAGAATTAGCGGCGTGTCAAAAATGTGACTGGTCTGATCAAAGGTATGTGCATTTTTCATGTTTTCCGGGACATCAGGTGTCTTTCCAGGACTATGGGATGGACCCTCGATTTCCGGGAGAACCCCCAGACGATCCGAGACAAATGGCAGGTATGGTAAAGGGCATCTCAAGGTCAAGGTCACCTGAATAATTTAACATGTCAGTTTTGTAATAAGTGTTGTTTTGTCTAAGTATGAACCAAATTCATAAATAAATAACACAGTTGTGACAATTTAAGCATAATAAAATAATTTGACTTTCAAGGTCAAGATCATTATAAAGTCAAATTCAAACTTAAATAATTCAACATGTCAGTTTTGTCATAAGTGTTGTTTTTGTCCAAGTATGAATCAAACCCATAAATAAATAACAAAGTTATGACAATTTAAGCAAAATTCAATCATCTGACTATGACGGTCAAGGTCATTTTAAGGTCAAGATCATACTTGAAAAATTCAAGGTGTCAGTTTTGTCTAGGGATGGGATCAAATATTTGAAAATTGACCAAAATATTGGAATCTAAAAATCAAATTCGAATATTCTATAATTATTTTTTACAGCATCGTTGATGTTTTTATTAACATAAGCATTCTGATTATGCAAAAAAAAAAAAAAATGATGGCCCTGGATCGCTCACCTGAGTACTTTGGCTGTAGGTTTGCTGCTAAGCAGTATTTCATTTTTTAATTGAAAATATGTAAGTGCCTACAAACCAAATATGTAAAATATCAGTCAATAAATAAAGGCTCTATGACAGAAAGTAGAAATATCTATTATAAGCTATGGTGACCTTGACCCTGACCCAGTGACCTCAAACCTACCCGTGGGTAGACGTCCATGCAAGGAACCTATATACTGAATATCAAAGATATGGGTCTATAAATGAAGGCTCTATGAGGTACAGTAGATAAATATATTTTTAGCCTCCATGACCTTTAACCTAATCTAATAATTTCAAAAAGCTTGATAAAGCTTGCTTCATGCCAAATTTTAAAATTCTAGGCCTTGTGGTTTCAGACAAGAAGATTTTTAAAGATTTTCTTCTATACTGCTATTTAAAACTTATGACCCCTCGGGCGGGGCCAATAGTGACCCCAGTGACATTTTTCAAACAAACTAGGTAGAGGTCCACTAGACAATGCTGCATACCAAATATCTAACTATATGTAAACCAATAGAACCCTGGGGGTGGCCAATTTTGACCCAGAGGACATAATTTGAATAAACTTGATAGACATCCACTAGACAATGCTGCATACCAAATATCTAAGCTGTAGGCATTGAGGTTTCCAGTAAGAAGATTTTTAAAGATTGCCTTTTTTATATATTAAGGGCCCCCGGGGCGGGGCCAATTTTGACCCCGGGGCCAACATATAAACAATACTGGTAAAGGTTCACAACACAATACTCCACACCAAATATCTAAGGTCTAGTCCTATTGGTTTCAGAGAAAAATGATTTTTCATGTTTTTCCTATATAGCTATATGTAAATCAATAGAACCCTGGGGCATGGCCAATTTTGACCAAGGGGACATAATTTGAACAACTTGATAGAGGTTCACTAGACAATGCTGCACATCAAATATCTAAACTCTACGCCTTGCGGTTTCTGACAAGAAGATTTTTTAAAGTTTTTCCTATATAACTCTATATAAAACATTTGACCCCTGGGGGGGGGGGGGGGGGGGCATTTTTGACCCATGGGCCATGATTTGATAAACTTGGTAGAGGTCCACTGGACAATGCTGCACACCAAATATCTAAACTCTAGGCCTTGTGGTTTCAGACAAGAAGATTTTTAAAGTTTTTCCTATATAATTCTATGTAAAACTAGTCACCCCTGGGGCAGAGCCATTTTTGACCCAGGGGTCATGATTTGAACAAACCTGGTAAAGGTCCACCTGATGATGCTTAATACCAAATATCTAAGCTCCAGGCCTTGTAGTTCTGGAGAAGAAGATTTTTAAAGTTCCAACTTTGAAAATCTATTTTTAGCTCCTGTGGCCTAGAAATGCAATGGACCTGAACCATTTGAACAATTCTGGTAAAGCTTCATGCAAGTAACATTCCTGCCAAGTTCCAGCAAGATTGGCAAGATTGGCCCAGCAGTTCAGGAGAAGAAGTTGTTTGAAGAAAAAGTTGACGACGCACGCACACACGGACGACGGACATCACGACATCACAAAAGCTCACCTTGAGCACTTTGTGCTCAGGTGAGCTAAAACAGTCTGGTAATGTGTTTGTTTATCGCGTGTCAAAAATGATCCAATTAACAATAAAATGGCAATGCATAAAATGCATAATTGGCAGGGGCAATGGTAATGCATTAACAGTTTGTAACAGGCAAAATTGTGATACCTTCTTATATTTTGTTCATTTTAATTGGCGCCTGTTTATTTCACAAATTTTAGAAGTTGATTGATTAACCTCATATTTTATGAAAACTAACAACCAGTAACGCTTTTAACTCTATTGATGTATTTTTTTTAGTTGCCCAATCATGAGAATAGCTGAAATATTTTCCTTTTCATAAGTATATTTGAAAAAAAAAGACCCATCTTTGCTTTAAGTTTGATCTGAAATAAGCTCTAAAAAAACAACAAGAGGGCCAAGATGACCCTGTATTGCTCACCTGAGTATGACTGCTTTTAACAAATGCTATTGACCTGGTAAATTGACCCCAGATGACCCATATTCGAACTTGATCTAGAAATTATTGAAACAATCTTTCAGACAAATTTCCAAGTTATTTGGACTGAAAATGTTACCTCTAGAGTGTTAACAAGGTTTTTCCATATTTGGACTTAATGACTTAGTTTTTGAACCTAGATGTCCCATATTCGAACTTGAGCTAGAAATTATCGAAACAATCTCTCTGACAAATTTCCAGGATAATTGGACTGAAAATGTAACCTCTGGAGTGTTAAAACTTTTTTACATATTTAGGCTATGTGACCTGTTTTTGATCCCATATGACCCATATCCAAACATGAGCTAGAAATCATCGAAACAACCTTCCTGACAAATTTCAAGGACATTTGGACTGAAAATGTAACCTCTAGAGCATTTACAAGGTTTTTCTACTTTTAGGCTCTGTGACCTAGTTTTTGAACCCAGATAACCCATATTCAAATTTAAGCTAGATATTACTGAAACAATCTTTCTCACAAATTTCCAGGTTATTTGGACTGAAAATGTTACCTCTAGAGTGCTCACAAGGTTTATCCATATTTGGGCTCTTTGACCTAGTTTTTGAACCTAGATGTCCCATATTTGAACCTGAGCTAGAAATTACTAATACAACCTGTCTGTCAAATTACCAGGTTATTTGGACTGAAAATGTTACCTCTAGAGTGTTAACAAGGTTTTGTGACCTAGTGACCTATTTTTTACCCCAAGATGACCCATATTTGAATTAGAGCTAGAAATCATTGAACTTTTCCGACAAATTTCCAGAATATTTGGACTAAAAAGTAGACTCTAGAGTGTTAACAAGTTTTTTTCTATTTTTGGGCTCTGTGACCTAGTTTTTGACCCCAGATGACCCATATTCGAACTTGTGCTAGAAATCATTGAAGCAACTTTTCTGACAAATTTTCAGATTATTTGGACTGAAAATGTTACCTCTAGTGTGTAAACAAGGTTTTTCATTATTTGGGCTCTGTGACATAGTTTTTGATCCTAGATGACTCATATTCGAACTTAAGCTAGACATCATTGATACAACCTTTCTGAAAAATTTGCAGGATATTTGGACTGAAAAAGTTGCCTCTAGAGTGTTAACAAGGATTTTCTATACTTGGGATCTGTGACTTAGATTAACCATATTTGAACTTAAGCTAGAAATCATTGAAGCAACCTTTCTGACAAATTTCCAGAATATTTCGACAGAAAATGTAACCTCTAGAGTGTTAACAAGTTTTTTCCATATTTTTGGCTCTGTGACCTAGTTTTTGACTCCAAATGACCCATATTCGATCTTGAGATAGAAATCATTGAAACAACCTTTCTGACAAATTTCAGGATATTAGGACTCAAAATGTTACCTCTCGAGTGTTAAGAAGGTTTTTTTCCACATTTGGGCTCTGCGACCTAGTTTTTGACCCCAGATGACCCATACAAGAATTTGATCTAGAAATTATCAAAACAAATTTTCTGACAAACTTCCAGGATATTTGGGCTGAAAATGTTAACTCTAGAGTGTTAACAAGGTTTTATCATATTTGAGCTCTGTGACCTAGTTTTTGACCCACAATGACACATATTCAAACTTGAGCTAGAAATTATTGAGGCAACCTTTCTGACAAATTTCCAGGATATTTGGACTGAAAAAGTAGCCTATAGACTGTTAAGAAGATTTTTTAACTTTTGGGCCATGTTACCTGGTTTATCATCCCAGATAACTCATATCTGAACTCGTCCGAGTAATTACGGGAACAAACATCCTAAGTTTCATGATAATTGAGACAAAAATGTGACCACTAGAAACTGTGGACATCCGATGGACAACGGATGACAGACATTGATTGATCCTAATAGCTCACCATGAGGAAGACAACAGCAATGGCAATGACACAATGACTGTAACAATAGCTCTATATTTTTCTTTGAAATAGTTGAGCTAAAAATGGCTCAAAACATACTTTGTTCTACCAAACTTGGCTGCAAGATGAAGTGGGGTTTGTTCTTCTTCATTCTTACTCTCCATATCTGCACCATTTTTTAACAAACACTGTAAAACAAACAAATAAAAATTATTAGACCTTAACAATCCTTTCAAAAGGTTACCAGTTTATCTCCAATAATGCCATTAGAACATACAGTCGAACTTGTGCTAACGACCACCCGCTAGTAGCGACCACTTGTCAACAACGACCATTTTGATTTCCCCCGACGAATATTACTCTTAAATGACCCATGAACAACGGGAACCTGTTTTGCCTGACCAGCGACCTGTGTTTTCACACCCCAAAAGGCCAATTATCACCCAAACAATGACCATTGTCACCAATTTGACAATCGTTTTGTTAACATCAGTTAGACACACCATAGAAATATGTCAATAACACCTTGGTTGTTTGGTCTTCGCGTCGTCTTTATCAACAAAGGTGAAACTTGATCGAAATTTAATGTTAGATAATTAGTACCACCTGTGTCGCCAGTTTGATTAGGTGTTTTTCCAATACATAAATCAAGTTGTGCCAAGAGAAGAAACTCTTAGTGACAATATTAAATCAAATTGAATGACAGACAAATTTAAAGATTTAACTAGTTAAAATGGTAATTTACATTTTTATTTGGTTTATTTAGCCATTTTCAATCAGGGTAAAAACTCAATTTGTTAAAACAGAGCTACGGCTAACAGGAATACATGTATGCTGGAATATGAAGTGCATTATTTTCGGATACAACTTGAGGCTACTGAAATTACAAATATTGTTATTTATATGGTTACATGTATAATATTTAAAAAATGGCTTGCCAATATTTAGAAATTGAGAAAGTAAGCCCCAATGTTTCAGTGTTATTAGGGTACACAAACTCAAAATGCTGAAATAAGAAAATAAATTATCCATTACTGGTCCCCAAAACAAAGACCTCTTTTGCTCATTCCCTGGAGAGGTCCTTGTTTGCAAGTTTGATTGTATAAGAATAAATTCCATGCAATTATAAATAACTGTTTAAAACTGTGGTAGACTTTTACGTATTGGCCAGATAGTTTTAACTTTATCTTACCAAGAGTGACCTGACCTGACATCAAACTTAAATGTTCAAAGGAGTAAAACACATGGGGCCTAAAGTGTAAGAAAAACTTGTATCTTACTCTGACAATGGGTAGATAACCCTTCATGGCAGCAATGTGTAACGGATCGTTGTCATATCTGTCACTAACATTTATCATGCTTCGTACACTCTCATATTTCAGAAGTGTCTGTAACAAAAAGAACAAGAAAGTAAACAAATGTCAAAACTGACAATATTATGACACATGTGTAATAGGATTTAAGGTCTTTAAACTAATAATATCAGCAAATATCAGTAGTTTCTGTGCTTTTCATTTCTTGTATTCTGCAAACTTTGGAAACAAAGGCCATGACACAAGACAAATACTCATAGGTGGTGAACAAAAAAAACAAGTTTTAATTAAAATCACTATGAACAAAACAAAACAAAAAACTATTTCCACATCTTGTAGCTAAATTGCATAATGTTTTTATAATTTCAAGTCATCAGTTCAGTAGTTAAACCATAACTGCCAGAAACATAAATTAGGGTCTTTGGTAATCATGTAACTCAAAAAAATTAAAGTTATAATACTGCCCATTAAAAAAAAATATAACATTATTGCCGATTTATGCAAATATTCACACTAATGTATAGACAACTTGCTAAAATGAAAATTTGCCATTTATTTTCACTTAAAACTCGACTATGTTTGTGGATGTCAGTGTATATAACAAGAGGGCCATGATGGCCCTGGATCGCCCACCTGAGTACTTTGGCTGTAGGTTTGCTGTTAAGCAGTATTTCATTTTTTTATTGAAAATATATGTGCCTACAAACCAAATATGTAAAATATCAGTCAATAAATAAAGGCTCATGACAGAAAGTAGAAATATCTATTATATGCTATGGTGACCATGGGTAGAGGTCCATGCAAGGAACCTATATACTGAATATCAAAGATATTGGTCTATAAATGAAGGCTCTATGAGGTACAGCAGATAAATCTTTTTTTAGCCTCCGTGACCTTTAACCTAATATATTAACAAGAGGGCCATGATGGCCCTGTATCGCTCACCTGAGTATGACTGCTTTTAACAAAGTTGCTATGGACCTTTTTATACAGTACGCGCCAGGAGGAACTCACATTTTCCACTTTATTTCGCGGACGCGGAAAAAAAAAAAATTAGAGTCATAACTCACCTGGATAAGCTGAACATTTAATGAAATTATCGTAATGAAACTGTGCATTTTACGTGTGCCAATTATGTGACATTTGGTAAAATTAAAACCAAAATTTCTCATACATTTGCTGTGTAGGTTTATGTGTACTTCCGTCGTTGAAAACGCTCGTTATTGTATAGCAAAATCGATCAATAATTTTGTCAAGCGCATAGACGATACAGATGTCACAGTAGGGTTTACATGTTGTATGTTTTCTTTAAATATAGGAAAGCAGTTTAAACACGTGTAAATCGAAAACCAGTCAATTTATTTTCTGAAAATAGCTTCAGCTGTTCCGAGAAACAATCTATACTTTCGGTTTTGAATTGTCATTCCTTCCGTTAACAGATACGAGCATTCGTAAACAATTGCATCAGAATGAGAGTTTTATGAAAGTTTTATACATTTAAATGATATTTTAAAGCGTAAAATTCGTAGAAATGCGTGTAATCAGGAACTTTGTGAGCCTCGATACGTCAATTCTTACCTGTGAAAAACTTCGCGGTACCATTTAGGGAACGTCCGCCGCGATATTTGGTGACCATGTCCGCGGCGGTCGTCCTCGAAATGCGGCGGATTTGGTCGCGTTTTAAGGAATGGGTAGTCCGCGACGACCTCGAGGAAAACGAGAGTTCCTCCTGGCACGTACTGTAATTGACCCCAGATGACCCATATTCGAACTTGACCTAGAAATTATTGAAACAATCTCTTTGACAAATTTCCAGGATATTTGGACTGAAAAAGTAGCATCTAGAGTGTTAACAAGGTTTCTCAAAAATTTAGGCTCTGTGACCTAGTTTTTGACCCCAGATAACCCATATCCAAACTTGAGCTACAAATCATCAAAAGAACCTATCTGACAGATTTCCAGGACATTTGGACTTAAAATGTAGCCTCTAGAGTGTTTACAAAGTTTTTCCATATTTGGGCTCTGTGACCTAGTTTTTGGCCCAAGATGACCCATACTCCAACTTGAGCTAGAAATCATTAAAAAACCCTGTCTGACAAATTTCTAGGATATTTGGACTGAAAATGTAACCTCTGAAGTGTTAAAAAGTTTTTTTACATATTTATACCATGTGACCTAGTTTTTGATCCCAGATGACCCATATCCAAATTTGAGCTAGAAATCATTGAAACAACCTTTCAGACAAATTTCAAGGACATTTGGACTAAAAATGTAACCTCTAGAGCTTTTACAAGGTTTTTCTACTTTCGGGCTCTGTGACCTAGTTTTTGACCCCAGAGAACCTATATTCAAAACTGAGCTAGAAATCATCCATGGAATCTTTCTGACAAATTTCCAGGTTATTTGGACTGAAAATGCTACCTTTAGAATATTAACAAGTTTTTCCATATTTGGACTCGGTGACCTATTTTATGACCCCGGATGACCCATACTCGAACTTGATCTAGAAATCCTCAAGGCAATTTTTCTGACAAATTTCCAGATTATTTTGGCTGAAAATGTAACCTCTAGAGTGTTAACAAGATGTTTCTATTTTTGGGCTCTGTGACCTAGTTTTTGAACCCAGATGACCCATATTTGAACTTGTGCTAGAAATCTTTGAAGCAAACTTTCTGACAAATTTCCAGATTATTTGAGCTGAAAATGTAATCTCTAGAGTGTTTACAAGATGTTTCTATTTTTGGGCTCTGTGACCTAGTTTTTGAACCAAGATGACCCATATTTGAACTTGAGCTAGAAATCATAAAAGCAACTTTCCTGACAGATTTCCAGATTATTTGGTCTAAAAATGTTACCTCTAGACTGTTCACAAGGTTATTCAATATTTGGGCTCTGTGACCTAGTTTTTGACCCCAGACGACCTATATTTGAACTTGACTTAGAAATCATCAAAGCAACCTTTCTGACAAATTTCAAGATTATTTGGGCTGAAAATGTAACCTCTAGAGTGTTAACAAGGTTTTTTTATATTTGGGCACTGTGACCTAGTTTTTTAACCCTGATAACCCATGTTCGAACTCGTCCGAGATATTAATGAGACAAACATCCTGACCAAGTTTCATGACAATTGAGGCAAAAATGTGACCACTAGAGTGTTAACAAACAAAATGGTAACGGACGGACGGACGGACTGACGGACGGACGACGGACAAAGACCGATCAGAAAAGCTCACCCTGAGCACTTTGTGCTCAGGTGAGCTAAAAAGGAGGTCAGTAGGTCAAAAATATAGGTCATGCAATGACATTTTTGAAATCAGAACAAAAAACTGTACACATGGTCCAAATTTCATTGCCAAAGCTCCAAAAAATAAAAAGTAGGTCAGTAGGTCAAAAATATAGGTCATGCAATGACATTTTTGAAATCAGAACAAAACACTGTACACATGGTCCAAATTTCATTGCCATAGCTCCAAAAACAAAAAGTAGGTCAGTAGGTAAAAAAATATAGGTCAGATGACCCATATTCAAACCTGACCTTGAAATCATTGAAACAACCTTTCAGACAGATTTTCAGGTTATTTGGCTTGAAAATGTTACCTCTAGAGTGTTAACAAGGTTTTTCCATATTTGGGCTATGTGACCTAGTTTTTGACCCCAGATGACCCATATTCAAACTTGAGCTAGAAATCATCAAAACAACCTTTCTGACACCTTTCTGGGATATTTTGACAGATAATGTAAGCTCTTGAGTGTTAAGAAGGTTTTTCTATTTTCGGGTTCTGTGACCTAGTTTTTGGACCAAGATGACCCAAATTCGAACTTGAGCTAGAAATCATAGAAACAACCTTTCTGACAAATTTCAAGATTATTTGGACGGAAATGTTAGCTCTCCTTCTACAAGAAGGTTTTCAAAGTTTTAACTATATAAGCCTATGTAAAACCAATGACTCCAGGTTGGGGCCAAATTTGATCCCAGGGGTATAATTTGAACAAACTTGGTAGAGGTCCACTAGACAATGCTACATTGTACATACCAATTCTTAAGGCTCAGCCCCATGTGGTTTCAGACAAGAAGATTTTCAAAGTTTTCTCTATATAAGCCTATGTAAAACAAATGACCCTGGGGTGGGGCCAAATTTGACCCAAGAGGTATAATTTGAACAAATTTGGTTGAGGTCCACTAGACAATGCTATATACCAAATTTTAAGGCTCAGGGCATTGTGGTTTCAGACAAGAAGATTTTTCAAAGTTTTCTCTATATAAGCCTATGCAAATTCAATTGACCCCTGGAGCGGGGCCAAATTTGACCCAAGGGCTATAATTTGAACAAACTTGATGGAGGTTCACTAAACAATGCTACATACCAAATCTTAAGGCTCAGGGCCTTGTGGTTTCAGACAAGAAGATTTTTTAAAGTTTCTCTATATAAGCCTATGCAAATTCAATTGACCCATGGGGCGGGGCCAAATTTGACCCCAAGGGTATTATTTGAAAAAGCTTGGTAGAGGTCCACTAGACAATGATACATACCAAATCTTAAGGCTCAGGGCCTTGTGGTTCCAGACAAGAAGATTTTCAAAGTTTTTCCTTTAAGTTGCCATAGCAACCAGAGTTCTGCATGGAATTGAATTCTTTGAACAACTTTGGTAGAGCTTCATGCAAGGAACATCCTAGGCAAGTTTCAGAAAATTTGGCCAAGCAGTTTCAGAGGAGATGTCATAAGAAGGAAATGATGATGGATGCACGTACGGATGGACGGACATCACGGGATCACAAAAGCTCACCATGTCACTATGTGACAGGTGAGCTAAAAAGTAACCAAAACTTATTGTTCTTATTCAATGCATTTTTTTTCAATGTATTCTTGCATTTTATTAAATTTCAAAACATGTCTTCAGTAACTTTGAAGTTATAGTGCAAAGAAATCTGGTAAAAAAAATTTCGACAAAAATAATGTAAGTTAAATTAAATAGAGGGAGATAATTCAGAAAGTGAGCTAGACAGAGTTATGGTTCTTGCACAATGCAAATCCTCTCACTGTATTGTATCATTGTGTTAACTTTCAACAAAATCTTTAAATGAAAAGGCATCAGGGCATAAATCTATGAAAAATCACTGAACTGGAACATGCCAGTAAAATACACACATGCTCTTGGTAGTGCAGATTCCTAAAGAGTTTCAATGAATTTCAGTCAATGGTTGCTGAGGAATAGTTTGGACAAAAATTTAGGGTGAAAAAGTATCAAAGGCCTATAACTTTGTCAAAAAATCACTGAACCTGAACATGCCTGTAATATGCAAACCTCCTCTTGGTAGTGAAGCTTCCTATGAAGCTTTGATGAATTCCAGTCAGTGGATTCTGAGCAATAATTCGGACAAAAATGTCAGTTGAAAGGGCATTAAAGGGGGATAACTTTGTGAATTATCAATGGACCAGAACAGGCTGCTTATATGCACAGCTCCTCTTGGCAGTGAAGCATCCTATTAAGTTTTAGTAAATTCAAGCCAGTGGTTGTTGAGAAATTGTCCGGACAAAATTTCGGGACAGACGGATGGACGGACTGACAAACAGACGAATGGACAGACAAGGTGGCAACTAATTGCATCCCCATTGGGGAGCATAAAAAGTCAAGGACAGACACACTAAAAGATGGAAGGACAGCACTGAGAAAACAAGAAATGTTTGTAAAACATAAATGCCCCCCCGGCAGCACCTAATTGCTTGTGGTTGGGCCAAAGCGTTCTCTAGTTATTGATCAAAAACCGTTTTTAGGAGCAAGGTCCCTGAGGCCTTGACCTTTGACCTAATGACCTCAAAGTCAATAGGGGTCATCTACTGGTGATGACCAACCAGTATACCAAGTTTGGTGAACCTAGGTCAAAGCGTTCTCTAGTTATTGATCAGAAACCGTTATTAGGATGAAGGTCCCTGTGAGCTTGACCTTTGACCTAATGACCTCAAAATCAATAGGGGTCATCTACTGGTGATGACCAACCAGCATACCAAGTTTGGTGAACCTAGGTCAAAGCGTTCTCTAGTCATTGATCGGAAACCGTTTTCAGGATGAAGGTCCCTGTGATCTTGACCTTTGACCTAATGACCTCAAAATCGATACGGGTCATCTACTGGTGATGAACAACCAGCATACCAAGTTTGGTGAACCTAGGTCAAAGCGTTCTCTAGTTATTGGTCCAAAACCGTTTCTACCTACAAGGTCAATGTGACCTTGACCTTTGACCCCTTGACCCCAAAATCAATAGGGGTCATCTACTGGTGATGACCAACCAGCATACCAAGTTTGGTGAACCTAGGTCAAAGCGTTCTCTAGTTATTGGTCAGTAACCGTTTATACCTACAAGGTCAATGTGACTTTGACCTTTGACCCCTTGACCCCAAAATCAATAGGGGTCATCTACTGGTGATAGACAATCATCCTACCAAGTTTGAAGTTCCTAGGCCTAAGCGTTCTTTAGTTATTGGTCGGAAAGCGTTTCTACCTACAAGGTCAATGTGACCTTGACCTTTGACCCCTTGACCCCAAAATCAATAGGGGTTATCTACTGGTGATGGACAATCATCCTGCTAAGTTTGAAGTTCCTAGGCCTAAGCATTTTTTAGTTATTGGTCGGAAACCATTTGGTCTACGGACCGACGGACCGACCGACAGACAGACAAATGCAAAGTAATATACCCCCACTTCTTTGAAGAGGGGGCATAATAAATATCCTTTGCCATTTGGCAGGGGGTGGGGTTAACTTATCTGTTTAAAGTTGATACAGCTTTTGTACAATTTATTCTTTTTTTTATCTGAGTTCACTTTTTTTTTTTTTATTGAATATGCTTTCCTTCAGATTCCAAATTCATATCATGAGACAACATCAAGCTTACTTCTAGAGCATTCAACTGATTTTCTTCAGCTGCCAGGAATATTGCTGTTTTGTCATTCTTATCTACAGCTGTCACATCAGCCTCTTTCTGTATCAGCAAGTCGACAGTGGGGGAATGGCCATATACACTCGCTAACAGTAGGGGCGTGTAGTTCTCTTCATCACGCCTCTCAATGTCTGCCTCTCTGTAAAAAAAGATAATAACAAATACTAAAATTTTAATACTAACATATATTCAGCTTTAACCTAGAGTAACTTCTCACAACTTACCAAATGAATTTCAAACTTTCATTCTTGTATTTATAAACTAATTCAACAAGATCAAATAAACACATCAAACATGTTAACAATAGGCCTTGTGGTTACTGACAAGTGATATGTGTACGTGAGATAATAGTGTGTTTACAGTTCTATTTTTAGAACTCATCTAAATTTACCTGAGTGTTAGGGTTTTCTAGAAATTTCCATAAATATATCATTGTCGCTATATTTAGAAGACTGGAGATTTGTTTTCAAAAGTTTTGTTCATAAAATTTACTACACATTGCAATCGCAACTTCTTGACCATTTGCTAATCTGTGGAGTATTCCGAATGCGTGTATCATTCATGAAATTTACTACGCATTGCAAATGCAATTTCTCGACCATTTGCTTATCAGCGGGGTTTTCCAAATGCGTGTTTCATTCATAAAATTTACTACGCATTGCAAATGTAACTTTTCGACCATTTGCTATTCAGCAAGGTACTCCGAATGCATGAGATAACATGAACACAAAAACGTATCACGCTTTTGACTCTGCTGATAATACTTTTTTTGTTGTTTTGTTATCAAATCAATCAAAATAACTCAAATATTTTCCTCTAATAAATTTGCTTAAAAAATTTTTAGTTTGCATGCTGATTAAATTAGGCCATTCCAAATTGTTTTTTCGTTTAGCGTCCACCCTAAGTTCAAAAACCTATCTAGCTATCCTGAAAACACAAACGAAACCCAAAAAATAAACAAGTCATACCAACTAGTCTGTTCACCAGGATATAATTACCAAGTTTGATATTCCACTTTGCAAAGACTTTTAATTGACTTTTTAAATAAGACTTGCATTTCTTAAAGTAATTTCAATAAAAAAAAACTCATACATTGAACTGAAATATGTTTCTGCACTCGTAAATTTACAACTGAGTCTATATTTGGTGTAAAATTGAAACTAAAAACATTTAACAATCTATAAAATAGATGATGCACTGAGTCATGATATTAGACAGGTCCTTCCATCCTATGTCACTAAAACCAAAAAAAGGTATCTCCACTTAATCATTTTGTCCTTAAAATTTAGTTTTTTCAAGGTACAACTATTATGTTAGTATGTAGCATTGTAAGCATACATCTTTTATATCAGTTTTAATATTTACCTCGAAAGAAGTTAAGTCAAGGAACTGTTACTGCAAATGTAATGTACTACAAGCATTTTAATATCTATTGGGTTTAAAAAAACAACACCAAGAAGTGTACAGATCAACTCTCTCTCTCTCTCTCTCTCTCTCTCTCTCTCTCTCTCTCTCTCTCTCATTCTCTCTCTCTCTTACAAGCACAACACCAAACTATATCTTTTTAACTGTTTTTTATATGTAAAGGTAAGAAAAAAACAATGTTTTTTTTTCTTTCCTCAGAAGCTCAAACCTATCCGTCCTCGGACGCTAAACGAAAGAACGATTTGGTATGGCCTTATCAATGTCAATATATTTATCTGTTTTCCCGAATCTTGACACAAACAAGAGCTGTCAGTGGAAATTGACATATGCCACTCAAATGTAGCTTTGAAATGAAACTGGTGTAAATATTTAATTGAACATGCCTGTGGAAAAAAGATCAGACAAAAAATAGAGAATGAACTGAAGGTAAATGGTAAAGTAATGTTCTTCTGCTTCAGATTCTTATATGAAGATTGAAGACATAATTATTCAATGAAATAGAAAGCTGTGAGTTTGGTCTTGAATATATAACAAGGCTTGGTGACAAACATTCTGGTTTCAATAAAATCCCCCAAGCAGTTTTGGAGATGAAGCTTGGACAAAATTTTAATACAGAGGTTATAGTAAACAAGACCTGTCCGCAGACAGCACACTCCACTTTTCTCAGTGCTGGATAATAAATTATAAGCCAAGTAAAAAAGAGGCCCAAGTGAAAAAAATATTTGAGTGGGGTAGGGCAAGTACCTGGTCATTTAAGATGAAAAAGAATTTGCACGGAAGGGGGTGGGGGGGGGGGGGGGGGCTAACGTGGTGGGGAGGTAAGAGAGGGGGTCCCAATGCATCTGGGAGTCAAGTACATGTACCTATGTATTTAAAAAAAAATAATGGAAAAAAACCGGTTTATAAAAAAAGTTTATTTCAAAGCTTAAGGAGGTCTTTTCTCAATATAGGAGAAAAAAGAATTTTTTTTTTTTTTTCCCGGGGTGGGGGATGGGTAAAGTAACTTCATACCTACATATTCCAAAAAAAAATTACTTTTTTTGGGAGGGGGGGTGTAATGTCCCGGGGAGTGGGTGGGGGTGGGTAGTTAAGTCACTTCATACCTACAAATTAAAAAAAAAATTGAGGGGTGGGGAGACGGGAGGGGGTCCCATATATGGTGCGGATGTGTGTGTGTGTGTGTGTGGGGGGGGGGGGGGGGGGGGGGGGGGGGAGTCAAGTACCTTCATATCTTATAAAAAAGATAATTATTATGAAAAAAAAAAATTATTGGGGTGGGGAGGTTGGAGGAGGGGGTGGGGAGGGGAAGTACTTACCTATCCTATGTAAGTCAAAGTTTATTTATAGGCTTAAGAAATTTTTTCCTTATATATAAGTATAAGCAAAATCAAGTGACCCATGGGTGTGGCTAATTTTGACCACCAGGGACATGGGTACCAACAACCTTTAAAGGGTTCTTACTGGTGATCAAGTATTCCAAGTTTGAATGGAATATCTTTGACACGCTGAGAAATGGACATTAACAAAAAGGTTAACTGATGCAAATGAGGGGGTCATGACAATAGCTCAACTTTTTTTCTTCGGAAAGTGGAGCTAAAAATGACTAAGGGCCCATAACACTGCCAAAAACAATCTGACCAGAAATTCCTGATGATATGCACAGCTAGGTTTGGTGACAAACATTTCTATGTAGTTTCAATGAAATCCTCCAGTGGTTTTGGAGATGAAGTGTGGACAAGATTTTAATATAGAAGTTTGAGTAAAAAACGACTAAGCGCACATAACTCTGCCAAAAATAATCTGAGAAGAAACTTCTGAAGAAAAGCACAACAAGAGGGCCATGATGGCCTGAGTATGACTGCTTTTTAACTGAAAGTAAAACCCGAACGGTTATTTTAAATAGGTCACATGACAAAAACAGCCAATTGTCGTTTCTCTTGGGTTGCTTTTTGCTGTAGAATAGTGACAGGTACTTAAACCATCCAATCATTGACTGCAAAATTTAGCGCGAAATCTATTTTTTTTTATCTTGGCCGATGTGGGTCAGGTTAGGAAACCACCCGGTTTTTCATTTAAACAGAGGAAATGTTTGTTACTGGGACTGATCATTGTATTTATTTTGATCACATTCATAGTATATTGATTGAAGAAACCTGAAAGAAAACATAAACTTTTGCCTGTATATCCCTTTAAAACAAAAAAGTAGATCAGTAGGTCAAAAATATAGGTCATGCTATGATGTTTTTGAAATTGAAACAAAAAACTATGCACACGGTCCAAATTTCATTGCTGTAACTAAAGAACAAAAAAGGAGGTCAGTAGGTCAAAAGTATAGGTCAAGGAAAAATGTTTTTGAAATCAGCTTAAAAAACTGTACAAATGGTCCATATTTTATTGCCATAGCAAAACACTTAAAAACTGAGCAAAAAAATTTTGGGCGGGGGTGGGGGGGGGGGGTGACCCCCAGGGGATGGGGGATGACCCCACTGTGGTCACAGTGCATACTACCAAATATCTAAGCTCCAGGCCTTGCACTTTGTGACAAGAAGATTTTTAAAGTTTTTTGCTATATAACTCTATGTAAAACATGTGACTCCTACGGTTGGGCCAGTTTTGACCCAGGGGCCATGATTTGAACAATCTTAGTAGAGGTCTACTAGACAATGCTCAACACCAAATATCTAAGCTCCATGCCTTGTAGTTTCTTACAAGAAGATTTTTAAAATTTTCCCTATATAACTCTATGTAAATCAAGTATGCCCTGAACGGGGTCAGTTCTGACCCCAGGGTCATAATTTAAACAATCTTTGTAGAGGTCCACTAGATGATGCCTCATACCAAATATCTAACCTCCAGGCCTTGCAGTTTCTGACAAATAGATTTTTAAAGAATTTACAATATAACTCTATATAAGACATATTACCCCTTGGGTGGAGCCAATTTTGACCCAGAGGCCATGATTTGCACAATCTTGGTAGAGGTCCACTAGATGATGTCCTTATACCAAATATCTAAGCTCCAGGCCTTGTGGTTTTAGACAAGAAGATTTTCAAAGTTTTTCCTTTAAGTTGCCATAGCAACCAGAGTTCTGCATGGAATTGAATTCTTTGAAAAACTTTGGAAGAGCTTCATGCAAGGAACATCCCATGCAAGTTTCATTGAATTTGGCCCTGTGGTTTCAGAGGAGATGTTGTTTGAATGAAAAATAATGACGCCTCACGACACGACGCACACCGGACATTGGGGTATGACAAAAGCTCACTCTGGCACTTTGTGCCAGGTAAGCTAAAAAATGAGAAAAATATTTTTTTTTTGAGGGGGGGAAAGGTGACCCCCAGGGGAGGGGGGTGACCCCTCTCTGGTCACAGTGCATACTACCAAATATCTAAGATCCAGGCCTTGCAGTTTGAGACAAGAAGATTTTTAAAGTTTTTTTGTTATATAACTCTATGCAAAACATATGACCCCTTTGGCGTGGCCAGTTTTGACCCAGGAACCATGATTTGAACAATCTTGGTAGAGGTTTACTAGACAATGCTCAACACCAAAAATCTAAGCTTGTAGTTTCTTACAAGAAGATTTTTAAAGTTTTCCCTATATGACTCTATATGTAAATCAAATATGCCCTGGGCGGGGTCAGTTCTGACCCCAGGGTCATAATTTGAACAATTTTTGTAGAGGTCCACTAGATGATGCCTCATACCAAAAAGCTTAGCCCCAGGCCTTGCAGTTTCTGACAAGAAGATTTTTAAAGAATTTACTATATAACTCTATGTAAAACATGTGACTCCTTAGGGCGGAGCTCATTTTGACCCAGGGGCCATGATTTGAACAAACTTTGTAGAGGTCTACTAGACAATGCTCAACACCAAATATCTAAGCTCCAGGCATTGTGGTTTCTGACAAGAAGAGTTTTAAAGTTTTCCCTATATAACTCTATGTAAATCAAGTGACCCCTAGGGCGGGGCCAGTTCTGACCCCAGGGTCATAATTTGAACAATCTTGGTAGAGGTCCATTCAATGATGCCTCATACCAAATATCTAAGCTCCAGGCCTTGTGGTTTCAGACAAGAAGATTTTCAAAGTTTTTCCTTTAAGTTGCCATAGCAACCAGAGTTCTGCATGGAATTGAATTCTTTGAACAACTTTGGAAGAGCTTCATGCAAGGAACATCCCATGCAAGTTTCATTGAATTTGGCCCTGTGGTTTCAGAGGAGATGTCGTTTGAATGAAATTGTTGATGCCTCACGACGCACACCGGACATTGGGGTATGACAAAAGCTCACTCTGGCACTTTGTGCCAGGTCAGCTAAAAACTTTCCATGTGTTTAAAAGTTATGAAGCAGACACGAAATGTGGACTTTTTTATATATGACCATTAAGTGTGACATTGACCTTGGGATAGTGACCTGGTTTTTGCGCTCAAATCATCTCATAATGGTGATCATTTGAGCCAAGTTGTTCTAAAAACTTTCCATGTGTTTAAAAATTATGGAGCGGACATGAAGTTTCAGACTGACAGATGGACAGACAGGGCCATTCCTATAATCCCCTCCCTGCTACGCAGCAGGGGATGAACTAGAACTGTGTCCAAAGGACACGGATGCCCCCACTGTGCAGATGTGCTCGTAAACAAGAGCAGCTTCATTTAATGTCTACAAAATTCTGTTCTTATCATAGCATTTCAGTTGAAATTTCCTCAATTCATGTATTAATGATAAAAAAGTCACCTAACTCTTGAGGCATCATATTTGGTCTCTTTACAGATGGAATACAATATTAGTGTCTGAATAAAACTGAATTTTGAAACACATGTATGGTCTCCTTTACTTCCATCTACACATTAAGGTTGTTCATCCCTGGAAGTTTAAGCAAAATCTGCCATCCGGTTTAAGAGGAGTTGCGTTCACAAAATTTCTATATGGTATATGGTGAAAAAATCAACAAAGGGCCATAATTCTGTTAAATTTGCTCGCAGCAAAAATTCCTTCCTTTACTACCATCTACACATTAAGGTTGTTCATCCCTTGAAGTTTAAGCAAAATCTGCCATCCGGTTTAACAGGAGTTGCGTTCACAAAATTTCTACATAGTATATAGTGAAAAAATCAACAAAGGGCCATAACTCTGTTTAATTTGGTCGCAGCGAAAATTCCTTCCTTTACTACCATCTACACATTAAGGTTGTTCATCCCTGGAAGTTTAAGCAAAATCTGCCATCTGGTTTAAGAGGAGTTGCGTTCACAAGATTTCGGGATGTACGGACAGCCGTACGGACAGAAGGACGGACAGATGGACGGAAAAGTGCAACGCTATATGCTCCCCACTTTGTGGAGGCATAAAAATGTTGGTGTATAAATGAGGGCTTTATGATGAAAAGCTGATAAATCAATAAATAAAGGCTCTAAGACAAAAAGTGTTTTTAGCCTTAGTGACTTTGACCCTGAACATGTGACATCAAACTCCACCTAAGGGTAGAGATTCTTGCATGTTATCTAACTACGAACCAAATATCTCAGTTTGTTTCATTTTACTGGGCTATAATGCCAGTTTAACAGCTAAGGTTATATCCCGGCGGTCAGTCCACCTAACCAGTGTTCCTTGGTATCCGACCAGTGTACTAACAAATTTCTCCCCAAGTGACTGACTACTTCCTCACTTACTTCAGAGGCGAGGGACAAATAACCTATAGATCAATTATCACGGAGAAATTTTGCTGATCCTGATGGGGATTGAACCGTGATCGTCAAAATTAACAATCCAATGCTCTACCGATTGAGCTAGCTGGGTTGGCACCAAATATCTCAGATATCCATCAATAGATGAAGTTTCTAAGGGAGAAAGTTTTAAAACAAGAGGGCCATAACGGCCCTAAATTGCTCACCTGAGTCTCGTTGCTCATGTTACAAGTATCATTACTGGTTGTTATGGGTGTTCGTTGTTCAAAAATTTGAATAAGTTTGAAGACTCTGGGTGTAATGGTACTCAAATCTTTTAGCAGAAATAGTTTTATTCTACAGGTCCCAGTGAACTTGACCTTTGACCTACAGACCCCAAAAACAATATGGTTCTTCTAATATAACTAGAACTATCGCTGAATGCGATTCATACCCCCACCAATGTCCTTGACAGAAGACGACATGGAAAGGTGGTTTAGGGAATAACTTTAGTGGCACAGATACATATACATAAAAAGAAATTATCTCTGGTGAAAAAAAAAAACAAATTGTACAGGTAATAGTATAAATATATATTGTCAAATCATGTTCGAAACAGTTACAAACTAGAACTATCGCTGAATGCGATTCATACCCCCACCAATGTCCTTGACAGAAGACGACATGGAAAGGTGGTTAAGGGAATCACTTTAGAGGAACAAATACATATACATAAAAAGAAATTATCTCTGGTGAAAAAAACAAATTGTACAGATAATAGTATAAATATATATTGTCAAATCATGTTCGAAGCAGTTACAAATAACCTTTCATTTTCATGAATATCTGTTCAAGTTTCAGAAACATTTAAGTATTAATGGTTATATCAGAACATTTTCTAAGCCTAAAAGGGGCATAACTTGTGTCATAATTCAACGGAATTGTAGAATTTTCATCATCTGAGCTTGCTTGTAACCATTCATATAAATTTTAAGTTTCAAGTAAATATCTGTTCTGGTTTAAGAAATATTATAGTAAATAAATTTAAAGACATAAAAATGGACATACTTTTGTCAAAATACAATACAAAGTTATCCCCCCCCCACATTTTTTAGTTATGAAACTTGACCTGCATATCTTACTTGCGACACCTCGTATATATTTGAAGTTTCAAATGATTATCTGTTCCAGTTTTAGAAATATTCAAGTACATGTTAAAATTTCAGAACATTTTCTAAGTCAATTTTTGACCTTCAAGTGTGGCCTTGACCTTAAGCTGGCACAAGGGTAAGATGGGTTCTGCACATTGCCCAGTTGGGGTGAACATTTGAGTCAAGTTTGAAGAAAATCCTTCCATTAGTATAGAATTTATAGAACGGACATGACATATTGTCTAGTATTGATTGTAAGTAAATTAAGACTTAAAAAGGGGCATAACTTTGTCAAAATGCAAAACAGAGTTATGAAACTTGACCTGCATATCTTACTTGTGATACCTCATATATCTTTTAAGTTTCAAGCAAATACCTGTGCTAGTTTCAGAAATATTCAAGTACATGTTAGAATTTAAGAATATTTTCTAAGTCAATTTTTGACCTTCAAGTGTGACCTTGACCTTAAGCCGGCACAAAGGTAACATGGGTTCTGCACATAACCTTGTTGAGTTGAACATTTAAGTTAAGTTTGAAGAAAATTCTTCTATTAGTATAGGATTTATTGAGCGGACAGGACATATTGTCTAATATTTGATTGTATGTAAATTTGAAGACTTAAAAAGGGGCATAACTTTGTTAAAATGCAAAACAGAGTTATGAAACTTGACCTGCATATCCTAATTGTGACACTTCATTTATATTTTAAGTTTCAAGCATATACGTTTTCTAGTTTCAGAAATATTCAAATACATGTTAAAATTTAAGAATATTTTCTAAGTCAATTTTTGACCTTCAAGTGTGACCTTGACCTTAAGCCGGCAAAAGGGTAACATGGGTTCTGCACATCACCTTGTTGAGGTGAACATTTGAGCCAAGATTAAAGAAAATCTTTCAATTAATGTAGGACTTACAGAGCGGACACGACATAATGTCTAATATCTGATTGATATTTGACCTTCAATTGTGGCCTTGATCTTGAGCTGACACATGGGCAACATGGGTTCTGCACATCCCCTTGTTGAGGTGAACATTTGAGCCAAGATTAAAGAAAATCTTTCAATTAGTGTAGGACTTACAGAGCGGACACGACATAATGTTTAATATTTGATTGTTTGATATTTGACCTTCAATTGTGACCTTGACCTTGAGCTGACATATGGGCAACATGGGTTCTGCACATCCTCTTGTTGAGGTGAACATTTCAGCTAAGATTAAAGAAAATCCTTCAGTTGGTATAGGATTTATAGAGCGGACACGATAATGGAGACGGACGGACGGACGGACGGACGGACCGACTGACCGACCGACGCAACAAAGAGAATCCATTATAGCCCCCCCCGCCCACATTTTGTGGTGGGGGTATAATAATAACCTTTCATTTTCGTGAATATCTGTTCTAGTTTCAGAAACATTTAAGTACTAATGGTTATATCAGAACATTTTCTAAGCCTATAAGGGGCATAACTTGTGTCATAATTCAATGGAATTGTAGAATTTTTGTCATCTGAGCTTGCTTGTAACCATTCATATAAATTTTAAGTTTCAAGTAAATATCTGTTCTGGTTTAAGAAATATTATAGTAAATAAATTTAAAGACATAAAAATGGACTTAACTTTGTCAAAATACAATACAAAGTTACCCCCCCCCCCACTTTTTTTAGTTATGAAACTTGACCTGCATATCTCACTTGCGACACTTCGTATATATTTGAAGTTTCAAATGATTATCTGTTCCAGTTTTAGAAATATTCAAGTACATGTTAAAATTTCAGAACATTTTCTAAGTCAATTTTTGACCTTCAAGTGTGGCTTTGACCTTAAGCTGGCACAAGGGTAAGATGGGTTCTGCACATTGGGGTGAACATTTGAGTTAAGTTTGAAGAAAATCCTTCCATTAGTATAGAATTTATAGAGCGGACACAACATATTCTCTAGTATTGATTGTAAGTAAATTAAAAGACTTAAAAAGGGGCATAACTTTGTCAAAATGCAATACAGAGTTATGAAACTTGACCTGCATATCTTACTTGTGATACCTCATACATCTTTTAAGTTTCAAGCAAATACCTGTGCTAGTTTCAGAAATATTCAAGTACATGTTAAAATTTAAGAACATTTTCTAAGTCAATTTTGACCTTCAACTGTGACCTTGACCTTAAGCTGGCACAAAAATAACATGGGTTCTGCACATAACCTTGTTGAGTTGAACATTTGAGTAAAGTTTGAAGAAAATTCTTCTATTAGTACAGGATTTATAGAGAAGACACGACATATTCTCTAATATTTGATTGTTTGTAAATTTGAAGACTTAAAAAGGGGCATAACTTTGTCAAAATGCAATACAGAGTTATGAAACTTGACCTGCATATCCTAATTGTGACACTTCATATATATTTTAAGTTTCAAGCAAATACGTTTTCTAGTTTCAGAAATATTCAAATACATGTTAAAATTTAAGAATATTTTCTAAGTCAATTTTTCACCTTCAAGTGTGACCTTGACCTTAAGCCGGCAAAAGGGTAACATGGGTTCTGCACATCCCCTTGTTGAGGTGAACATTTGAGCCAAGATTAAAGAAAATCTTTCAATTAGTGTAGGACTTACAGAGCGGACACGACAAAATGTCTAATATTTGATTGCTTGATATTTGACCTTCAACTTTGACCTTGACCTTGAGCTGACACATGGGCAACATGGGTTCTGCACATCCCCTTGTTGAGGTGAACATTTCAGCCAAGTTTGAAGAAAATCCTTCAGTTGGTATAGGATTTATAGAGCGGACACGATAATGGAGACCAACAGGACGGTTGGACGGACCGACTGACGGACGGACGCGACAAAGCGAATCCATTATAGCCCCCCCCCCCCCACATTTTGTGGTGGGGGTATAATTACCTTATGAAGTTTGAATGGTCTGGGTGTAATGGTACTCCAATTACTGAGCAGAAACAGTTTTCACTCTACAGGTTCCTGTGACCTTGACTTTTGACCTATGGACCCTAAAAACAATAGGGTTCATCTAAAACAAGAGGGCCATGATGGCCCTGGATCACTTATCTGAGTACTTTGGCTGTAGGTTTGCTGTTAAGCAGTATTCATTTTTTAATTGAAAATATATAAGTGCCTACAAACCAAATATGTAAAATATCAGTCAATAAATAAAGGCTCTATGACAGAAAGTAGAAATATCTATTATAAACTATGGTGACCTTGACCTTGACCCAGTGACCTCAAACCCTACCCATGGGTAGAGGTCCATGCAAGGAACCTATATACTGAATATCAAAGATATTGGTCTATAACTGAAGGCTTTATGAGGTACAGTAGATAAATCTATTTTTAGCCTCCGTGACCTTTAACCTAATCCAATAATTTGAAAAAGCTTGATAAAGCTTGCTTCATGCCAAATTTTAAAATTCAAGGCCTTGTGGTTTCAGACAAGAAGATTTTTAAAGATTTCCTTTTTAACATATTAAGGGCCCCCAGGGCAGGGCAAATTTTGACCCAAGGGCCAACATTTACACAATATTGGTAAAGGTTCTTTACACAATACTCAACACCAAATATCTAAGGTTTACACCTATTTGTTTTGGAGAAAAATTATTTTTCATGTTTTTCCTATATAAATCATTGTAAAACAAGAGAACCCTTTTGACCCAGGGGACATAATTTGAACAAACTTGGTAGACATCCCCTAGACAATGCTACATACCAAATATCTAATCTGTAGGCATTGAGGTTTCCAGTAAGATGATTTTTGAAGATTGCCTTTTTTACATATTAAGGGCCCCCGGGGCAGAGCCAATTTTGACCCCAGGGCCAACATATAAACAACACTGGTAAAGGTTCTTTACACAATACTCCACACCAAATATCTAAGGTCTAGTCCTATTAGTTTTGGAGAAAAATGATTTTTCATGTTTTTCCTATATAACTATATGTAAACCAAGAGAACCCTGGGGCAAGGCCAATTTTGACCCAGGGGACATAATTTGAACAAAATTGGTAGACATCCACTAGACAATGCTACATACCAAATATCAAAGCTGTAGGCACTGTGGTTTCTCAGAAGCAGATTTTTAAAGATTTCCTATATAAGTCTATGTAAAAGGAAGTGACCCCTGGGACGGGGCCAATTTTGACCCCAGGGAAATAATTTGAACAATTTTTGTAAAGCTCCATTAGAGGGTGCTAAATGCCAAATATCTAAGCCTTAGGCCTTGTGGTTTCAGACAAGAAGATTTTCAAAGTTTTTCCTTTAAGTTGCCATAGCAACCAGAGTTCTGCATGGAATTCAATTCTTTGAAAAATTTTCAAAGGGGACCACCCAAGAAACATTCATGGGAAGTTTGGATGAAATTGGCTTAGCGGTATATGAGAAGATGTCGTTTAAAGTAAAAGTTTACGGAAGGACGGACGACAGATGGACGGACGGACGGATGCCGGACAAATTGCGATCACAAAGGCAGACCTTGTCACTATGTGACAGGTGAGCTAACAATTATCCTATAAAGTTCGAAGGCTCTGGGTGTAATGGTACTACAGTTACTCTGCCAAAAAACTTTTCATTATACAGGTCCCTGTGACCTTGACCTTTGACATACTGGCACCAAAAACAATATGGTTATTCTATTTAGTAAAAGCAATCATCTTATGAAGTTTGAAGGCTCTGGATGAAATGGTATTCCAGTTACTGAGCAAAAACAGTTTTCACTCTAGAGGTCCCTGTGACCTTGAATTTTGACCTATGGACCCTAAAAACAATAGGGTTCTTCTAATAAAATTATCCTATAAAGTTCGAAGGCTCTAGGTGTAATGGTACTACAGTTACTCTGCAGAAAAACTTTTCACTATACAGGTCCCTGTGACCTTGACCTTTGACATACTGGCACCAAAAACAATATAGTTATTTTATTTAGTAAAAGCAATCACCCTATAAAGTTTGAAGGGTCTGGGTAAAATGGTACTCCAGTTACTGAGCAGAAACAGTTTTCACTCTACAGGTCCCTGTGAACTTAACCTTTGACCTATGAACCCTAAAAACAATAGAGTTCATCTAAAAAACAATTATCCTATAAAGTTTGAAGACACTGGGTGTAATGGTACTACAGTTACTCTGCAGAAATAGTTTTCACTCTACAGGACCCTGTGACCCTGATCTTTGACATACTAGCCCCCAAAACAACATGGTTCTTCTATTTAGTAAAAGCAATCATCCTATGAAGTTTGGAGGCTCTGGGCAAAATGGTAATCTTGTTATTGAGTGGAAATGGTTTTCACTCTAGAGGTCCCTCTGACCTTGACCTTTGACCTACTGACCTAAAACACAAAAGGGATTTTTTGTTCTCAATTACGACAATAACCCTGTGAAGTTTGAAGGCTTTGGGTCAACTAGTACTCAAGTTATTGAAAGGAAACAAAGTGTGAAAGACAGACACCCATGGACAAGGCAAAAACAAAACATCTCCATCAGAAGGGTGGGGTTGGAGGGAGACATAACAACAAACAATTGAAGGTATAGCCCTTGGTGTTTCAGAGCAGCAGCTTTTTTAAGTTTTCCCTATAGAAATACTTGTGTAAAATCAAATGACCCCCACCCCCCGGGTGGGGCCAGTTTTGACCCCAGGGTCATGATTTGAACAAACTTGGTAGAGGTCTAGTAGACAATGCTGTACACAAAATATCTAAAGTCTAGGCCTTGTGGTTTCTGACAAGAAGATTTTTAGAACTTTTCCTATAATCATAACACTTTGTAAAACATATGAACCCTGGGGCGGGGCCTTCTTTGACCCAGGAGCCATGATTTGAACAAAATTGGTAGAGGTCTAGTAGACAATGCTGTACACCAAATATTTTAACTCTAGGCCTTGTGGTATCTGAAAAGAAGATTTTTAAAGTTTTTCCTATATAACTCTATATAAAAAATGTGACCCTCGGGTGGGATCATTTTTGACCCAGGATCCATGATTTTAACAAACTTGGTAGAGGTCCTCTTGACAATGCTACATACAAAATATCTAAGCTCTATGCCTTTTGGTTTCTGATGTGAAGACTTTTTAAACTTTTTTTTTTGAACAAAATAAGTAGAGGTCCACTGGACAATTCTACACACCAAATATCTAACTCTATATCAAACATGTGACCCCTGGGGCGGGGACATTTTTGACCCAGGAGAAATGATTTCAACAAACTTGGTAGAGGTCCAATGGCATTTTGCAAACCAAATATCTAAACTCTAGGCCTTGCAGTTTCTGACGAGAAGATTTTTTAAAGTTTTTCCTATATAACTCTACGTAAAACATGTGACCCCTGGAGCGGGGCCATTTTTGAAGCAAGAGCCATGATTTCAACAAACTTGGTAGAAGTCCTCTCGACAATGCTACATACAAAATATCTAAGCTCTATGCCTTTTCTTTTCTGATGTGAAGACTTTTTAAACTTGTTTCCTATATAACTCTATGTAAACAAGTGACCCCTTGGGCAGGGCCTATTTTGACCCAGGAGGCATGATTTGAACAAACTTAGTAGAGGTCCACTGGACAATGCTGCACACCAAATATCTTAACTCTAGGCCTTGCGGTTTCTGACAAGAAGATTTTTTAAAGTTTTTTCCTATATAACTCTATATAAAAAATGTGACCCTGGGGTGGGGTCATTTTTTACCCAGGAGCCATGATTTTAACAAACTTGGTAGAGGTCCACTGGACAATGTTGCACACCAAATATCTAAACTCCAGGCCTTGCAGTTTCTGACAAGAAGATTTTTTAAAGTTTTTCCTATATAACTCTATGTAAAACATGTGACCCCTGGAGCAGGGCAATTTTTGACCCAGGAGCCAAAAACTTGGTAAAGGTCCACTGGACAATACTGCACACCAAATATCTAAACTCTAGGCCTTGCAGTTTCTGACAAGAAGATTTTTAAGTTTTCCCTATATAAATCTATGTAAAATCAACTGACCCCTGGGGTGGGGTCAGTTTTCACCCCACGGTCATTATTTGAACAAACTTGGTAGAGGTCCACTAGATGATGCTTCATACCAAATATCTAATCTCCAGGCCCTGAGGTATCGGTGAAGAAGATTTTTAAAGATCCAACCTTTAAAATCTAATTTTAGCTCCAGTGAACCAGAAATGCAATGGACCAGAACCATTTGAACAATCTTGGTAGAGCTTCATGCAAGGAATATTCCAGGAAAGTTTCATTTAATCTGGCCATTTGGTTTCAGAGAATTTGTCATTTGAATGAAAAAGTGATGACGGACGGACGATGGACAAAGACTGATCAGAAAAGCTCATCCTGAGCACTTTGTGCTCAGGTGAGCTAAAAGTAGTAAAGATGGAGTTATGATTCTTGGACACTGCACTTCCTCTCATTGTGACTGACCACTGTGTGAAGTTGCAATGAATTCCAACCAGTAGTTTTCAAGTTTTGCTCCATACAAAGGAAAACCAATAAAGGGCAATAACTCTGCAAACAGTGAAGAGTGAGTTATGATTCTTGGACACTGCACTTCCTCTCATTGTGCTTGACCATTGTATTAAGTTGCACTGAATTCCAATGAGTGGTTTTTAAGTTAGGCTCCGAATAAAGAAAACCAATAAAGGGCAATAACTCTGAAAATAGTGAAGTTGGAGTTATGATTCTTGAACACTGCACTTCCTCTCATTTTGATTGACCATTGTATGAAGTTGCACTGAATTCAAACCAGTAGTTTTTAAGTTACGGTCCGGAGAAGGAAAACCAATAAAGGGCAATAACTCTGAAAATAGTGAAGATGAAGTTAGGATTCTTAAACACTGCCTTTCCTTTCATTGTGCTTGACCATTGTATTAAGTTGCACTGAATTCAAACCAGTAGTTTTTAAGTTATGGTCCCTACAAAGGAAAACCAATAAAGGGCAATAACTCTGAAAATAGCAAAGATGGAGCTATGATTCTTGGACAATGCACTTCCTTTCAGTGTACTTGACTATTGTATGAAGTTGCATTGAATTCCAACCAGTAGTTTTCAAGTTATGCTCCGGACAAGGTACACCCTTACCGACCACCCGACTGACCAACCATCGGGTGACTCCTATATACCCCCTAAACCTCGTTTTGAGGGTATAATAAAGTTATGGCCAATTTTAGCAAAATTCAATATTTTGACCTTGAAGGTGAAGGTCATTTATGAGTCAAGGTCAAGTTTAGTCTGGTCTACTTGAAGATCTTGTCCAAAGGGCTGTTGTGTCCAAGCATGAAGAGAATCCACCTACTTATAATAAAGTTATGGCCAATTTTAACAAAAGTCAATATTTTGACCTTGAATTTGAAGGTCATTTAAAAGTCAAGGTCAAGTTTAGTCTGGCCATCTTGAAAGTCTTGTCCAAAGGGTTGTTGTGTCCAAGTATGAAGATTATCCATTAAGGAATTAAAAAAATTACGATCAATGTTAAAGTTTTCGGACGGGAACGGCAAAGGCAATGACACCATGACTATAGCAATAACTCGATTTTTTCTTTCAAAAAAAGTCGAGCTAAAAAGAAAAATAAACTAATTTATACCTCTTGTTTCAGCATTTTTCTAGCAGCTTAGATGCACTAAGTTTAACCATTTACAAACAAAAAAGTAAACAGTTCTGACAATTTTTTTTGGGGATATGTAAAATATGAGTTTACAGACTTTTTAATGATATAAAATATTGAATAGTTTGATGAAAAATGTTTTTGTAACTGTAATCATAGTTGATAGTGAAACTAAGAATAAAACCTCTAAAAAACAAATTTTTAGAAAACTTATTACTGATATATCTACAAGGTATATATCATGTTGGACCATCGATTTTTTAAAGTACTACAATCTATGTTTATTCAGTAACAGTACTGAAAATGTTGTAATTTTCACAATACAATATAACCTGCCCTAATGGTCACCTTAAATTGGCAGCCACCTGGTGTCAATGGTCATTTCATGACTCTCCCATCGAAAATCCTTCTAAATAACACGTTAAATAAACAGTTACTTTATATCTGCAGCCAGCGGCCACACTAACTGCATTCAATTTGCCAAAATTTGACCTCATTTAGTGGTCACGTCTGCATATTTTGACAAGCCCTGGTATAAACCCTCGAAGGCAAACACGTGACAATACACACTGCTTTAATGTATCAGTGTGTTAATTTGGCGACTATTTGTTATGCATGCATGCATTATAATGTGTTTCAATTTTAACAAAGTAAACAGTCGATTTAACCTCTTCTCATTTGGTGCTGAAAAGTTTCTTTTATAATTACAGAAGGTATTGATTTCAGCTGTCAACAGAAATTAAAAAGCACCTAAGAAACATGCTTTTTAATTGAACTCCAATTTAAATCTGTCATGGAGTAAAAGAAAACAAAGCTAAGTAATACTATGTATTATTTTGTATCTCGGCTCGTTAGGAGAACACCTTCTTGTACAAATCATCCTGATCACGCAAAGGGAAAGAACTCTTAACCATGTAATGAATCAATTTTCGCAATTCGCCTTAAAATCAAATCGATATTAATTTCTATTTTTTAAGACTGTTTTGTTACTTTCAAAGATAAAACTTAGAATAAGAAGTTTTCAAACATGCTATTTCTGAGTCATACTTTACTTAAGATAGCACTTAAGAAACAAATGTTTTGACTTTCTTGGAGTAAAGCTGTGACCGCTCGTGACGGGATTAAAAAGTAAGTGATAAAGTGATAATAATGATAATATTTAAAAGAATTTAAATGACTGTCAGATACTACAGTACGCTTAGCGCAGATTCTGCCTTTCTGTGATACCACCGCAGATGATTTTTTTTTATCGCTGACAAACGCGGTGGACGTCCGCGATGAGAGGGCTAATTTCCGCCTCGATCCGCTGAGTCCAGTTGTTTCCACCACGGACAAAATACCGAAGACTGTATCTAAGTTATCAATAAAAACTGTTACCTGTTTCTCACGGGGGGAATGCGGCGGCGATTATAACTATAGCTCCAAAAATAAATGTTTTATAAAAAATTTCAACGTGCTGTAATTTTACAAGATGACTTTAAATTTATGGTGCATTATCTTTGATACATAACATTGTTTTGAAACCTACCCTTAAAAGAACAACCTGTCAATCACACATCCCATGACCTATGATCTTTACACGTGATATAACACCATCTTTTTTATTGGTTGTTATTCTAAGAGCTAACTTTCTGACAGCAAGCCTGAATAATTTTCCATAAAGAATTCCCACTATTTTACCGCCTTTTCCACATCACATGATCTAATGCTGCATTCTTTTCTAAAAATAATGATGCTTACACTCTACTTTCAGTTTTCATTTTCGGAAAATCTTTACCTTGTTTTTCTTAGAAGAAATTGACAAGGATTAATTTTTCATGGTATATTAAACAACAGCTTGTCAGAGACAAAGCAACAGCCCCCTACCAGTGCAATGTCCATCTCCCTAACTCCAACCCATATATGGAAATTGACTAAAGAATTTGTCTGAGACATACATAATCTCCATATGATCCTCTATCCATGTACAAAGTATCATCAAAGAAGAAAACGTCATAGGTCAAGGTCATTTAGAGGTTAAGGTCACAGAAGTATATGTTGTTGAAAAGGTCTTATCAAAGGAATTGTTGTGACCAAGTTTGAAGTAATTCTGTTCAGAAATAAGGAAATTATGGCCAAACTTATAGTTTTTTGACAAGAAAACTTTAAAGGTCAAGGTCATTCAGAGGTCAAGGTCACAGAAATGTACTTAATTGGAATGGTCTTGTCCAAGGTATTGTTGTGGCCAAGTTTGAAGTAATTCCATTTGGTAGTAAGGAAAATATGGTAAATGGTAAAGTTTTTGGAGGCAATGACTGATAAACCGACAGACAGTTCCTCCTTTAGGTTCATAAAAAAATGAGGTGGATATTCTCCATACTGCCATGTATCCATATTTCAAGTTTCATAAAAATATTTGAAGAACTTTTTGAGTTATCACAAATATTGCTATATTTGCCATATTTCAAGTCTATTTGTTGCCATAGCAACCAGATTTTTCAACACAGGAAGAAAAAAAAAGATTTGTATAATCTCCATACTGCCATCAATCCATATATCAAGTTTCATAAAAATATTTTCAGTACTTTATGCATTATCTCGGGATCCAGTTTTTACGGACGGACTGACGGAAGGAGGGTAAACCTATAGTCCCCTCCGGTGAAACAGGTAGGGCATTAAAAGAGGTCACAAAACTAGAATTTCGTCACAGATGGTGACTAATACCCCACACTGCCTTGTCACAGGATGGTAGACCAGTTGGAACAAGTTGCACATAATCTTTAATACTAAGTTTCAACTATCATCTGACCTTGACCTCCGTTGAAAACCCATGAAAAACTAGTTCCCAATGTTTAAATTTTCTCAGGATCACTATGTTTAACTTATGTTTCAACTTTACTTTATTCTAAGTAAATTTTTTGGAAAAGTTCCAAGTACTTCAAAAGTGATCTCTGGATACAGTTTTTAGAGACAGACAAATGTACCAAATTTTTCAACATAGGAAGAAAAAATTCAAGGATGATAATTCTGACAATTTAGGTGCTAGAATTATGAACCTTGTCACATATGACGTGGGTGATGATAAGAAACCAGTATTTAAAGTTTGAAGTAGATACATCTAGACATCCACTAGACAATGCTACATACCAAATATCTAAGCTAAGGCATTGAGGTTTCCAGTAAGAAGATTTTTTAAAGATTGCCTTTTTAACATATTGAGGGCCCCCGGGGCGGGGCCAATTTTGACTCCAGAGCCAGGGCCAACATATAAAGAATACTGGTAAAGGTTCTCTACACAATACTCCACACCAAATATCTAAGGTCTAGTCCTACTGTGAAATCATTTAAATTCGCTGGGATGAAATTTAACACAAACGGCAAAAAAAGTACGTTCGCGCGGTCCTAAATTCGCGCATTTTCAATTTCAGATTCAGTTTTTTTTTAATCAGCATAAAAAGCAGACGACAGCTGCATGATGTTGGATCACTACCAATGCGTGTATACGTGTCAATTACCACGGTCCGCTTTCGACTAGACAAACTGACAGGTCCAACTGTTAATTGACGTTAATTGATACAGGTTAAGTGTGCACAGATTAAAAGATCGATACCGACAGGTCTTTTGTAACCAGTCCCTAATCAATTACGCTAAAAAAAAACATTGCCGCTTGCGAAAATTACCTTTACTATTAGTAAACGCTTCAGACAAAATAAGTTTCATTTAATTTTGCTAGATATTTCGAATTTGTCAAAACATCCGATTATTCAAGTTATATTGGCTAAAAACAACAACTAATGATCAAAAGTGAGTGGAAAAATATATGCAGGTATTTCGGACAGGATCAAGATTCGGATAACGTAAATGTTTTATTATGTCTTAAATTCGCGCATTGTTCCTAGCGCAAAATACGCAAAAATTCGTGCTACGCGAACAAAAATGATTTCACAGTACGAGTTTTGGAGAAAAATGATTTTTCATGTTTTCCTATATAACTATATGTAAACCAAGAGAACCCTTGGGGGTGGCCAATTTTGACTTGGGGACATAACTTGAACAAACTTGGTAGACATCCATTAGACAATGCTACATACTAAATATCTAAGCTGTAGGCTTTGTGGTTTCTAAGAAGAAGATTTTTAAAGATTTCCTATATAGTCTATGTAAAATGAAGTGATCCCTGGGGCCGGGCCAATTTTGACCCCAGGGAAATAATTTGTACAATTTTTTTAGAGTTCCATTAGAGGTGCTAAATGCCAAATATCTAAGCCTTAGGCCTTGTGGTTTCAGACAAGAAGATTTTTAAAGTTTTTCCTTTAGGTTGCAATGGCAACCTGAGTTCTGCATGGAATTGATTTCTTTGAACAACTTTGGAAGAGCTTCATGAAAGGAACATCCAGTGCAAGTTTCATCAATTTTGGCCCAGTGGTTTTGGAGGAGATGTTGTTTAAAGCAAAAAATGACAACCCACTGACACACAATGCATGATCGACATAGGGCGATCCTAAAAGCTCACCCTGAGCACAAAGTGCTCAGGTGAGCTAAAAACCACATTTTTTCATGAAAATTCTAAGTTCAAGGGGGATAAATCTAATAATTTTGGAGCTAGAATTGTGAACCTTGAGGTGCATTATCTTCATACTGTCACCTATCCATACTTCATGTTTCCTAAATATATTTTCAGTACTTTTTGAGTTTTACCAAAAAAACACATTTTTTTCATGAAAATTCTAAGTTCAAGGGGGGATAAATCTAATAATTTTGGTGCTAGAGTTGTGAACCTTGAGGTGCATTATTTCCATACTACCACCTATCCATATTTTATGTTTCATGGAATTATTCTAAGAACTTTTTGAGTTATCACAAATATTGTTATATTAGCCATATTTTAAGTATATTTGTTGCTATAGCAACCAAAACTTTCAACATATGATCAAAAACAAAAAAGACATGCATAATCTCCAGACTGCCATCTACCCATACTTCAAGTTTCAATAAAATTTTTTCAGTACTTTTTGCGTTATCACGGGATCCAGTTTTTGTGACAGATGGACAGAATGACAGACGGATGGGCGGACGGACAGACAAACGGAGGGTAAACCTATAGTCCCCCTCCAGTTAAACCAGTAGGGGACTAATAAGGAACAAAAGTTGACGTCTTCATTGTTGTCTCGTTACTTTTTCATAAAAGCCGTAGATTATTCAGTATTTGACTTAAAGTAGTTTTCACAACCATGAACTTGCGTATCTGCTCTATTTTCAAATTTAATATGATGACAACTATTTGCTGTGATGCTGAATATTTTTTTGTACATTACCGAAAAAAATAACAAAAGAACAACAAGAGTTACAAACAACAAATACATTGTATCTACATGTATTTTTTATTACAAAATCTAATTTTACATATTGTAAGTAGTAAAGTTTTAATAATTAATCGTAAAATTCAACAGTTTTCACCGCGATCCGTGGTGTAGATTTATGTCCGCAGTGGTGAAAATTGTCAGTCCGCGAGGTCTCGCAGACAAATTTAGTGCAAATTTTCATCAGCGGGGTCTGGCGGGTTTTGCAAAATCTGCGCTGAGCATACTGTATATGTATTGTTTTCTGAACTTGAATTATCATATTAAAAAGTTAATAAAGATACATTTGAATACAACAATTGATAAAGTGTCATAATTCTGTGTTCAAAGTAATCACATGCCTACTAATACTAAAGAAAGCGAGCCAACATTACCCCTAAAATTACCATTTCCCTTTGCTGGCTGCTTAAGTAAGGTGAACTGTATATATATTCTAAATTAATTATCTGCACCATACTTTGAAAATCAGTCCAATACTTTATGAGTAATTACATAATATATAAAAAACCAATACGAGAACATCACTGAGGTAAAAATGGGTAAAAATCCTGAAAATCCTGTCATATTTGGTGTTTCTAGCACTGTCTGAAGAGTAATTTACTTTAAAGGGGCTGTGCTCCAGATGACAAAAAAAGAAAGTTTTCTTGTATTATAAATTTTTGTAATATTTATGATTAATGCTTAAAAAATAACCTTCTGACAAAAAATAAGTCAAATAATTACATTATAAATTGATTGTTTTCCCTTTTAAAGTGCTATACCGTAACGCGACAGTATAACTATATCGTATAAGATTTAAAGTAAATATCTGTAATAGCATATGCGGCGATGGAGGTGACAGTAAAAGTGTTGGAAATATTTTGTTAACATTAAGGTCCAGAGTTCAAATCAGGCTGGAGCGAAAATATTTTTTTTATTCTATTTTGACTTTTATAATCAATTTTGAAGTAAAATATTATGTTGTTATAATCTCACGGCATCTAAAAATATAATTTATGAAAAAAAATTTGTTTATGTCAAATCTGGAGTACAGCCTCTTTAATATTAAATGTTAATAATAGATCATCATTCTTACCCCCTAAATCCCTTTACTTATGTTGTTTCTCTGTGCTTTTATTTTGTTAAGGTAATCCTACTTTCATTTCACCATTTTTGTTAGTGACATCAGCAAATTCAATTTTGTGTCTAGTTTTTTTCATTGGGTATTGGGACACACCTCCAGACAATTAACTAATGAAAACATTCATAACAACAAGAGCGATCAGTGTTCACTTGTTGCCTCATGATAGCCAATTAAGCAGATGTATTCAGGGGTAATTGGACAGTTTGTTGGCCAAAACACTTTTTTTATTCAAGCGCCATAACTCAGTCAAAAATTACTCAACCACAAAACCCATTACATATGCGCAAGTGCTTGAGATACTGATCAATCCTGTAACATTTCATTCAAATTGCATTAGTAGTATAAGAGAAGTAGTCTGGAAAAACTTTAAAAAATGAAAATCATTCAAGGGCCATAACTCTGACAAAAATCGTTGAACTGAAAAATGCTGATGACATGCACAACAAGACTTGGTACTGATCATTCTTGTAAAGTTTGGATGAAATTGCACTGGTAGTTTTTGAGGAGTAGTCCGGACAAGTTTTGTGATGGACAGACAGATGGATAGATGGACAGAAAGACGACGGAGTAGTGATCCCTTATGTCACGGCTACTTTGTAGCATGTGGCAGCTACTGTGTAGCAGGTGACACAAAAATCATTAGCGAGCCAAAAAGCCTTTTTTATACAAGGATCATAACTCAGCCAAAAATCATTTAACCATAAAACTCATTAAATATGCGCAAGTACTTGAGGTGCCGATCAATCCTGTAACATTTTATTGAAATTGCTTTAGTAGTATAAGAGAAGTAGCCCGGAAAAACTTTAAAAATAAAAATCATTGAAGGACCATAACTCTGACGATTATCACTGAACTTGAAAATGCCGATGATATGCACAACTAGACTTGGTACTGATTATTCCTGTAAAGTTTGGATGAAATTGCACCTGTCCAGTAGTTTTTGAGAAGTCCGGACAAAATTTGTGATGGACAGACAGACGGACAGACAGACAGACGACGGAGAAGTGATCCCTATGTGTTGTGGCTTCTTTATAGCATGCGACACAAAAAAAACAAGAGGGTCATGATGGCCCTAGATCGCTCACCTGAGTATTTTGGCTGTAGGTTTGCTGTTAGGCAGTATTTCATGTTTTAATTGAAAATATGGAAGTAATGTAAATATAGATATGTAAACATGTAAAATATCAGTAAATAAATACAGGCTCTATGACAAAAAGTAGAAATATCTATCATAAGCTATGGTGACTTTGACCTTAACCCAGTGACCTCAAACCCTACCCACGAAATATAGGATCCATGCAGGGAAAAATTTGCTGTAGCTTTAAAATAAAAAGTAGGTCAAAAATATAGGTCATGCAATGATGTTTTTGAAATCGGATCAAAAAACTTTACACATGGTCCAAATTTCATTGCCATAGCTCCAAAAACAAACAAGAGCCAACGCAAGCGGGGGCCACGCTCGACTTTTTTCTATTTCCAAAGGCAAACACATCAGAGGAAGCACATTGTGGTGAAGGGATTTCAAATGAAACATCATTTGGAAATATAATTATACATAACAAAGTTATGGCCAAGTTAAGTAATGTCAAGGTCATTTAAAGGTCAAGGTAATGCTTGAATTGTTTAACACATTTCTTTTATTCTCAGTGTTGTTTTGTCCCTGTATATATCAAATCCGTCCATAAAACCAGAAGTTTGGCTATTTTAGCAAAATGCAATAATTAGAAATTTGACTGTAAAGGTCATTTAAAGGTTAAGGTCATGCTTGAATAATTTAACTTGTAGGTTTTGTCATAAGCCTTGTTTTGTCCAAGTATTAATAAACAAGAGGGCCAATGGCCCTAAAGCACTAACCTGGGTTCAAAGATGAAAGAAATTTTTATGAATGTAATGATGCATATCACAGAAATGGACCAATGCAATTTCATTGCCATAGCTCCAAAAACAAAAAGGAGGTCAGTAGGTCAAAATATAGGTCATGAGATGACATTTTTGAAATCCGAACGAAAAGCTGTACAAACAGTCCAAATTTCATTGCCGTAGCTTTAAAACAAAAAAGTATATCAGTATATAAAAAAAAGGAGGTCAGTAGGTCAAAATATAGGTCATGCTATGACGTTTTTGAATTCGAAACAAAAACTGTATACATGGTCTAAATTTCATTGCCATAGCTCCAAAAACAAAAAGTAGGTCAGTAGGTCAAAAATATAGGTCATGAGATGACATTTTTGATATCGAAACGAAAAACTGTGCGCATGGTCCAAATTTCATTGCTGTAGCTAAAAAACAAAAAAGGAGGTCAGTAGGTCAAAAATATAGGTCATGCTATGACGTTTTTGAAATTGGAACAAAAAACTGTGTATGTGGTCCAAATTTCATTGCCATAGCTCCAAAATCAAAGAGTAGGTCAGTAGGTCAAAAAAACAGGTCATGCGATGACATTTTTGAAATCGGAAAGAAAAACTGTGCACACGGTCCAAATTTCATTGCTGTAGCTAAAAAACAAAAAATTATGTCAGTAGGTCAAAAATATAGGTCATGCTATGACATTTTTGAAATTGGAACAAAAAACTGTGTACATGGTCCAAATTTCATTGCCATAGCCCCAAAAACCAAAAGTAGGTCAGTAGGTCAAAAATATAGGTCATGACATGACATTTTTTGAATTCGAAACGAGAAACTGTGCACACGGTCCAAATTTCATTGCTGTAGCTAAAAAACAAAAAAGTAGGTTAGTAGTTCAAAAATGTAGGTCATGCCATGACGTTTTTGAATTCGAAACAAAAAACTGGGCACACGGTCAAAATTTCATTGCCACAGCTCCAAAAACAAAAAGTAGGTCAGTAAGTCAAAAATATAAGTCATGCTATGACATTTCTGAAATTGAAACAAAAAACTGTGCATACAGTCCAAATTTCATTGCTGTAGCTAAAAAGGCCAAAAATATAGGTCATGCTATGACGTTTTTGAAATCGGAAGAAAAAACTGTATACAAGGTCCAAATTTCAATGCCATAGCTCCAAAAACAAAAAGTAGGTCAGTAGGTCAAAAATATAGGTCATGCTATGACATTTTTGAAATCGAAATAAAAAACTGTACACACAGTCCAAATTTCATTGCTGTAGCTCAAAACCAGAAAGTAGGTCAGAAGGTCAAAAATATAGGTCATGCGATGACATTTTTGAAATCGAAATGAAAAAGTGTTGTTTTATCTAAGTCTGATTCAAATCCAACTATAATTTACCTAATTATGGCCAGTTTTAACAAAATTCAATGATTTGACCTTGACCGTCAAGGTCATTTAAAGGTCATGGTCAAACTTGAAAAAAATCATAATGTTGGATTTGTCACAACTGTTGTTTAGTCCAAGTTTGAATTCAATCTATAAATAAATGAGAAAGTTATGACAATTTAAGCAAAATTCAATCATCTGACCTTGACGGTCAAGGTAATTTTAAGGTCATGCTCAAATCTGAGTTATTCAACATGTCGGTTTTGTCATAAGTGTTGTTTTGTCCAAGTATAAATCAAATCAAACCATAAATACTAATGTAATGGTCAATTTTAGCAAAATTCAATAATTTGACCTTGAAGGTGAAGGTCATTTATGAGTCAAGGTCAAGTTTAGTCTGGTCAGCTTGAAGGTCTTGTCCAAAGGGTTGTTGTGTCCAAGCATAAAGAGAATCCACCTATTAATAATAAAGTTATGGCCAATTTTAGCAAAATTCAATATTTTGACCTTGAATATGAAGGTCATTTATGAGTCAAGGTCAAGTTTATTCTGGTCAGCTTGAAGGTCTTCTCCAAAGGGTTGTTGTGTCCAAGAATGAAAAGAAACCACCTACTAATAATAAAGTTATGGCCAATTTTAGCAAAATTCAATATTTTGACCTTGAATATGAAGGTCATTTAAGGGTCAAGGTCAAGTTTAGTCTGGTCATCTTGAAGGTCTTGTCCAAAGGGTTGTTGTGTCCAAGTATGAAGATAATCCATCAAGGAATAAAAAAATTATGATCAATGTTAAAGTTTTCGGACGGGAATGGCAACGGCAACGGCAACGACACCATGACTATGACAATAACTCAACTTTTTTTTTCAAAAAAAGTCGAGCTAAAAAGTAGGTCAAAAATATAGGTCATGCAATATCATTTTTTAAATCGGAAGAAAAATCTGTGCATATGGTCCAAATTTCATTGCCATAGCTCCAAAAACAAAAAGTAGGTCAGTAGGTCAAAAATATAGGTCATGCAATGACGTTTTTTTAAAATCCAAACAAAAAACTGTACACATGGTCCAAATTTCATTGCCATAGCTCCAAAAACAAAAAGAAGGTCAGTAGGTCAAAAATATAGGTCATGTCATGGCATTTTTGAAATCGGAACAAAAAACTATACACATGGTCCAAATTTCATTGCCATAGCTCCAAAAACAAAAAGTAGGTCAGTAGGACAAATTTATAGGCCATGCAATAACATTTTTATAATCAAAACCAAAAACTGAGCACATGGTCAAAATTTCATTGCTGTAGCTAAAACACAAAAAAGTAGGTCAGTATGTCAAAAATATAGGTCATGCAATGACATTATTGAAATAGGAACAAAAAACTGTACACATGGTCCAAATTTCATTGCCATAGCTCCAAAAACAAAGTAGGTCAGTAGGTCAAGGCGGGGGGTGGGGGTGGGGGGGGGGGGAGTGACCCCCATGGGAGGAGGGATGACCCCACTGTGGTCACGGTGCATACAACCAAATATCTAATCTTCAGGCCTTGCAGTTTGTGACAAGAAGATTTTAAAAGTTTTTTGCTATATAACTCATGTAAAACATGTGACATCTTGGGTCTAGACAATGCTCAACACCAAATATCTAAGCTCCATGCCTTGTAGTTTCTTACAAGAATTTTTTTAAAGTTTTCCCTTCATGTATATAACTCTATGTAAATCAAGTAAGCCCTGGGCGGGGTCTGTTCTGACCCCAGGGTCACAATTTGAACAATCTTTGTAGAGGTCCACTAGATGATGCCTCGTACCAAATATCTAAAGTCCTGGCCTTGCAGTTTCTGACAAGAAAATTTTTAAAGAATTTACTATATAACTCTATGTAAAACATGTGACCCCTTGGGCGGAGCCAATTTTGACCCAGGGGCCATGATTTGAACAATCTTGGTAGAGGTCTACTAGACAATGCTCAACACCAAATATCTAAGCTCCATGCCTTGCGGTTTCTGACAAGAAGATTTTTAAAGTTTTCTCTAGATAACTCTATGTAAATCAAGTGACCCCCAGGGCGGGCCAGTTCTGACCCCATGGTCATAATTTGAACAATCTTTGTAGAGGTCCATTAGACAATGCTACATACCAAATATCTAAGCTCCAGGCCTTGTGGTTTCAGATAAGAAGATTTTTAAAGTTTTCCCTATATAACTCTATGTAAATCAAGTGACCCCCAGGGCGGGGCCTGTTCTGACCCCAGTGTCATTATTTGAACAATCTTGGTAGGAGTCCACTAGATGATGCTCAACACCAAATATCTAAGCTCCATGCCTTGCGGTTTCTGAAAAGATGATTTTTAAAGTTTTCCCTATAGAACTCTATGTAAATCAAGTGACCCCCAGAGCGGGGCCAGTTCTGACCCCAGGGTCATAATTTGAACAATCTTTGTAGAGGTCCACTAGATGATGCTCAACACCAAATATCTAAGCTTCAGGCCTTGTGGTTTCTGACAAGAAGATTTTTAAAGTTTTCCCTATATAACTTTATGTAAATCAAGTGACCTCCAGGGCGGGGCCATTTTTGATCCAGGAGCCATGATTTGAACAAATTTGGTAGAGGTCCACTGGACAATGCTGCACACCAAACATCTAAACTCTAGGCCTTGTGGTTTCAGACAAGAAGATTTTTAAAGTTTTCCAATATAAGCCTATGTAAAATCAATTGACCCCCTGGGCGAGGGCAAATTTGACCCCAGGGGCATAATTTGAACAAATTTGATAGAGGTCCACTAGACAATGTGCTGCATACCAAATCTTAAGGCTCAGGGCCTTGTGGTTTCAGACAAGAAGATTTTCAAAGTTTTTCCTTTAAGTTGCCATAGCAACCAGAGTTCTTGATGGAATTGAATTCTTTGAACAACTTTGGTAGAGCTTCATGCAAGGAATATCCCAGGCATGTTTCATCAATGTTGGCTCAGTGGTTTAGGAGGAGATGTTGTTTAAGTCCAATTGTTGACGACGCACGCCGACGTACGCTGGACATTCAACGATCCCAATAGCTCACCCTGAGCAGGCTCAGGTGAGCTAAAAATCATTTGGGGAATTTCGAAAGCAATCAAGTGCAGCAAGAAAACATTACAAAGATTATGAGAAGCAAACGCTCTGATATATGTAACAAAACAATCTGTATCAGTGCATTAAATAGATCATTAAGTTTATACATTATTACAAAGTTGATCTTTAATGGGCTTACTATTTTTTAACAAAAATAAAAACAAAAATAAAAACATTTGGAAAACAAGTCGCCTCAGTGATGCTCAGTGATACAGTCACCTATGACGATACCAACACAGATATACAAAATATAATTAATTTCCATAGTAAAATGTAACTAGAGTCGTGATTGGTTGACGTTTTCTGCTCACTTCTTGTCAGTTCTCTATTAGGGCAGAGCTTATCTAATACGACATCATGTTGTTTATTTAAGTGGGTTGATTATTTGAGCAGTTATCCCAGATTTATGACTGTCAAAATAAGAGTTGAAATATCCTTCCCAATTTTAAGTGCTAAATGAATTTTAAGTGCATCAGCACCAATGTGCTAAAAGTGCCTGGGGAAATCCCTGGTTTTATGTTATTTGTAACTTTCTTTTCATCTGTTTTGTTAGACCTTCATATCAAGATGACCAAAAGTAATCAAAGTGACATTGAATAAGAGCTGAACATAAAAGCTGTGCTTTTTTTTCTTGTGTCTAGATATCTTTTTAGCCTGTATAAAAATTTAAGCTGGGCATTCACTTTAGAAATAATATTAACTACAAATGCTTCACAAGATAATTGTGTTAATGTTAAGACGGAGATATTTAACTAAGCTAGCACCTTTAATTTTATGATCATTACATTTAAGTTTTCATGGTATTTGGTTTGAAAATGTAACCTCTATAATATTCACATTTCTTGGATCTGACCTGGTGACCCATTTTTTGACCCCAAATGACCTATATCTAAAAAGAGCCTAAAAAACATAAAGGCAAACAGTTTGACTAATTTTAAGGATAATTAATTTCAAAATGTGGCTTCTAGAGTGTTCACAAGGTTTTACTATGATCTGACCTAGTGAACTAGATTCTGACCATACATGACCCATATACACAAGTCTGGTCAAAATCAAATAAACAAGAGGGCCATGATGGCCCTATATCGCTCACCTGAGTATGACTGCTTTTAACAAAGTTGCTATGGACATGGTTAATTGACCCCAGATGACCCATTTTCGAACTTGACCTAGAAATTATTGAAACAATCTCTTTGACAAATTTCCAGGATATTTGGACTGAAAAAAGTAGCATCTAGAGTGTTAACAAGGTTTCTCGATATTTAGGATCTGTGACCTAGTTTTTGACCCCAGATAACCCATATCCAAACTTGAGCTACAAATCATCAAAACAGCCTATCTGACAAATTTCCAGGATATATGGACTTAAAATGTAGCCTCTAGAGTGTTTACATAGTTTTTCCATATTTGGGATCTGTGACCTAGTTTTTGACCCAAGATGACCCATACTCCAACTTGAGCTAGAAATCATCAAAAAAACCTGTCTGACAAATTTCCAGGATATTTGGACTGAAAATGTAACCTCTGGAGTGTTAAAAAGTTTTTTTTACATTTGGTACCATGTGACCTAGTTTTTCATCCCAGATGACCCATATCCAAATTTGAGCTAGAAATCATTGAATCAACCTTTCTGACAAATTTCAAGGACATTTGGACTAAAAATGTAACCTCTAGAGCTTTTACAAGGTTTTTCTACTTTTGGTCTCTGTGACCTAGTTTTTGACCCCAGAGAACCTATTATTCAAAACTGAGCTAGAAATCATCCATGGAATCTTTCTGACAAATTTCCAGGTTATTTGGACTGAAAATGCTACCTTTAGAATATTAACAAGGTTTTTCCATATTTGGACTCTGTGACCTATTTTTTTTTTACCCCAGATGACCCATACTCGAACTTGATCTAGAAATCCTCAAGGCAATTTTTCTGAAAAATTTCCAGATTATTTGGGCTGAAAATGTAACCTCTAGAGTGTTAACAAGATTTTTCTATTTCTGGGCTCTGTGACCTAGTTTTTGAACCCAGATAGCCCATATTTGAACCTGTGCTAGAAATCTTTGAAGCAACCTTTCTGACAAATTTCCAGATTATTTGGGCTGAAAATGTAATCTCTAGAGTGTTAACAAGATGTTTCTATTTTTGGGCTCTCTGACCTAGTTTTTGAACAAAGATGACCTATATTTGAACTTGACCTAGAAATCATCAAAGCAACCTTACAGACAAATTTCCAGATTATTTGGGCTGAAAATGTAACCTCTAGAGTGTTAACAAGATTTTTCTATTTTTGAGCTCCGTGACCTAGTTTTTGAACCCAGATGACCCATATTTGAACTTGAGCTAGAAATCATCATTAAAACATTTCTGACAAATTTCCAGGGTATTTGGACTGAAAAAGTAGCCTCTAGAGTGTTAACAAGGTTTTTCTATATTTGGGCTCTGTGACCTAGTTTTCCAACCCTGATAACCCATGTTTGAACTCGTCCGAGATATTAATGAGATCCTGACCAAGTTTTATGACAATTGAGGCAAAAATGTGACAATTAGAGTGTTAACAAAGCAATTGTTAACGCACGGACGGATGGACGACGGACAAATGGTGATCAGAAAAGCTCACTCTGTCACTATGTGACAAGTGAGCTAAAAATGTGGTCTCTATAGTGTTAACAAGAAACTGTGCATGGAAGAAAGGACAAAGTACAATCATAAAAGCTCACCTTGTCACTTCATGACAGTTTAAAGCCGCTTGTTCACACAGATTTTTGAGTCAAAGTTAAAATTTCTTAAAAAGCTGTTCAAAGTGACTACTGCATTACCCTCATCATGTTTATATGCAGTGAAGGGTCATAGAAATCAGAAATTCAGAATACATGACTCAAAATAGACCAAAATTAGTTGACAGTGTAACACCTTGCAAAACAGCATACTTTTAGAACCTACTCCTCACACAGAACAAGAATTTGATGCCAACTATATCTCAGAAGTATTCTCTATCACACTTATTCTCCATATCTCATTTTTGGTCAGGATCTCAGAAACTTATTTTTGTCATATAATGTGGAAAAGCAGCTTTAACTGATTTTTTAAAGTTTAGCTTCATATGTGTTATTCATTTATGTGTACTCATTTTTCATGCCACCTGATACAATTATTCTGTGTTGGTATGAATTTCTGAATTTTACCTGTCAACAAGGAATTCAACAACTTGTACATGGTTATACTGGGCAGCCTTGTGTAAGGGTGTGGCTTGCTCACTGTTCAGGGCATCAATACGAGCATTGTGTTCTACTAGAAGTCGCACAATACGCAAGTCTCCATTCACCGCAGCAAGATGCAATGGGTACATGTATAGATTGTTTGGTGTGTTTACATCTGCCCCTGTTAAAGACATACATAAACTTCTTGATAGTTTATAATCTTTCCTTGAATTACTGTTTGATTTGATTTCATCAAAAATTCTTTCTAATGTAATAAGGTTACACCACCTGTCACTTTGGTTAATGATGTCTCAGGAAACTAGTATCTATGACTTTTTAACATAAACAACAGCTTGAAGCTGATCTAAAATACTCATCAATTTCTAAAAGTACTTGCAAAACTATTGCAATCGTGTATGAAGTAAGCAAGAGATCGAATAGTTTCACTTTGACCCCCTTTGTTTGAAATCAGCAATATAAGTAAACAATTCAAAGCCAGGACTTCAAATGTTAAAATATAATGGTTGTCAAAATTTAAAGCTTCTCATGAGATGTAAAATATAGAAGAAATTTTACTTTTTTCTAAACACTGTTTCACAACTTCATAATGGCCATTCGCTACAGCAAGACTGAGACATGTGTTTCCATCAATATCCTTGTCTGTAACCATCTACAAATAAAATGGCATGAAAGATTCAAATCAACAATTTGTCCATTATATATATATATATTTATTTACAATTATTACATACCAACAGGGCACTTGACCAAAGGTTGCTCATCTGAGGACAGAATGGTATTGGTGTAAAATGCTGTAAGGTAATAAAAGTGTTTATCACAAGAAGTTGAACAAGAGTCACCACAAGTCGACTTTTTCCTTTCTCCAAAGGCAAACACAATGGAGAAAGGGCATTGTGGTGAAGAGTTTTCAAAGGCAACATCATTTAGAATTAATATTATCAAATCCATCCACTAAACACTGGGGTGACAGTATAAAAGGGACAAAGAGTGAGAAAATGTCTACTTTTCACTTACACACAGGCCAGTTTAGAGCTGAGAAGTTGAAATAAAATCTGTATTTTCTCTAGTTTATTGAATCATTTTCTTTGAAATTCAGCATAAAGATTTTTTTATAACACTATTAATATATATCTTAACAAGAGCAACTGCAAGCGGGGGCCGTGCTTGACCTTTTCCTATTTCCAAAGGCAAACACATCAGAGGAAGCACATTGTGGTGAAGGGATTTCAAATGAAACATCACTTGGAAATATAATTATTAAATTCATAAGCAAGATACAGTGCCAACAAAATTTAATATTTTATTTGACCTTTGACCTCTTGTGACCTTGACCTTGACCATTTTGCTTGAGACAACTCAACTCAACATGGAGAACATTTGTGCTAAGTTATATTAAAATCCATCCATGTATATAGAAGTTATACTCGCAAATTAAATGAATGTTTTATTTGTATTTGACCTTTGACCCCTTAGTGTGACCTTGACCTTTGCCACAGACACCTGAATTTTTCGCATGACACTCTGCCTCACTACGATGATTATTTGTCCCGAGTTATATTAAAATCCTTCCATGCATGTAGAAGTTATGCTCCAGACACGGGTTTTGCACTGACCCCCAAGTGTGACCTTGACCTCTGAGCGGCGGACCTGGGTTTTGTGTGTGACACTCCAACTCATCATGGTGAACATTTGTACCAAATTATTTTGTAATCCTTCAAAGAATGAGTAAGATATAGATCAGACAAATCCGGACGGACAGACAGACACACATACACCAAACTGTACGCCAAAAGTGGCGACTAAGTCGAGCTCACTGCAAGTGGGCTTGACAAAAATGACAGAGTTATGACAATTTAAGCAAAATTCAATAATCATTTTTAGGTCATGGTCACATTTGAGTTATTCAACATGTCAGTTATGTCATAAGTGTTGTTTTGTCAAAGTATGAATCAAATCCAACAACAAATAACAAAGTTATGGCAAATTTAAGCAAAATTCAATAATTTGACCTTGACTGTTTAGGTCATTTTAAAGTCAAGGTCAAACATGAAAGAATCATAATGTTGGATTTGTCGTAAGTGCTGTTTTGTCCAAGTATGAATCAAATCCATAAATAGAGAACAAAGTTATGACAATTTGATTAAAATTCCATATTTTGACCTTGATGGTCACAGTCATTTTACGGTTAAGGTCACACTTAAATAATTTATCAAGTCGGCTTTGTCAAAAGTGTTGTTTTGTCCAAGTATGATTAAAACCCAACCACAAATAACAAAGTTATGGCCAGTTTTAGCAAAATTTAATAATTTGACCTTGACTGTCAAGGTCATTTAAAGGTCAAGGTCATACTTGAAATAATCAAAATCTCAGATGTGTCGTAGGTGTTGTTCTGTCCAAGTATGAATCAAATAAATAAATAAATGAGAATTTTTTAGGTCACGGTCAAATTCTAGTAATTAAACATGTTGGTTTTGTCATAAGTGTTGTTTTGTCCAAGTTTAAATCAAATCCAACCATAAACAACAAAGTTATGGCCAATTTTTTCAATAATTTGCCCTTGACTAAGAAGGTCACTTTAAGGTCAAGGTCGTACCTGAAATTATCATAATGTTGGATTTGTCACAAGTGTTGTTTTGTCTAAGTATGAATCAAATCCAACAACAAATTACAAAGTTATGGCCATTTTTAGCAAAATTTAATAATTTGACCTTGAAGGTGAAGGTCATTTATGATTTAAGGTCAAGTTCAGTCTGATCAACTTGAAGATCTTGTCCAAAGGGTTGTTGTGTCCAAGTATGAAGACAATCCACCTAATAATAATAAAGTTATGGCCAATTTTAACAAAATTCAATAATTTGACCTTGAAAATGAAGGTCATTTATGAGTCAAGGTCAAGTTTAGTCCAGTCTACTTGAAGGTTTTATCCAAAGGGTTGTTGTGTCCAAGCATGAAGACAATCCGACTATTAATAATAAAGTTATGGCCAATTTTAGCAACAATCAATATTTTTACCTTGAAGGTGAAGGTCATTTATGAGTAAAGGTCAAGTTCAGTTCTGTCTAAGACACCATGACTAAAGCAATAACCTGATTTTTCTTCGAAAAAAGTTGAGCTAAAAATGTCAGTTTTTGTTCTGTATAAATCATTTTGTGTTTTTAATATTCAAATTGTCTGCTAGAAAATTCAAATTTCCCTGTAATTGATAAACCAAGCCCACTCTGAGGTCATGAACTTCAAACAGCCAATAATATTCTCACTGTTTGTTTACACTCTTTCCCTGACAAATGGCAGGAGAAGTAAAGTGTTTTCACACTATAGTTTAAAGTTTATACTGGTCAAAGATGCACTATTACTTATGGTACATATACTTTTAGAAAAAAATATTTAGTACTAAGTCTATTCTCAATAATGGCCCATATATGGGATATAAGCTGGATTTGGAAGCCGTTGTCTAACTTTTAATAACACACACTTTGCATTATCTCATGCCTGTGCCATTCAAACTCCTTACATCTTGGATCTTTCTTCAAAGCATCCTTTTTGCTATATAATGTTCATCATCCCATATATTTATGTGGTGCATCATTGTCCAAAATCTCATACTTTTCCTTTCGCATACAAGAGTTTTTAACAGTAGGTGCTATTGGTTTATCTTCCCACCAAGGCTGTCTGTTCCTTTTAATTGTTATACATTGTTTGCAAAAACAGTACTGACATACCTCTCTTGTCTTATCCTGTAAACTCAGGATAATCATTCTGGTCATTTTTTTGGTGGTGGTTGTTGTTCTAAAAGCTTAGACTGTATTTAAATTTAACTTTGATGTTGAACTATACTCCGTTATAACAATTTCTGTTTTCCATTCCAATGCACAGAGATTAAATATTTGTGTTATTGTACTGAACTGTAATTTCTGACACATATAGTGTAGTTACTTTCATATGGTATTTTTATCATCAGTGTGAATATGTTTTTCTTTAGAATATAATAGTAAACAAGAAGCACCGCAATGCAATGAAACCAGGTTTTCAATGACCAAGTATTGATGTGAGAGGAATTTGGAATGAAATATGGCCGTGAAGAAAAAACAAGTAAATTTGTGAGCTACTGCTCACTAGTGATACCCCCGCTATCAGAAATTTGACTTTCATAAGTAATTTGCATTTGTCATATGTATAAAGAGTGTCAAATTTTTCCGAGTATTTACCTGAATTTAATACAACTTCATCCAAGGCACAGCTAGATGGATATGAAAATGGTCAGAATAATGAACAGGTATTACATCTGTGATTTCTAAGACATCGAAGTCTTTATTCACAAAAACACGATCAAGTGAACCTCCTTTCCTGTATGTTGGTAACTTCTAAGTATTCGGTAAACAGGAAGTAGATGAGCGAAGGAGCATAAAATTGCTTTATACCATATGAGAATATAGGATAAAGCAATATGCAAAATATCAGGCTGCTGCATCTTATAGTTGCTGAGAAAACTGTGATGGAAATTGTGAATGTATGTCAACTATGTGTAAAAATCTAAGTATTCGGTAAACAGGAAGTAGATGAGCAAGGAGCATAAAATTGCTTTACACCATATGGGACTATAGGATAAAGCAATATGCAAAATATCAGGCTGCTGCATCTTATAGTTGCTGAGAAAACTGTGACGGAAATTGTGAATGTATGTCAACTATGTGTAAAAATCTAAGTATTCGGTAAACAGGAAGTAGATGAGCAAGGAGCATAAAATCGCTTTACACCATATGGGACTATGGGATAAAGCAATATGCAAAATATCAGGCTGCTGCATCTTATAGTTGCTGAGAAAACTGTGACGGAAATTGTGAATGTATGTCAACTATGTGTAAAAATCTAAGTATTCGGTAAACAGGAAGTAGATGAGCAAGGAGCATAAAATCGCTTTACACCATATGGGACTATAGGATAAAGCAATATGCAAAATATCAGGCTGCTGCATCTTATAGTTGCTGAGAAAACTGTGACGGAAATTGTGAATGTATGTCAACTATGTGTAAAAATCTAAGTATTCGGTAAACAGGAAGTAGATGAGCAAGGAGCATAAAATCGCTTTACACCATATGGGACTATAGGATAAAGCAATATGCAAAATATCAGGCGGCTGCATGCTCTAGTTGCTTAGAAAACTGCGACGGAAAATAAAGATGTCGTTTGGTTGATGTAATGCACCTATATAGTGTAAAAATCTAAGTATTCGGTAAACAGGAAGTAGATGAGCAAGGAGCATAAAATCGCTTTACACCATATGGGACTATAGGATAAAGCAATATGCAAAATATCAGGCTGCTGCATCTTATAGTTGCTGAGAAAACTGTGACGGAAATTGTGAATGTATGTCAATTATGTGTAAAAATCTAAGTATTCGGTAAACAGGAAGTAGATGAGCAAGGAGCATAAAATCACTTTACACCATATGGGACTATAGGATAAAGCAATATGTGAAATATCAGGCTTCTGCATGTTATAGTTGCTGAGAAAACTGCAACGGAAATTTGTTACGGACGGACGGACGGACACAGGGACAAGGGTAAAACAGTATACCCCCCACTTCTTCGAAGCGGGGGTATAATTACGTGGAAACTTAATTTCTAATTAAGCAACACTGACCATGACCTTGATCACAGACACCTGGGTAGCAATTCCAAGCTGCTTCTTGATATAGCTACCCACACACCAAGTTTGACTTCAATAGGCCAAAGCAAACTCAAGTTATTCAGCGGAAACTGAATTTCTATTTTTAGCAACAATGACCTTGACCTTGATCACAGACATCTGGGTAGCAATCCCAATCTGCCTCTTGATATAAGCTACTCACACACCAAGTTTGACGTCAATAGGCCTAAGCAAACTCAAGTTATTCAGCGGAAACTGAATTTCTATTTTTAGCAACAATGACCTTGACCTTGATCACAGACATCTGGCCCAAGCCTTCTATAGTAATTGATCAGACACTATTTTGCATCACAAGGTCACTGTGACATTGACTTTTGTCCTGAAAAGCTATAGGGCTCATCTAATGGTCATGGCCAACCTATGTACTAAGATTGGGGAATCTTGGTCAAAGCATTCTATTGTTATTAATTGGAAATCATTTTGCTTTTCAAGGTCACTGTGACCTTGGCCTTTGACCTGGTAACTTGAAAAACTAAAAGGGTCATCTACTAGTCATGACCAACCTACACACCAAGTTTGAAGAACCTGGGACCAAGAGTTCCACAGTTATTGATTAGATTGACTGTTTGGGGGGGGGGGGGGGGAAATTAAGTGCATATGTTTTAAAATTTAAAAAAAAAAAAAAAAAAAGGGGGGGTGACTGGTTGGGGGAGGGGGGTTGAGGTAGGATGGGAGACTGGTGGGGGGGGGGGGGGGGGGGGGGGGGGGGGGCGGATTCCCATGCAGAGGGGACAGTGGGGGGGGGGGGGAGTACTTACCCATCCCATGTCAGTTAATATTTTATTTCTAGGCTTAAGAAGTTTTTTTTTCCTATATATAAGTTTAAGCAAAATCAAGTGACCCCGGGGGTGGGGCTAACTGTGACCCCAGGGACATGGGTACCAACAATCTTTGCAGGGGTCTTGCTGGTGATCAAGTATTCCAAGTTTGAATGGAATATCCTTGACACTTTTTGAAATATGGACATAAAAGTAAAAGGTTAACCAAGAAATTTTAACTTGAAAAAGGGGCATAATATTGCAAAAAAAATTTGAGGGTTATCTGCCCTTGAGAAATGGTGTTGTCTTAAGTGATACAATTGTAAGCATTACAACTGGAAAGTTTGATGAAGAAACATTAAGAAATGGCATAGTTACAGCCAATGTTAAGTTTTCATGACAAAATCCAAGTACAAAAAGGGGCATAACTCTGTCAATTGTGACCTTGACCTATACATTTTGGCATCATCACGACCCTGTTGTCGTAAGCAATATAATTTGGAAGTTTGATGTTGAAATGTTAAAAAATGGCAAAGTTATTCCCAACGTTAAGTTTTCATGACAAAATCCATGTATAAAAAGGGGCATAACTCTGTCAAATGTGACCTTGACCTAGAAATTTTGGCATCAACCTGACCCTGTTGTCATAAGCAATACAATTTGAAAGTTTGATAAGATAATGTTTAGAAATGGCAAAGTTATAGCCAACGTTAAGTTTTCGTGACGGACCGACGGACAAAGCGATCCCTATGTATCACCTTTTCTTCGAAAGGGCAACACAAAAACTATTGGGGTCATTTTCTAGTCATTAACAACCTACCTACTAAGTTTGAACAACCTTTGACCAGGGGTTCTATAGTTATTATTTAGAAACTGTTATGCTTTTCAAGGACACTCTGACCTTGATTTTGACCTGGTGACGTGAAAAAGTATAGAAGTCATCTAATGGTCATGATTAACCTACACACTAAGTATGAAGAACCTGGGACCAAGCCTTCTATAGTTATTGATCAGAAACTGTTTTAATTTTCAAGCTCACTGTGACCTTGACCTTTGATCTGTTGACCTGAAAAACTATACGCATCATCTAATAGTCATGATCAACCAATAAACTAAGTTTCAACAACCTTGAACCAATTGTTCTTTAGTTATTGATCGAAAACTGTTTTGCTCTTCAAGATCACTGTGACCTTGACCTTTGACATGGTGATCTGAAAAACTAAGGGGGGTCACCTACTGGTCATGACAAACCTACATACTAAGTTTATACAACCTGGGACCAAAGGTTCTTCAGTTATTGATACGATTGACACAATCCCGTTTTTCCATCAAGGTCACTGTGACCTTGACCTTTGACCTGATGAAGTAAAAAACCACTGGAGTCATCTCCTAGTCATGACCAACCTACATACTAAGTTTAAATAACCTGGGACCAGGGTTTAATAGTTATTGATCGGAAACTGTTTTGCCCTTCAAGGTCACTGTGACCTTGACCTTTGACCTGATGATGTAAAACAATATTTGAGTCACCTACTAGTCATGGTCAACCTGCAAACTAAGTTTGAACAACCTGGGACCATGGGTTCTATAGTTATTGATCGGAAACTGTTTTGCTCTTCAAGGTCACTGTGACCTTGAGCTTTGATCTGGTGATCTGAAAAACTATAATAGTTATCTACTGGTCATGACCAACCTATAAACTAAGACTGAACAACCTGGGAAGAAGCGTTCTATACTTATTGATCAGAAACCATTTTGCTTTATAAGCTCACTGTCACCTTGACCTTTGACCTGGTGATATGGGGGGTTATGATCATGATCACTGGTCATGATCAACCTACAAACCAAGTCTGAGGAAGGTGGGTCCAAGGGTTCTCTAGATATTGATCAGAAACCAAAGTGTAAAAGTTTGCAAACCAATGGGGGGCATAAAAATTGCTCGATCATACCCAAAACAAATGTTGACTTAGATATTTTTATGATAAATCTGTATACTAAATTTCATTTTGGTATGTGCAATCTCTGCAAAGAAAACGGACAGAAACTGCAAATAATTGGAATTTTTCTAAGTCCAAGGGGCATAACTGTCAAAAATTGCTTGATCGTACCTAAAACAGAACTTGACCTAGATATTCTTATGATAAATCTGAATACTATATTTCATTTCGGTATGTGCAACCTCTGCCAAGAAAATGAATGGAAACTGCAAATAATTGTAATTTTTCTAAGTCCAAGGGGCTTAACTCTATCAAAAATTGCTCGATCCAATCCAAAACAGACCCTACCTTAGATATTCTTATAATAAATCTGTATACCAAATTATATTTCAGTATGTCGACCTCTGCAAAGAAAATGAACGGAAACTGTTGGTGGACATACCGACCGACCGACAGAGAGCAGCAAAGCAATATGCCCTCTCTATTTCAAAGGGGGGCATAATAAAGTAACTTGACCTTGAAGGTCAAGGTCATTTTAAGGTCATTGTCATACCTGTATTATTCAACCTGTCAGTTTTGTCATAAGTGTTGTTTTGTATGAATCAAATCTGTAAATGATAAAGTTATTACAATATAAGCAAAATTCAATAATTTGACCTTCACTGTCAAGGTCATTTTAAGGTAAGTCTTACTTGAATAATTTAATATATAGGTTTTGTCATGCCTGTTCTTTTGTCCAAGTATAAATCAAAAAGAACTTAAAATGATGTTATGGCCAATTTTAGCAAAATTCAATAATTTGACCTTGATGGTCATAGTCATTTAAAGGTCAAGGTCACACTTAAATGCTTCAATGTGTCAGTTTTGTTATAAGTGTTGTTTTGTTCTAGTATGAATCAAATCAAACCATAAATAACAAATTTATGGCCAATTGAAGCAAAAATCAATAACTTGACATTGAATGTCAAGGTCATCTAACGTCAAGGTCATACTTTAATTAATCAAAATGTCAGTTTTGTTGCATTATTAAAGTATGAATTAAATTCAACCATAAACAACAAAGTTGTGACAATTTAAGCAAAATTCAATCATTTCACCTTGACTGTCAATGTCATTTTAGGGTCAAGGTCAAACCCGAATTATTCAACATGTCAGCTTTTGTCAAAAGTGTTGTTTTGTCCAAGTATGAATCAAATCAACATGTAAATAAAGTTATGACCAATTTAAGCAAAAATTCAATAATTTGATCTTTGACTGTCAATGTCATTTTTTAGATCAAAGTTATACTTGAAAGAATCAAAATGTCGTATTTGTTATAAGTATTGTTTTGTCCAAATATGAATCAAATCCATATATAAAAGATAAAGTTATGACAATTTAAGCAAAACTGAACAAATTTGGTAGAGGTCGACTAGACACTGCTACAAACCAAATCTGAAGGCTCAGGGCCTTGTGGTTTCACACAAGAAGATTTTCAAAGTTTTTCCCTATATAAGCCTCTGTAAAACCAATGAACTGCGGGGCAGAGCCAAATTTGACCCCAGGGGCATAATTTGAACAAACTTGATAGAGGTCCACTAGACAATGCTACATACCAAATCTTAAGGCTCAGGGCCTTGTGGTTTCAGAGCAAGAAGATTTTTAAAGTTTCACTATATAACCCTATGTAAAATCAATTGACCACCCCGGCGGGGCTGAATTTGACCCCAGGGGTATAATTTGAACAAACTTGGTAGAGGTCCACTAGAAAATGCTACATACCAAATCTTAAGGCTCAGGGCCTTGTGGTTTCAGACAAGAAGATTTTCAAAATTTTTCCTTTAAGTTGCCATAGCAACCAGAGTTCTTGATGGAATTGAATTCTTTTAACAACTGGTAGAGCTTCATGCAAGGAATATCCCAGGCATGTTTTATCAATGTTGGCCTAGCGGTTTAGGAGGAGGAGTCGTTCAAGTCAAAGTGTTGACGAGGCATGCCGATGGACGCCGGACATTCAACGATCCTAAAAGCAGTGCTCAGGTGAGCTAATAACATAGTTATGGCCAATTTTAGCAAAATTCAATAATTTAACCTTGAAGGTGAAGGTCATTTATGAGTCAAGGTCAAGTTTAGTCTGGTCTACTTGAAGGTCTTGTCCAAAGGGTTCTTGTGTCTAAGCATGAAGACAATCCACCAATTAATAATAAAGTTATGGCCAATTTTAGCAAAATTCAAAATTTTGACCTTCAAGGTGAAGGTCATTTGTGAGTAAAGGTCAAGTTTTTAGCCTGCGTGACCTTTAACTTAATATTATAATTTGAAAAAGCTTGATAAAGCTTGCTTCACGCCAAATTCTAAAATTCTAGGCCTTGTGATTTCAGACAAGAAGATTTTTAAAGATTTCCTTTTTTACATATTAAGGGCCCCCGGGGCAGAGAAATTTTGACCCCAGGGCCAATATTTTAACAATATTGGTAAAGGTTCTTCACACAATACTCAACACCAAATATCTAAGGTCTAGACCTATTTGTTTTGGAGAAAAATTATTTTTCATGTTTTTCCTATATAAATCTATGTAAACCAAGAGAACCCTGGGGCATGGCCAATTTTGACCCAGGGAACATAATTTGAAAATAGGCGGCAATGATGGCCCTAAATCGCTCACCTGAGTCTCACTGCTCATGTTACAAATATCTTTATTGGTTTTTATGGGTGCAAGCTGAATTAGTTTGCAATAGGTTTAAAGACTGGGGGTAATGGTACTCAAATTTTTTAGTAGCAATAGTTTTACTCTACAGGTCCCAGTTACTTTGACCTTTGACCTACAGACCCCTCCAAACAATAGGGTTCTTCTTATATAATTACCCTATAAAGTTTGAAGGTTCTGGGTGAAATGATACTCGAGTTACTGAGAAGAAATAGTTTTCCCTCTACAGGTCCCTGTGACCTTGACTTTTGACCTACTGACCCCAAAAATGATTGGGTTCTTTTACTGAGTAAAAAAAAAAAACATCCTGTGAAGTTTGAAGGCTCTGGGTAAAATGGTACTCCAGTTACTGAGCAGAAACAGTTTTCACTCTAGAGGTCCCAGTGAACTTAACCTTTGACCTATGGACCCTAAAAACAATAGGGTTCTTCTAATACAATTATCCTTTCAAGTTCGAAGGCTCTGGGTGTAATGGTACTACAGTTACTCTGAAGAAAGAGTTTACACTCTACAGGTCCCTGTGACCCTGACCTTTGACACAATATCCCCAAAAACAACATAGTTCTTATATTTAGTAAAAGTAATCATCCTATGAAGTTTATAGGCTCTTGGTGAAATGGTAATCCTGTTATTGAGTGGAAACGGTTTTCACTCTAGAGGTCCCTCTGACTTTGACCTTTGACCTACTGACCCCAAACACAAAAGGGATTTTATGTACTCAATAAGGGCAATAACCCTGTGAAGTTTGAAGGCTTTGGGTCAACTGGTACTCAAGTTATTGAAAGGAAACAAAGTGTGAAAGCAAGATAGAGAAACAGACACCCATGGACAAGGGAAAAACAATATGTCTCCATCAGAAGGGCGGGGCTAGGGGGGAGACATAACAACAAACAATTGAAGGTATAGCCCTTGGTGTTTCAGAGCAGCAGATTTTTAAAGTTTTCCCTACATAAATCCTTGTGTAAAATCAAATGACGCCCCAGGTGGGGCCAGTTTTGACCCAAGGGTCATGATTTGAACAATCTTGGTAGAGGTCCACAAGACAATGCTGCAAACCAAATATCTAAACTCTAGGCCTTGTGGTTTCTGACAAAAAGATCTTTAAAACTTTTCCTATATAACTCTATGTAAAACATGTGACCCCTGGGGCGGGGCTTTTTTTTGACCCAGGGACTATGATTTGAACAAACTTGACAGAGATTTTTAAAGTTTTTCCTATATAACTCTATTTAAAACATGTGACCACTGGGGCAGGACCATTTTTGACCCAGGGGCCATGATTTGAACAAACTTGGTAGAGGTCCTCTTGACAATGCTACATACAAAATATCTAAGCTTTATGCCTTTTGGTTTCTGATGCGAAGACTTTTAAAACTTTTCCCATATAACTCTATGAAAACAAGTGACCCCCGGGGCAGGGCCTATTTTGACCCAGTGGCTATGATTTGAAAAAACTTAGTAGAGGTCCATTAGACAATGCTACACACCAAATATCTAAACTCTGGGCCTTGCAGTTCCTGACAATAAGATTTTTTGAAGTTTTTCCTAAATAACTCTACGTAAAACATGTGACCCCCTGAGGCTGGGACATTTTTGACCCAGGAGCCATGATTTTGAACTTGGTGAAGGTCCACTGGACAATGCTGCACACCAAATATCTAAACTCTAGGCCTTGTGGTTTCTGACAAGAAGATTTTTAAGTTTTCCCTATATAAATCTATGTAAAATCAACTGACCCCTGGGTGGGGTCAGTTTTCACCCCATGGTCATAATTTGAACAAACTTGGTAGAGGTCCACTAGATGATGCTTCATACCAAATATCTAAGCTCCAGGCCTTAAGGTTTCGACGAAGAAGATTTTCAAAAATCCAACTTTTAAAATCTAATTTTAGCTCCAGTGAACCAGAAATGCAATGGACCAATACCATTTGAACAATCTTGGTAGAGCTTCATGCAAGGAACATCCCAGGCAAGTTTCATTTAATTTGGCCCTTTGGTTTCAGAGGAGATGTCATTTGAATGAAAGTTGACGATGGATTGACTGACGGATGGACGACAGACAAAGACTGATCAGAAAAGCTCACCCTGTAGATGTCCACTAGACAATGCTACATACCAAATATCTAAGCTTTAGGCATTCAGGTTTCCAGTAAGAAGATTTTTAAAGATTGCCTTTTTTACATATTGCATATAAACAATACTGGTAAAGTTTTTCCTTTAGGTTGCAATGGCAACCAGAGTTCTGCATGGAATTGATTTCTTTGAATAAATTTGGAAGAGCTTCATGCAAGGAACATCCATGGCAAGTTTCATCAACTTTGGCCTAGTGGTTTAGGAGGAGATGTTGTTTAAAGCAAAAGTTGACGACACAAGACGCACTGACACACAGGGCAATCCTAAATGCTCACCATGAGCACAAAGTGCTCAGGTGAGTTAATAAAAAAATTATGATCAATGTTTAAGTTTTTGGATGAGAACGGCAACGGCAACAACACCATGACTATAGCAATAACTCGATTTTTTTCTTTGAAAAGAAGTTGAGCTAATAAAACTATAGTATTACAATAATTAGGGATTTTCGAATTTGATTTTTCGTTTCAAATATTCTGTCGATTTTCAAATATTAAAATATTCTTTCCCATCCCTCATCTATAGGTTTTCCTTCTTGCGCTATTATACTGAATAATAAATTATCTTTCACAGCTGAAAAGAAAGAGAGGTCACCTCTTGAATTGTAACCCAGCCTCCAGCACTTTTGGCTGCAGCTTTGAATAGTTTCTTTACGACCTGTACATTGCCTTCAGCACAGGCAGCAAGAAGAGGAGTTGTGTCTTCCTCATCTTTGCAACGCAGACTCGCACCTGCATCAATCAACATGCGCACAATGTTTGTTTGTCTGTGTGAAGCTGCCATGTGAAGTCCTGTCATACCTTGCTTGTCTGTTGCCTGTAAGTAAAAATAAGTTTCTAAACAAGAGGGCAATGATGGCCCTATATCGCTCACCTGGGTAGCAATCCCAAGCTGCCTCTTGATATAAGCTACCCACACACCAAGCAAACTCAAGTAATTGAGCGGAAACCAAAAGTTGACGCCCGCCAACTTCAGCATTACAATAACCAGTTTTCATTGAAAACCTGGTTAATAACTCCTGTGTATGTGTCAACAGAATACATTTGTGTAGTTGTTATCACTATTTCAAAACCACAAAATGTGACAAATACAAACCATTTAGAAAACAGATAAAATAGTCAGGAAATGGTCGGTGTAAGAAACTGGAATCACTCTACTAGTGCACTGTATGTTATCAGATGTGAAAATCAGGTCAAATATTCTTCCCAACTGATGACTTAATCACAACTTGATCATCAGGCATCAAGTTAAAGTCTCCACCAAGTATAATATTATGTGACTCAGGTATAGCATTGCTGGCACATGAGAGGAGAGTAAAAAACACATTTTTGTTGAATTGCGGTGGTCTGTAAGTTACAGCTATGAGAAAGTTTCTACCTTAGTCTGAAACTATTCTAGATATAAACATTTTTGTTGAATTGCGGTGGTCTGTAAGTTACAGCTATGAGAAAGTTTCTACCTTAGTCTGAAACTATTCTAGATATAAACTGGAGGGAACTGTTATTTTCAAAATCAGTTGACTCTCTTTTAGTGAACATTGCTAGACCATGTTGTGTCTGCTTAAAGTATCTGCAGAATCCTTCTAAAGAACATTCTTCTGTAGTGTGTGTTTCTGTTAAGCAAAGAGCATTCAATCTTGAAATATGTCTTTGGGCAGCCAAGTCTGAGAGGTGGGCTTTAAGGGAACAAATGATGAGAAAACCTATGTGCACAGCTGCAACAGGGTCCAAGTTTTCGAATGGATGTTCCAACTGAAAGTACAGTCCTCACACAGCCTGTCCATTTCTACTAGAGCTGACATGTTTACTTTGATTTTGTCTGCAGTAAAATTGACTATCTTCAAACTATCACGTGACATTGCTCTGCTGAGCATTGTATAAGCATGACCCTGCATGACAGACTTTCATGTTTGGAGGTTGTTTGAGGTTAGCAATACAGTGTGTGTAGGTACTTCCCTAAGACTTGCAGCAGTTAAGCCAAAAGCTAAAACTAAAGGGTACATTGTTCTCTCGAAAGGAACTGGACATTCAGATGTGAGTAAGAATGTAACAGTGATGGCCTGGACTGGTACACAAACACTTAAATGTTGTGGGCTTCTCCTTTTACTTTCTCTTCCAATGCCTGGATCAGAAAACTTTAAAAATACTGTTCCTTTTAATGGACTTTGTTCATCACTGCTTATGAATTCAACTTTTCCAACAACACCATTTACTAGACAGTCAGGAAGATCAATATTCTTTGTGATCATGACAGTAGCTCCAACAGCTATAGTTAGAGTAGACGGTAATCCCCTCTGTTGAATATATCTGACTGGTGGTTATTTTTACTGAAACAGTGTTTGTATGCTTATATCTCTCTGAATCTACTGAATGTATAGTTACTTTTCAGGGTCAATCTTCTATCATTCGATTATTGTATGTTCCTGCTTGACCATTAGTTAAAAACATATTGACTGTGTCATGTGGAAATGAATCAGTTGGAGTATTTTGTAGCTCTTGCAAATTCACAATATCTTCATCAGTGAAGTCACCTGTCCTTACACAAGAAAGTATGGCTGCAAATTCTAGGTCACCCTTCTGTCTAACACATATACACTCCAACAGACAATGTTGACCTTTAATTACCAAGTGTGACCTTGACCTTGGAGGTAGGGGTCTGGATGTCACGCACTGACACATCGTCTTATTATAACAAACATTTGTGCCGAACTATTTCAAATTCTGTTGATGAATGGCTTAATTATGGACCGGACACAAAACTGTGACGGACGGATAGATGGATGGATGGAAGGATGGACGGATGGACGGACGGGGTCCATTTCTATATCCCCTTTTTCTTCGAAAAGGTGGTGGACAATTAATATCATTTTATGAAATAAAGAAATGACTGTATTAAATATATAATGTAAACTGCACTTAAATTGTAAGTTCATTTACTCACCAATTTATTATGACCCAAAGTCAGTTTATTCATCAATGAAATTACACACTAATTTCAAAACCAATAAATGTGTGGAATACCCAGATTCAAAAATCACATTAAAGGTGAGAATAATTGGACTGTTATCAAGTAAGAAAGGTTATCAAAACAAATCTAGCACCAACTGACTGTCCTGATAACATAATCAACAGCTCATTATTTCACAGTGTTTCTTAAATCAATGTCACGTAGATTCAGTCATATTTTCCTTATAACCTGCCTTTCATATGTTGTTACATGTGGCTCTGGTGTAGTTTTTTTCTTTTCCAGGTAACTGTGGTGATATAGGTTGTTTGAATATAATAGGGCTATAGTCTGAATCTACTGTTCAGGCTGTTCAGTTTTTCTGGTGACCTATTTTTGTTTTCACGTGAACTAGTTTCAAACTTGACCCAGGTATCATCAAGACAAATATTCTGAACAACTTCCATGCAGACTTCATCAAAACTGGTGGCTCCAGAATGTTAACAAGGTTTTCCTATGATCTGGCCTAGTCGCCTAGTTTCTGATCCTACAAGACCTGGTTTTAAACTTGACCAAGATATCATCAAGGCAAACATTCTAGGCAACTTTCCTTAAGACTTAATCAAAAATGTGGTCTCTGGAGTGTTAAGAAGGTTTTCCTTTGATTTGGCCAGGTGACCTAGTTTCTGATCCCTCATGACCCAGTTTCAAACTAGATGAAGATATTTTCAAGGCAAACATTCTTATATCCATATTGGAACATTTAATAGAAGACCTTTGGTATGTATACGCGTGTCTACTTTTCAATTATCAGTTACTGTACTCTGAAACGGCCAAATTGTTCAGTGGTGTACTAAGATGAACAGAACTTCGGCACTTTCTACTGGCTAAAACAAGTTATTACTTTGATAACGTACATAACAATCACATCAAACATACTCATTGTTCAATACTCTTCATGAAAATACTAATAAACTGGTCGATATATTAAAAATTCTTGTACACACTCTACTTTCATTTTCAAATGAATGGTGCACACAAGGTCTCTCCCTGCCTGTGCTGTATGCAGAGAATAAAACCTGTGCTTTACATACTGTGCACCATCAAAACTGAAAAGTTTTACTGAAACAAGTAAATACTTTGATCACATACATAACAATCACATCAAACATTTTCATTTTTCAATATTCTTCAAGAAAATACTGATAAATTGACCAATATTTATATGATTTCCTTGTACATCTACTTCTGGTTTTGATGGTGCACAAGGTCTCTCTGTACAGCAGTTTGGAAAGCACAGGTAGCCTCTCTGTATACAGCTGCCAGTGATTAATTTAAGCAGAGTCTCCTACCATTTATTGTGTTACCTGCTAGATGTGTGACCTTATATCAACATGTCCCTCATCCTACATGGTGTTTCAAAAATAAACTTTTTAAATCGATGTTATGCAGGAAGTACAATGTAATATAAGTTGTAAATTGCTTCACAGCCAGAAAGGGTCTTGCCTCACTATATCAAACTAGAACTATCACTAAAGGTGATTAATACCCCCACATTGGTGCTTGATACTGGAACTGGAAAGCTTAGAATCAATGGCATAAAGTGACATAAGAAACATGGAAATATGTATATATTTTATATTTAATAATATTGTATATAGAGAAAACAATAACTGGTAGACCACTGAACTGTATATTTTTAATAGATCTAGCAGATGCTCTAGCTGATCTCTTCTGGAATAAGACATCCAGAGCATTCACAAGCTTTACTTCAAACACGATCATCATCAAATTTTACAAGTACATATTTGGGCTTGAAATCATCCCTTATCCATCTGGTAATAAATCCCTGACTGTTCCTGTAACTCTTGAGGTATCATCCAGAAACTGTTTTTCTATTCTTAGTTAAAGTGAATGGTGACCTTGATCCAACTGGCCAAATCTTCAATCCCAAGCGTCGTCTTTATAGAAACTATCTTTTAAGAAAGTTTCATCATAATATCTAATTCGTAACTCAAGTGATTGAGAAGAAACCTTTTTTTTTATTTTTAGTAACAGTGAAGACCATGGCCCCACCAGCCCCAATATTGAAGTGGACCTGTATGTTATGATGTTACACCTGTGTACCAAAAATTGTTTAAATTTGTCAAGCCATTCATGAGTTATTGTCCAGAGACCATTTTCTATTTTTAGTAACAGTGACCTTGACCTTGGCCCCACCAGCCCCAATATCCAACATGACCTTTATCTTATAATGTTACACCTGTGTACCAAAAGTTTTTTTAATCTGTCTAGCCTTTCATGCGTAATCATCCAAAAACCGTTTTTCTAATTTTAGTAACAGTGACCTTGATCTTGGCCCCACAAGCCCCAATATCGCTGTTACACCTTTGTACCAAAAATTGTTTAAATCTGTCAAGCCATTCATGAGTTATTGTCCGAAAACCATGACAGACCGACAGACCGGTAGACCTACCGACCGCCAAGCTCACTCCTATATATACCCTCAAACTTTGTTTGTGGGGGTATAATAATTTATATTTTATGTAATTATCTTAATATTTCAATACTTTCTTTCTTAAATGTATCCCATATACATCTAATAGTACTTAAAACTAAATCAACAAGATTGTTTGTACTATACTACAACAGGAATAAAATAACATGAGCACCATGATGGCCCTTGATCACTCGCCTGAGAACTTTGGCTGTGGGTTTGCTGTTAAGCGAACTTAAGAAGCAGTATTTCATTTTCTAATTGAAGACATGCTGTGCCACCAAACCAAATATCTAAAATATCAGTCAATAAATAAAGGCTCAGACAGAAAGTAGAACCATCTATTATATATAGCTATAGTGACCTTGACCTTGACCCAGTGACCTCAAACCCCACATATGGGTAGAGGTCCATGCAAGGAACCTATACAACGAATATCAAAGATATTTGTCTATAAATGAAGGCTCTATGTGGTAAGTAGATCTATTTTTAGCCTCAGTGTCATCAGTGATCCCTGTGAACTTGACCTTTGACCTTGACCTTTGACCTACAGACCCCCAAAAACAATAGGGATCTTCTAATATAAATACCCTATGAAGTTTGAAGGTTTTGGGTAAAATGGTACTCGATTTACTGAGCAGAAATAGTTTTCACTCTACAGGTCCCTGTGACCTAGACTTTTGACCTACCCAAAAATGATAGGGTTCTTTTAATGAGTAAAGACAATCATCCTATGAAGTTTGAAGGCTCTGGGTAAAATGTTACTCTAGTTACTGAGCAGAAACAGTTTTTACTCTAGAGGTCCCTGTGAACTTGACCTCAGACCTATGGTCCCTAAAAACAAAAGGATTCTTCTTATACAATTAACCTATAAAGTTTGAAGGCTCTGTGTGTAATGCTACTACAGTTACTCTGCAGAAACACTTTTCACTCTACGGGTCCTTGTGAACTTGAACTACTAACCCCAAAAACAATATGGTTCTTTTATTTAGCAAAAGCGATCATCATATGAGGTTTGAAGGCTCTGGGTGAAATGGTACTCCTGTTATTGAGTGGAAAAGGTTTTCACCCTAGAGGTCCCTCTGACCTTGACATTTGACCTATGGACCCTTGAAACAATAGGGTTCTTCTAATACAATTACCCTGTAAAGTTTTAAGGCTCTGGGTCAACTGGTACTCAAAGTTATTTAACGGAAATGAAGTGTGACAGACAGACAGAAGAACAGACACCCATGGACCGGGCAAAAACAATATGTCTCCATCAGATAGGTGGGGTTGGGGGGGAAGACGTAACAATGAACAATTGAAGGTCTAGCCATTGGTGTTTCAGAGCAGCAGATTTTTTAAGTTTTCCCTATATAAGTCTTTCTGTAAAATCAAATGACATTCCCCTCCCCCCCCCCCCCAGGTGGGGTCAGTTTCGACCCCAGGGTCATAATTTGAACAAAATTGGTAGAGGTCCACTAGATGATGCCAGGCCTTGAGGTTTTGGAGAAGAAGGTTTTTTAAAGATCCAACTTTTAAAATCTATTTTTAGTTCCAGTGAACAAGAAATGCAAAGGACCAGAACCATTTGAACAATCTTGGTACAGTTTCATGCAAGGAACTTCCCACGCAAGTTTCATTAAATTTGGCCTAGTGGTTTCAGAGGAGATGTCCTTTGAATGAAAAGTTGATGACAGATGGATGGACAGATGGACTGACGAAAGGACGAAGGACAAAAGACCGATCAGAGAAGTTCATCTTGAGCACAAAGTGCTCAAGAGCTAAATACAGATTTATATTAAGTGAAGACAGAAGATTTTATCAAACAAAAGCATACAGCTTGACTGTGTTCTGTACAAAGAATCTGCCTGTTCTGTATGCAGAGAGCCTACCTGTGCTTAAATAAAAGCTGCAGTGCAAGAGAAGCCTCCTGTGCACCATCAAAACCGAAAGCACAGTGTATACAAGATTTTCAAAAATATATTGACTACTTTATCAGTATTTTCTTGAAGAATATTCAACAAGAACTGTCAATGTAAGATGACAATGCCCCCGGGAAGGTGCTTTGACCTTTGAGGTGAGAACCAGTCATTCAGGGGTCAAGGTCAAATAAATATAGGTCAGTGGAAAGGTCTCATCCAAAGGGGGTTGTGTCCAAGTATGAAGTAAATCCACTTACTAATAAGTAATGGGCAATTTCAAAATTTTTAGACAATTGGATCTTCAAGGTGAAGGTCATTCAGGGGTGAAGGTCAAATAAATTTAGCCAGTGGGATGGCCTTGTCCAAAGGGGTGTTGTGTCTAAGTATGAAGTAATTCCACTTACTAATAAGGAAGTTATGGCCAATGTTAAAGTTTTTGGACAATCAGATCTTCAAAGTGAAGGTCATTCATGGGTCAAGGTCAAACAAATATAGGTCAGTGGAAAGGTCTTGTCCAAAGGAGTGTTGTGTTTAAGTATGAAGTAAATCCACTTACTAATTTGGAAGATATGGCCAAATATTAGATTTTTGGACAATTGGATATTCAGGGGTCAAGGTCAAATAATGAAAGGTCAGTGGGAAGGTCTTGCCCAAAGGGGTGTTGTGTCCAAGTATGAAGTAAATCCACTTACTAATAAGGAAGTTATGGGCAATGTTAAAATGTTTTTGGACAATTGGATCTTCAAGGTGAAGGTCATTCAGGGGTCAAGGTCAACAAAAAGGTCAGTGGAAAGGTCTTGTCTAAAGGAGTGTTTTGTTTAAGTAAGAAGTAAATCAACTTACTAATTTGGAAGTTATGGCTGAATATTAGTTTTTCAATAATTGGATATTCAAGGGTCAAGGTCAAATAATGAAAGGTCAGTGGGAAGGTCTTGTCCAAAGGGGTGTTGTGTCCAAGTATAAAGTAAATCCACTTACTAATAAGGAAGTTATGGGCAATGTTAAAGTTTTTGGACAATTGGATCTTCAAGGTAAAGGTCAATCAGGGGTCAAGGTCAAATAAATATATGTCAGTGGAAAGATCTTGTCCAAAGGGGTATTGTGTCCAAGTATGAAGTAAATCCACTCACTAATAAGGAAGTTATGGCCAATGTTATAGTTTTCGGACAGACTGACGGACTGACTGACAGACTGACCGACGGACAGTTCAACAAGAGCAGCGCTGGGCGGAGCATTATATGCCTGAAGGGTGTTTTTTTCTAAGTATGATTCATTTGTGATATAAGAGAGGAACCTTAGGCTTTAAAATTAAATTATTTGCTTTAATTTTTCAATTTTTTACCTTTGACATACTGACCTCAAAATCAGTAGAGGTCTTTCACTCAATGTGTTCAACCATTATATGAATTTTGAAGTCTCTAAGAAAAATTGGTTGTCAAGCTAAAGAGTGTAAATGATTTTAAACATTTAGGTCATTGTGACCCTAACCTTTGACAAACTAATCCCAAAATGTATAGGGGTCATCCCCTCAATGTGTGCAATATGATATAAAGTTTGAAGTCTCTATAATAAATGATTGTCAAGTTAAATAGCAGAAATGGTTTTCAATGTTAAGGTCTCTGTGACCTTGACCTTTGACCTACTGACCCCAAACTCAAAAGGGGTCATTGACTCAATGCGTGCAACCATTACATGAATTTTGAAGTCTCTAAGACATATGGTTATCAAGTAACAGAGTGTAAATGATTCTAAACATTTAGGTCACTGTGACCTTGACCTTTGACACATTGACCTCAAAACGTACAGAGGTCATCCACTCAATGTGTGCAATCACGAAGTAAAGTTTGAGTTCTCTGCAACAAATGATTGTCAAGTTACATGGCGGAAATAGTTTTCAATGTTAAGGTCTATGTGACCTTGACCTTTTACCTACTGATCCCAAAATCAATAGGGATCATTCCCTCAATGTGTGCAACCATTATATGAATTTTGAAATCTATATGACAAATGGTTGTTGAGTTAAAAAAAAGAGTGTAAATGATTCTAAACAGTTAGGTCACTGTGACCTTTACCTTTGACACACTGATCCCAAAATGTATAGGGGTTGTCCACTCAATGTGTGCAATCATGATTTAAAGTTTGAACTTACAACAAATGATTGTCAAGTTACATGGCGGAAATGGTTTTCAATGTTAGGGTCTATGTGACCTTGACCTTTGAGCTACCGACTCCAAAATCAATAGGGGTCTTTCACTCAATGTGGGCAATAATCACATGAAGGTAAAAGACTGTAGGCCAAAAAGTACTCAAGTTATACTCCAGAAACCAAATTGCTAATGGATGGATGGACAGACGGACGGACGCCCTGGACCATAACATAATATGCCCCCTTTGGGCATATAAAAACTATATGCCCCACTTGGGGGGCATAAAAATTAAAATGTTCTATGTGATTGTTAAGTACTTTATCAAAGCAGTAACTTGTTACAGTGTTAGAAAGTGCTGAGTTGTATGTTCTGTGTCAGTACATTACTAAACAATTTGTCCAAGTTTCAGACCACAGTGACCCATAATTGAAAACTAGACACAGGTGTACATAGCAAAAATATTCTTTTGTTCCTTGCACTGTTTAGTTTATAGCAACTCAGCTGTTTGAACTACCGATATGGTTATGCACCATGATTACTGTACAATATGGTGGAAAATGACCTGGTTTACGAGGAGACGTCATTTGATTCTTTTTATATTGACACAGTGAATATAGTATTACTGTTTTCAAGGATCTACGATACTTGCGGAAAAAACTAAGCACATACAAAATCAGTGAACCACAGCCAACAAAAAAGTGCACAGAACTAAGCAATGTTGTACAAAACATGTAACTATCCTGTAAATACATGTTTTATGTGTAATTTTTTATTGTTTGCAATTTCTTTTGATTAATCATATTTGCCAACTGATTTAAACCATATCCAAACCTGAGCTAGAAATCATCAAAACAACCTTTCTGACAAATTTCCAGGACATTTGGACTGAAAATGTAGCCTCTAGAGTGTTTACAAAGTTTTTCGATATTTAGGCCCTGTGACCTAGTTTTTTAATCCAGATGACCCATATTCAAAGCTGAGCTGGAAATCATAGAAGCAACCTTTCTGACAAATTTTCAGGTTATTTGGAATTAAAATCTTAACTCTATAGAGTGTTAACAAGGTTTTTCCATATTTGGTCTCTGTGACCTAGTTTTTGACCAAAGAAGACCCATATTAGTACTTAGAGCTAGAAATCATCAAAACAACCTGTCTGACAAACTTCCAGGATATTTGGACTGAAAATGTAACCTGTGGAGTGTTAAAATGGTTTTTACATTTTAGGGCTCTGTGACCTAGTTTTTGATTCCAGATGACCCATATCCTAATCTGGGCTAGAAATCATTGAAACAACCTTTCTGACAAATTTCTAGGACATTTGGACTGAAAATGTAACCTCTACAGCATTAACAAGGATTTTCTACTTTTTGGCCCTGTGTCCTAGTTTTTGACCCCACATAACCCATTTTCAAAACTGAGCTAGAAATCATTAAAACAATCTTTCTGACAAATTTCCAGGATATTTGAACTGAAAATGTTACCTCAATGCGTGTTAACAAGGTTTTTCCATATTTGGGGTCTGTGACCTAGTTTCTGACCCCAGATGACCTTTATTCGAATCTGAGCTAGAAATCATTAACACATTTTTTCTGAAAAATTTTCGAGAATATTTGGACTAAAAAGTAGCTTTAAGACACTTAACAAGTTTTTTTCTATTTTTGGGCTCTGTGACCTAGTTTTTGATTTCAGATGACATATATTAAAATTTAACCTAGAAATTACTGAAACAACCTTTCTGACAGATTCCAGGTTATTTGAACTGAAAATGTTACCTCTTGAGTGTTAACAAGGTTTTTCCATATTTGGGCTCTGTGACCTAGTTTTTGACCCCAGATGACACAATTCTGAACTTGAGCTAAAAATCATCAAAACAACCTTTCTGACAAATTTCCAGGATAGTTGGACTGAAAATGTAACCTATAGAGTGTTAACAAGGTTTTTCTATTTTTGGGCTCTGTGACCTAGTTTTTGAACCCAGATGACCCGTATTCGAACTTGAGCTAGAAATCATAGAAACAACCTGTCTGACAAAATTCCAGATTATTTGGACTGAAAATGTTACTTCTCCTTCTACAAGAAGATTTTCAAAGTTTTCACTATATAAGCCTATGTAAAACCAATGACCCCGGGGTGGGGCCAAATTTGACTCCAGGGGTATAATTGGAACAAACTTGGTAGAGGTCCACTACACAATGCTACATACTAAGTCTTAAGGCTCAGGGCCTTGTGGTTTCAGACAAGAAGATTTTCGAAGTTTTTCCTATACAAGCTTATGTGAAACCAATGACCCCAGGGTGGGGCTAAATTTGACCCCAGAGGTATAATTTGAATAAACTTGGTAGAGGTCTACTAGACAATGCTACGTACCAAATATCTAAGCTCTATGCTTTACGGTTTCTGATAAGAAGATTTTTAAAGTTTTCCCTATATAACTCTATGTAAAACAAGTTACCCCTGGGGCGGGGCCATTTTTGACCCAGAGGCCATGATTTGAACAAACTTGGTAGAGGTCCACTAGACAATGCTGCACACCAAATATCTTAGCTCTATGCCTTACAGTTTCTGACAAGAAGATTTTTAAAGTTTTTCCTATATAAGTCTATGTAAAACTAGTTACCCTTGGGGCGGGGCCATATATTACCCCAGGATCATAATTTGAACAAACTTGGTAGAGGTCCACTAGACAATGCTACATACCAAATATCTTAGCTCTATGCTTTACGGTTTCTGACAAGAAGATTTTTAAAGTTTTTCCTATATAACTCTATGTAAAACAAGTTACCCCTGGGGCGGGGCCATTTTTGACCCGGAGGCCATGATTTGAACAAACTTGGTAGAGGTCCACTAGACAATGGTACACACCAAATATCTTAGCTCTATGCCTTACGGTTTCTGACAAGAAGATTTTTAAAGTTTTTCCTATATAACTCTATGTAAAACAAGTTACCCCTGGGGCGGGGCCATTTTTGACCCCAGGATCATAATTTGAACAAACTTGGTAGAGATCCACTAGATGATGCTTTATACCAAATATCAAAGCTCCAGGCCTTGTGGTTTCTGACAAGAAGATTTTTAAAGATCCAACTTTTAAAATCTGTTTTTAGCCCCTGTGACCCAGAAATGCAATGAACCGGAACCATTTGAACAAACTTGGTAGAGCTTCATGCAAGGAACATTCTAGGCAAGTTTCATTAAATTTTGCCCAGTGGTTTCAGAGGAGATGTCGTTTGTATGAATTGTGGACGACGGACGGACGGACGGACGGACGCCGGACAATCAAGGATCCTAAAAGCTCACATGAGCATGCTCAGGTGAGCTAAAAAAGTATATGAAAAATTAACCAATCGTTCATTCTCATTTTTTTTTCATCTTCTGTTTCTGTGCTTTTATTTCTATGAGTATTCTCTTTAAATTCACAATACAGCCCATTTACAACAAGCAATAAAAGTCCCCTACTGGATTCGGCATTATCACACTAAATAGAACCAAAAATGCACACCTCTTGATGCACGCCAACACATGCCAGACAATCAATGATTCCAAAACCTCACCCATGAGAACTAAAAAATGATAGTCTTCATAAAAAATGCCTATTTAGTATCAAATTTCTTGAAGTCCACTACCATGGCAACAGGTTTTGGACAAAGTTCTTTCTTACATAAAAATGATGTTACCTGCATAAAATGCAACCTTGAGAAATAACATTTGTAGTTTTATAAAACTGAAATTTTCAGACGATAATCCTCAGATAGCATCTGTTAAAAATTAGATAAAAGGTCAACTTCCAAAATTTATGTCCAAGTGCCCTTATTCTCGTGTCATCATTCATATCATTTTTTAAGTACAGTACACTCAGCGCGGATTTTGCAAAACCCGCGAGACCCCACGGATGACACTCATCGTGGACGAAAATTTGCACAAAATTTTTTTGCGAGACCCCGCAGACTGAAAATTTTCACCACCGCGGACATAAATCTACAGCCGTAAGCGTTTCCCTCGCGGAACGCCGCGGTGGTCAATCACCGCAGATCGCGGTGAAAACTGTTGGATTTTACGATTAATTATTAAAACTTTACTACTTACTTAGTAACTCTTGTTGTTCTTTTGTTATTTTATAGGGTAATGTACAAAATATATTTGACATCACAGCAAATAGTTGTCGTCGTATTAAATTGGAAAATAGAGTAGATACATGGTTGTGAAAACCACTTTAAGTCAAATACTGAATAATCTACAGCATTTATGAAAAAGTAACAAGAGACAACAATGAAGACATCAACTTGTGTATCCGTGTCAATTTCTTCTAAGAAAAAAACTAGGTACAGATTTTCCGAAAATGAGAACTGAAAGTAGAGTTTAATCATCGCTATTTTTAGAAAAGCATGCAGCATTAGATCATGTGATGTGGAAAGGCAGTAAAATAGTGGGATTTTTTTTTGGAAAATTACTCAGGCTTGCTGTCAAAAGTTAGCTCTTAGAATAACAACCAATAAAAAAGGTGGTGTTATATCATGTGTAAAGATCATAGGTCATGGGAAGTGTGTATCAGATAAGGCACCACCATAAATTTAAGTCATCGTGTAAAATTACAAGACGCTGAAATTTTTTATAAAATAAACATTCATTTTTTGGAGCTATAGTCATAATGACCGCCACGTTCCCCCGCGAGGAACAGGTAACTGATTTTATTGATAACTTAAATACAATCTTCTGTATTTTGTCCGCGGTGGAAACAACTGGACACCGCGGATCGAGGCGGAAATTAGCCCTCTCATCGCGGACGTCCGCTGTGTTTGTCCGCGATAAAAAAAATCGTCCGCGGTGGAATTGTGGAAAAGGCAGAATCCGCGCTAGGCATACTGTATATCAGTGTGAAACTTCCATGTATGTTAAGAATTACTGACAGTGTTACTTTAAAAACTTAACTAGAGCTATCACTAAATGGGATTAATACCCACACAAGACTGCTTCTGAACTAAGGAAGTTATTAGTAACAGAATACATTGTAAACGAATTGAAATAGAGTTATGGTTGTGGACAATTAAAGATAGTTGTAGTTCTTGTACACTGCATTTCATTGTGCTTGACCATTGTATGAAGTTGCACTGAATTCCAACCAGTAGTTTTCAAGTTATGCTCTGGAAAAGGAAAACCAACAAATAGGGAAATAACTCTGCAAATAGTAAAGATGGAGTTATGGCTCTTGTACACTGAAATTCCTGTCATTAAGCATGACTACTGTATGAAGTTGAACTGAATTCCAACCAGTAGTTTTCAAGTTATGCTCCCTTCAAGGAAAACAAACAAAGGGCAATAACTCTGCAAATAGTGAAGATGGAGTTATAGCTCTTGTACACTGCACTTCCTGTTATTGTGCTTGATCACTGTATGATGTTGCACTGAATTCCAACCAGTAGTTTTTAAGTTATTCTCCGGTCAAGGAAAACCAACAAAGGACAATAACTGTGCAAATAGTGAAGAGTTATGATTCTCGAACACTGCACTTTCTCTCATTGTGCTTGACCATTGTTTGAAGTTGAACTGAATTCCAACCAGTAGACTTCAAGTATTGCTCCGGACAAGGAAAACCAAACAAAGGGCAACAACTGTGCAATTAGTGAAGACGGAGTTACTATTCTTGAACACTGCACTTTCTCTCATTGTGCTTGACAATTGCTTGAAGTTGCACTGAATTCCAACCAGTAGTTTTCAAGTTATGCTCCGGACAAGGAAAACCAACAAAGGGCAATACCTCTGCAATTAGTGAAGATGGAGATATGATTCTTGAACAGTGCACTTTCTCTAAATGTGCTTGACCATTGTTTGAAGTTGCACTGAATTCCAACCGGTAGACTTCAAGTAATGCTCCGGACAAGGAAAACCAAACAAAGGGCAACAACTGTGCAATTAGTGAAGACAGAGTTACTATTCTTAAACACTGCACTTTCTCTCATTGTGCTTGACAATTGCTTGAAGTTGCACTGAATTCCAACCAGTAGTTTTCAAGTTATGCTCCGGACAAAGAAAACCAATAAAAGGCAATAACTCTGCAATTAGTGAAGATGGAGTTATGATTCTTGAACATTGCACTTACTCTCATTGTGCTTAACCATTGTATGAAGTTGCATTGAATTCCAACTGTTAGTTCTCAAGTTATGCTCCAGACAAGGAACAACCCAACCAACTGCCCTAACGACCAACCAATGGGTGACTCCTATGTACCCCCAAACTTTGTTTTGGGAGTATTATCAGTGTTTTTGTTGCTTAAAACTGTGAAATGCTCTTTATCAACACCCAAATTCTCTATACTAAGAAAGGTACTTCTAGCATCTTTTAAATGCTATCAAGTTAAACTTGTAAACAAAAATAAGATGAGAATACCTCTAGCTTTAAATGAGAGTATGTCAGTAGTTCCCGAACCGCCACTTCATTTCCTCTCATACATGCATAATGAAGTGGTGTCTGCCCATAAATGTCCGCGTCATTGATGTCAGCCTTTTTACTGATCAGGTAGTGGATGACACTTGACTGTGCTGCTAACTCCTCTGCTGTATCACTAACCTTCATACCACCATTAGCATGCTCTTCTCCCTCCTTAAACATGATAAATAAATTCTTAAGTGAAACATGCTTGATGTGTTTCTCTTACTGAAAGCGTAATTTTTAAGAGTAAAAAAGCTTTTCAACTAGACAAATACTTTCTGCTCTATAAAATCTTTGGATTCAAACAACTTATATTTGCCTTCTTCTACATAATATCAAGATCTGGAGAAAATTCAGGATCTCAAATTATGAAAAGACAAAAACGAAAACAAAGGAGCTTAATGTGACATTTCTAGAAGTATCATGTCCCTGATACGTGTAATTACAATAAAAGATTTTATGAAACACTGGTAAGCGAACATTTATGCTACCCCTCCAGTGAAAGAGTAAACAAGAGGGCCATGATAGCCCTAAATCGCTCACTGGAGTCTCACTGCTCATGTTACAAGTATCATTAATGGTTGTTATGGGTGTTCGTTGTTCAAAAATTTGAATAAGTTTGCAATAAGTTTGAAGACTCTGAGTGTAATGGAAATCAATTTTTTAGCAGAAATAGTTTCATTCAACAGGTCCAGTGAACTTGACCTTTGACTTACAGACCCCCAAAAACAATAGGGTTCTTCTAATATAATTACCCTACGAAGTTTGAAGGTACTGGGTAAAATGGTACTCGATTTCCTGAGCAGAAATAGTTTTCACTCTACAGGTCCCTGTGACCTAGACTTTTGACCTACTGACCCCAAAAATGATAGGGTTCTTTTAATGAGTAAAGACAATCATCCTATGAAGTTTGAAGGCTCTGGGTAAAATGGTACTCCAGTTACTGAGCAGAAACAGTTCTCACTCTAGAGGTCCCTGTGAACTTAACCTTTGACCTATGGACCCTAAAAACAATAGAGTTCTTCTAATACAATTATCCTTTAAAGTTTGAAGGCTCTGGGTGTAATGGTACTACAGTTACTCTGCAGAAAAACTTTCACTATACAGGTCCCTGTGACCTTGACCTTTGACATACCAGCCCCAAAAACAATATGGTTCTTCTATTTAGTACAAGCAATCATCCTATGAAGTTTGAAGGTCTAGTCCTTTGGTGTTTCAGGGAAGTTTTCCCTATATAAGTCCTTGTGTAAAATCAAATGACACCCCCTGTCACCGGGTGGGGCCAGTTTTCACCCAAGGGTCATGATTTGAACAAACTTGGTAAAGGTCCACTAGACAATGTTGCATACCAAATATCTAAAATAGGCCTTGTGGTTTCTGACAAGAAGATTTTTAAAGTTTTCCCTAATGTAAAACATGTGACCACTAGAGCCGGGCCATTTTTGACCCAGGGGCAATGATTTGAACAAACTTGGTAGAGGTCTTCTAGACAATGCCGCACAACAAATATCTTAACTCTAGACAATGTGGTTTCTGACAAGAAGATTTTTTAAAGTTTTTTATGTAAGGCTATGTAAATCAAGTGCCCCCTGGGGCAGGGCTGGTTTTGACCCCAGGGTCATGATTTGAACAAATTGGTAAAGGTGCACTAGATGATGCTTCAAACCAAATATCAAAGCTCCAGGCCTTGCGATTTTGGAGAAAAAGTTTTTTTTAAAGTTTTTCCAACATATTTCTATATAAAACATGTGACCCCTAGGGTTGGGCCATTTTTGACTCAGGGACCATCGTTTGAACAAAGTTGGTAGAGGTCTACTAGACAATGCTGCACACCAAATATCTGAACTCTAGGCCTTGTGGTTTCTGACAAGAAGATTTTTAAAGTTTTTCCTATATAAGTCTATGCAAATTAAGTGACCCCATGGGCGGGGCCAGTTTTGACCCCAAAGACATGATTTGTATCAACTTGGTAGAGGTCCACTAGATGATGCTTCATACCAAATATCAAAGCTCCAACCCTTGTGGTTTCGGAGAAGATGATTTTTAAAGATCCAACTTTTAAAATCTATTTTTAGCTCCTGTGACCCAGAAATGCAATGGACTAGAACCATTTGAACAAACTTGGTAGACCTTCATGTAAGGAACATCCCAGGCAAGTTTCATTAAATTTGGCCCAGTGGTTTCAGAGGAGATGTCGTTTGACGTAATTGTGGACAGATGGACAGATGACAGATAACCACCAATCCGAAAAGCTCACAAGAGCACTATGTGCTCAGGTGAGCTAATAAGTCCAAACTCTGTTTACTGTAGATCTAAATCTTTAAATGTTTAAACACAGAACAAGCAAACAAGAGATGTTTGTAAAACATACATGCCCCCCTAGCGCCTTATCGCTAGAGGCAGCCACTGAAGTATAGGAAGATAGAAATAGGACAGGGACTTGTGTCAGTACATTAAAGGGAGGATGCCAAGGGCTTCTGAAATGAAAAGCTTTTGGCCATGGCAAGCACAGACACTTGTTTAGAAGTGAATATAAGGCATTTATGAATGGCCATTCTCCAGTATATAGTATTATATAACAAGATAACCAACTTCGAAATGTAAACAAACAAAACCGAAGCACATTTATCAAGTCGCTGCAGAAACACAAATGCACTTTCAGAATAATTCTAGCATCATTTCATACCGGTAATATATGCCCTTTCCAATGATATATGTCACTACCAATAACTCCACTTTGTTACGGAGAAAATCACATTTGTTTCCATCAAAAGTCTGATTATTTTTTACCCGTCATCTTGCGAAGTTGCTGTAAGCGAATGGTTCCCAGTATCTTATACAGTATCGATACGTTGCTTTTGAGCCGGGTACAAATTACCACGTACGCTAGATTCTTTATATTCAAATGTTTTTGGCATGTGATTTTTAAACCTGGCTCAAAGATTTTGCAATGGTTCTGTTTACAACACTGGGAACCATTCGCTTACAGCAGCTTCGCAGGATGACAGGTCGTGAAACCTGACTTTTGATGGAAACAAATGTGATTTTCTCCGTAACAAAGTGGAGTTATTGGTAGTGACATATATCATTGGAAAGGGCAATTATTACAGGTATGAAATGATGCTAGAATTATTCTGAAAGTGCATTTGTGTTTCTGCAGCGACTTGATAAATGTGCTTCGGTTTTGTTTGTTTACATTTCAAAGTTGGTTATCTTGTAATATAATACTATATACTGGAGAATGGCCATTCATAAATGCCTTATATTCGCATCTAAACAAGTGTCTGTGATGGCAAGCAGATGAATAAAGAGGAACTGTAGATCATGTCAATGACTCTTTGGTTAAAAAGAGGGTCATGATAGCCCTAAATCGCTCATGTGAGTCTCATTGCTCTAAATACAAGTATCGATATTGGTTGTTATGGGTGTTCGTTGTTCGCAAGTTTGAACAAGAGGGCCATGATGGCCCTAGATTGCTCACCTGAATACTTTGCCTTTGGGTCTGCTGTTGAGCAAACATCAAAAGCTTTTTTAAGTTTCTCCCTATTCAAATCTATATGAATTTAAGTGACCCCCACTGGGGCCAGGGTAGAGCCAATTTGAACAAACTTGGTAGATGACCTGCAGCTGATGCTCCATTAAAAAATATGTAGGCTTTGTAGTTTCAGACAGAAGTTTTTTTTTTAAAGTTTAAAACTATATAAGCCCATGTAAAACCAACTGACCTGCTGGGCAAGGCCGAATTTGACCACAGGTGCATAATCTGAACAAACTTGGTACAGGTCCACTAGACAATGCTACATACCAAATTTTAAGGCTCAGGGCCTTGTGGTTTCAGACAAGAAGATTTTGAAAGTTTTCCGTATATAAGCCTATGTAAAATCAATTGACCACCTGAGCTATGGGCCAAATTTGACTCTAGGGGTATAATTTGAACAAATTTGGTACAGGTCCACTAGACAATGCTACATACCAAATCTTAAGGCTCAGGGCCTTGTGATTTCAGACAAGAAGATTTTGAAAGTTTTCCTTTCAGTTGCCAAAGCAACAAGAGTTCTTGATGGAACAGAAATCTTTGAACAACTTTGGTAGAGCTTCATGCAAGGAATATCCCAGGCATGTTTCATCAAAGTTCGCTAAGCGGTTTAGGAGGAGAACTCATTCAAGTCAAATTGTTGACGATGCATGACGCACTCAGAGGGACGCCTGACAATCAATGATCCCAATTGCTCACCTTTGAGCACTCTGTGCTAAGGGGAGCTAATAAGTTTGCAATAAGTTTGAAGACTCTGGGTGTAATGGTAATCAAATTTTTTAGCAGAAATAGTTTTACTCTAGGTCCCTGTTAACTTGACCTTTGACCTATGGATCCCAAAATCAATAGGGTTTTTCTAATATAATTACCCTATGAAGTTTGAAGGTTATTGGTGTAATGGTACTCCAGTTACTGAGCAGAAATAGCTTTCACTCTACAAGTCCATTTGACCTTGACTTTTGACCTACTGACCCCAAAAACGACAGGGTTCTTTTACTGAGTAAGGCCAATAACCCTGTGAAGTTTGAAGGCTCTGGGTCAACTGGTACTCAAGTTATTTAACAGAAATGAAGTGTGACAGACAGACAGACGAACAGACACCCATGGAAAGGGCAAAAACAATATGTCTCCACCAGAAGGGTAGGGTTGGGGGGAGACATAACAATCAACAAGAGGGCCAAGATGGCCCTATATCGCTCACCTGAGAATCATTGCACAGAAACATAAAAATCAGGATGTAAATTAGTAGGTCAAGGCCAAGATCATCCATGGTCAAAGATTTAATCTGCATGCAAAATTATCTAATGTTTCATTGTTGTAGCTGAACAGAACGTCTTCTAAGAATAGGCCCTGTGACCTATTTTTTGACCCTGGATGACCCATATACAATCCCATCCTAGATTTTATCAAAACTGACCAAATATTAGGAAAATCGGAAGAAAAATACAGCTTCTATCGCATACACAAGCTTTTTCTAAGATTGGACCGCGTGACCTAGTTTTTGATCCCAGATGACCCATATACAATCCCAATCTATATTTCATCAAGACAAACATTCTGACCAAGTTTCATAAAGATCCAATGAAAAATACAGCCTATATCGCATACAAAAGGTTTATCTATGATTTGACCCCATGACCTACTTTTTGAACCCAGATTATCCATATTCAATCCCAATCTTGAACTCATCAAAACAAGCTTTCTGACCAAATATTAGGAAAATCCAATGGAAAAGACGGCCTCTATCGCATACACAAGGTTTTTCAAAGATCTGATCCCGTGACTTAGTTTTTGACCCCAGATGACCCATATACAATCCCAACCTAGTTACCATAGAGGCAAACATTCTGACCAAATATTAGGAAAATCGGATAAAAATTACAGCTTCTATCGCATACACAAGGTTTTTCTAAGATTGGACCCCGTGAACTACTTTTTGACCCTAGATGACCCATATACAATCCCAACCTAGATCTCATCAAGACAAACATTCTGACAAAATATTAGGAAAATCCAATGAAAAATATAGCTTCTATGGCATACACAAGGTTTTTCTTAGATTGGACCCCGTGACCTAGTTTTTGACCCCAGATGACCCATATACAATCTCAACCTAGATTTCATCAAGACAAACATTCTGACCAAGTTTCATAAAGATCCAATCACAAATACAGCCTCTATCGCATACACAAGGCAAATGTGAACAGACAGATGAGACGTCAGACAGACGATGGACATCCAGCTATCACAATAGCTCACCCTGAGCATTCGCTCAGATGAGCTAAAAAATAAAGGTCTAGCCCTTGGTGTTTCAGAGCAGCAATTTTTTTAAGTTTTCCCTATATAAGTCTTAGCGTAAAATCAAATGACCCCCCAGATTGGGACCGTTTTGTCCCCATGGTCATGATGTGAACAAACTTGGTAGAGATCCTGCAGACATTGCTACATACCAAATATCTAAACTCTAGGCCTTGTGGTTTCTGACAAGAAGATTTTTAAAGCTTTTCCTATAAAACTCTATGTAAAACGTGACCCCTTTGAACAAACTTGGTAGAGGTCATGTAGACAATGACACATACAAAATATCTAAGCTCTAATGCCTTTTGATTTCTGATGTGAAGATTTTGTAAAACTTTTTCTTATATAACTCTATGTAAACAAGTGACCCCGGGGCAGGGCAAAGATGGAAAACAGGCAAAGACTGATCACAAAAGCTCACCAAGTGAGCTAAAAATGTATAAAGTTTAATTACTAGAGAACAAGAAAAAGTAAAGGAACTGCATGGGTAGGTGGAAGGATGGGCCGGTAGGAAATTTTGAGGCAGCTAGGCCCAAAGGTATTCTAGTTATCAATAGGAATCTGTTTTCCCTATTACGGGTTTTGGCCATGACCTTGACCTTAAACCTAGTGACCTCAAAGACAATAGGGGTTATCTTCTGAAAAGACAAACCTGCTATGCGATATGAGTCATCTATTGGTCATAATCAACCTGCATTGCAAGTACCTTCGACCAAAGCATTCTCTAGTTATTCATTAGAAACCATATGACCTTTGATCTAATGTAGGGGTCATCTGCTGGCCATGACCAACCTGCCTATGAAGTTTTAGGAAGCCTGGGCCCAAGCATTCTATAGTTACTGATCAGAAATTGTTTTGCTTTTCAGTCACTGTGACCTTCACCTTTGACCTAGTGACCTGAAAAATTATTCGGGTTATCTACAGGTCATAACCAACCTATAAACCAAGTTTGAGGAACCTTGGCCCAAGGATACTCTGGACATTTATCAGAAAGTTCACTGTGACATTCGCCTTTGACATACTGACCTGAATACAGTAGTCATCTACTGCCCATGATCAACCTGCCATTGAAGTTATGGGGAACCTGGGTCCAAGCATTTTACAGTTATTTATTGGAAACCATTTTGCTTTTCAAGGTCACTGTCACCTTGATCTTTGACCTAGTGAAATGACAAGAGGGCCATGATGGCCCTGTATCGCTCACCTGAGTATGACTGCTTTTAACAAAGTTGCTATGGACCTGGTTAATTCACCCCAGATGACCCATATTTGAACTTGACCTAGAAATTATTGAAACAATCTCTCTCACAAATTTCAAGGTTATTTGTACTGAAAATGTTACCTCTAGAGTGTTAACAAGGTTTTTCCATATTTGGGCTCTGACCCCAGATGACCCATATTTGAACTTCAGCTACAAATCATCAAAACAACTTATCTGACATAATTCCAGGACATTTGGACTGAAAATGTAGCCTGTAGAGTGTAAACAAGGTTTTTCGATATTTGGGCTCTGTGACCTAGTTTTCTATTCCAGATGACCCATATTCATACTTGAGCTAAAAACCATAGAATTAAGCTTTCTGACAAATTTCCAGGTAATTTGGAATTTAAATGTGACCTCTAGAGTGTTAACAAGGTTTTTCCATATTTCGTCTCTGTGACCTTCTTTTTGAACCAAGATGACCCATACTCCATCTTGAGCTAGAAATCACCAATCCAACCTGTCTGACAAATTTCCAGGATATCTGGACAGAAAATGTAACCTCTGGAGTGTTAAAAAGATTTTCACATATTTGGGCCATGTGACCTTGTTTTTGAACCCAGATGACCCATATCCAAAATTGAGCTAGAAATCATTGAAACTACCTTTCTGACAAATTTCAAGGACATTTGGACTGAAGATGTTACCTCTAGAGCATTAACAAGGTTTTTGCACTTTCGGGCTCTGTGACCTAGTTTTTGACCCCAGATAACCTATATTCAAAATTGAGCTAGAAATCATTGAAACAACCTTTCTGACAAACTTCAAGGACATTTGGACTGAAGATGTTACCTCTAGAGCATTAACAAGGTTTTTCTATCTTTGGGCTCTGTGATCTTGTTTTTGATCCCAGATGACCCATATTCGAACTTGACCTAGAAATTGTCAAAGCAACTTTTCTGATAAATTTCCAGGACATTTGGACAGAAAATGTAGCCTCTAGAGTGTTAACAAGATTTTTCTATTTTTGGGCTCCGTAACCTAGTTTTTGACCGCAGATGACCCATATTCAAACTTGAGCTAGATCAGAGAAGCAAGGTTTTTCTATCTTTGGGCTCTGTGACCTAGTTTTCCAACCATGATAACCCATGTTCGAACTCATCCGAGATATTAATGAGACAAACATCCTGACCAAGTTTCATGACAATTGAGACAAACATGTGACCACTACAGTGTTAACAAACTAATTGTGGACGAACATACGGACGGCGGACAAAAGGTGATCACAAAAGCTCACTCTGTCACTACATGACAGGTGAGCTAAAAACCTATAGTGGTCATCTACTTGTCATGACCATCCTACAAACTGAGTTTTGAGGAACCTAGGCCAAAGTATTCTAAAGTAATTTAATGGAAACAAATTTGCTTTTCAAGGTCACTGTGACCTTGGCTTTTGGCTTGATAACCCAGCAAAGTCAGGGTCATCTACTGGTCATGATCAACCTACACACAAACACTGAGGCAAGTGGGTCTAATGGTTCTCTTTTTATTGACTGGAAAAGAAGTGTCTAGCTTCCGACCAACAGACCAAACAACTGACCGACCAACATTTGCGAAAACAATATACCCCCTCATCTTTGATAGGGGGCATAATAAATACAATATCTTCACCTCATCTTCATCTGCTTCTGGTTTCAGCTTCTTACTCTCACGTTTGAATCTAGCAGCATAATGGAGAGGAGTCAGCCCTTCCTCATCCCTTGCATTTATATCTGTATAACAAAGCTAGAATTCTGTTAAATATCACAAGGTAGGTAGAACAATCACAATGGTAAAATGTCTTAAAATTTTCATTTTGTAACAAATATACAGTAGTATGACTACTGAAACTTTAAATCAACAAACTACTGCTATATGTTTTAAATTTGAACTGAAAATTTTCCCTAGGGCTATGTTTTTTCACTGTGATCCTTGACCTTTGACCCAATGACCTGAAAAACGGTAGTTGTTATCTATTGATCATGAAAAACCTATATGGTATACTAAGTCTGACAAACCTGGGCCAAATGATTCCCTAGATATTCAACAAAAACTGTTTTGCTTTTTCAAGGTTACTGTGACCTTGACCTTTGACCTAATAACCTTAAAAACTACAGGGTTCATCTAATTGTCATTACAACCTACCTATGAAGTATTGAGGTGCAGGGCCCAAGTGTCTATAGTAATTGATTGGACACTATTTTGCTATACAAGGTCACTGTGACCTTGAACTCTGACCTGAAAAGCTACAGCGGTCATCTACTGGTCATGGCCAACCTATATACCAAGTCTGAGGAACCTGGGCCCACTGCTATTGAACCTTGGACCAAGCCTTCTATAGTTATTGATCAGGGTCATTTACTTGACATGACCAACCTACACGCTATGTTTGAACAACCTTGGACAAAGGGTTCTAAAGTTATTGACTGGAAACCATTTTGCTATTCAAGGTCACTTTCATTTTGACCTGCTGACCTCTAGGGGTCATCTACTAATCATAAACAACCTACACACTAAGTTATACACACTTTTCAAGAATACTGTGACCTTGACCTTTGACCTGGTGACCTGAAAAACTATAGGGTCATCTGCTAGTCATGAACAAACTACACACTAAGTCTGAACAACCTGGATCCAAGGGTTCTACAGTTATTGATCAGAAACTGTTTTGCTCTTCAAGGTCACTGAGACCTTGACCTTTGACATGGGGACCTCTAGGGGTCATCTATTAGTCATAAACAACTTACACAGTAAATTTGAACATCCTGGGACCAAGCATTCTATAGTTATAGATCAAAAACTGTTTTGCTCTTCAAGGTCACTGTGACCTTCACCTTTGACCTGGTGACCTGAAAAACTATTGGGGTCATCTACTGGGGATGATTAACCTACAAACTTATACAAACTTATACTGAACAACCTGGGACCAAGGGTTAATGATCGGAAACTGTTTCGCTATTCAAGGTCACAGTGACCTTGACCTTTGACCTGGTATTGTGAAAAACTTTAGGGGTCATCAACTGTTCATGGCCAACCTATAAACCAAGTTTACGAGAGTTGGGTCCAAGGTTTCTCTAGATATTGATTGGAAACCAAAGTGTCTACCAACTGACATTTGCAAAACCATATTCCCAGGCATGTTCTATTGGGGTTCATGTCTGGAGACCTATCTGGCCATTCCATACATTCAACACCTTGGTTGTCAAGGTACTGATTGACAATTCTTGCATGGTGAGCTGTACCAATGTCGTTCATTAACACAAATACCTGGCTGATTGCACCAGCATATGGAATGACATGAGGTCGGAGAATCTCCTCAATATAACGTCTAGCAGTAACTGTGCCGTAAACAAACAGGTGAAGGTGTTCACTGACGCCATACATGCCGACGTCCATCATGGAAGTCCAGGCAAAATTTGGACTCGTCGGTGAATAGCACGTAATGAAAGTGCCTGAGTTGCCAATTAACGTGATCTCCAGAAGGACTGCATGGTGTCTTGGTGTTAAAGGAGGATGTACAACAAGACGGTGAGCACGTAAATTAGCTCAAGGAGTCTGTTGTGATATGTTTGTGCCAAGATTCGAACACTGAAAGCAGTTTGAAAGTCTCTATTTAGAGCAACAGCCGAGTCAAACCTATGGCGTTTTAACAGCACAACAATGGCACGGTCTTCCCGAGCAGATGTTGACCTTGGACGTCCACTCTGAGGATGTCTGGTGATGACGCCTGTGTCCTGGTACTTTAACCATAGTCATTCAATTACACTTTTGCTAACACCATGCTCATAGGCCACCTCGTGCTGCGTTTGCCCAGCCAGCAGACGACTGACTGCTCTGGCTGCCTCAGCCTCTGACATGAGTCTTCTAGGCTTCAGAGATTCTTCACACTAATCAGTTCTATAGTGTAACAGATGATTTTAATCAAAAATTCAAATTAAAACCTGCTCATGTCACATTGACTTTATTCTACACATTTGATTTTCACTTGATTTTGAGGGGTGGGTGTGTTTGCACAGACCGGCACAGGATAATTGAGCTGTTACGGGTAGATAAACAAATATATACACAAGAACTGGTGTGCCTTAAGCAAAACACAATTTAACTTTTACATGAACATATTTGCATTTAAAAAATCTAAGAACCTAAGTCTTGACCCTTAATTTATTTTGTCAAGTGTAGCTGAATGAACTATAGATTATGTCACTGACACTTTGGTGACAAAATTTATAAAGTTCAATTACTCAGGGCTCTCGCTAGACTCAGAATTTTGGGAGAAGTCACTTCGCCCTGGGTTGAAGGTTAGGGAGAAGTGGACAGACTTCAGAGCGAAGTGGATATTGTTTCGTTACTCTAATATCAACTATTGATACCCAGACCTTTTGGAAAACAATGATCGACGATTAAAATGTACTGTAACACTTCCGACGATCAACCTTTCATTGCTGACTTGTTTTTCACAGAAAACCTGATAGATTGCACCTTTTTTGTCTCGTGATACAATGTACATACCTACACAGTTTAATCGCCGTCATTGCTCAGAGGGTACCTGATCTTAATCAAGCCCATAATTGCCGAAACATCGCAATCAAATAGTGATCAATTAGTGGTAATTTATAAACACTATAATCAGCTAATAATATCCGACAGGAAACTCATTATTATTCATTACTCAATAGTGCTTTTTTAAAAACTAAATGCTGATTGGTTTATTTCGCCTAAGTGTCGGTATCGAATGTTCTGGTTGAAAAGATATAAATAACATGGGCGGAGTCTTCGCTCTGTACGTCACACATGGCTATAACGCAAGAAATAGCGAGAGGCGGAGTTTTACGGGGATTCCCTAATGAGTGGCTGGCAAGGGATTGTTTATGTGTATTAAAAAAAAAACTGTGTATCGTAAAAAAACTGCCACATTTTATGACACCATTGACTCTTATCCATGTTTGCCAAGGACAACTAAATTTTGATAAGGCGACTTGATTTTCGCTTTGATCTTCACGTAAGGCGAAATTTGAGACAGCGAAGCGACGAATTCGCCCGAATCGCCCCCTCGCGAGAGCCCTGATTACTGGAAAACACAAAAGAGTATGGGAACTGCATGGGTAGGTAGGTAGGCAGTAATGTTGGAGGGTGGGTAGAAAGTTTTGAGGCAGCAAGGCCCAAGGGTTCTCCAGTCCACCATAACCTTGGCCTTTAACCTAGTGATTACAAAGACAATAGAGGTCATCTCCTGAACAGACCAACATGCTAAGCAAGTCTGTGAAGCCAATGCCCAAGGGTTCTCTAGTTACTGATTCATTTTTCTATTAATGGCCAATCTGACCTTGAACTTTGTCCAAGTTACCACAAAACAATATATAACTTATCTACAGAACATTATCAAGCAGCATAGCAAGTTAAAGGACCCAAAGACCAAGCAGTCTCTAGTTATTCATCAGAAACCATTTTTCAGTTCACGATCAATATCACCTTGACCTTTGATCTAGTGACCTTAAAAACTAAAGCTGTGATCCTCTGGTCATCAACAACCTGTCTATGGAGTTTTAGAAAGCCTAGGTTGAAGTGTTCTACAGTTTTTAATCGAAAACTGTTTTGATTTTCAAGGTCACTGTGACTGTTGCCTTTGACCTAATGATCTGAAAAACTACAGGGGTCATCTACTTGGCATGATCAATCTACATACAAAGTTTGAGGAACCTGGGCCCAAGCATTCTATACATGTAGTTTTTTGTTGAAAATCATTTTGCTTTTCAAGCACTTTCACTGTCACTTTGGCCTTTGACCTAATGACCTGAAAAACTATAGGGGTCATCTACTGGTCATAAGCAACCTACACACCAAGTTTGAGGAAGGCAGGTCCAAAGGGTTCCTAGAAATTGATTGGAAACAAAGTGTCTATCAACCGACCGACTGACATACCAACTGACATACCGCCCAACATTTGCAAAACATTATGCCTAATCATTTTTGATGGCTGCAATAAAAAACATTTGAAAAGGACAGAAAATTAACAAGAGCTGTCACTGGTAATTGACATATGCCCCCCAAATGTAGCTTTGAAATAAACTGGCTGTAAATATATACTTGAATATGCCTGTCGAAAAGAGATCAGACAAAAAATAGAGAATAAACTGAAGGTAAATGGTAAAGTAATGTTCTTCTGCTTCAGATTCTTATATGAAGGTTGAAGACATAATTATTCAATGAAACAGAAAGCTGTGAGTCTGGCTTTGAATACAAACAATATTGTTTTATTCCCAACCCCTATTGATGTTTTATATATAATAAAATCCTCCAAGCAGTTTTAGAGATGTACATGTAGCTTGGACAAGATTTTATATAAAAGTTATAGTAAACAAGAGGGCCATGATGGCCCTATATTGCTCATCTTAGTATGACTGCTTTTAACAAAGTTGTTATGGACCTGGTTAATTGACCCCAGATGACCCAAATTCAAACTTGACCTATAAATTATAAAAATAACCTTTCTGACAAATTTACAGGTTATTTTGACTGAAAATGTTACCTCTATAGCGTATTAACAAGATTTTTCCATAATTGGGCTCTGTGACTTACTCTTTGAACCTACATGACCCATATTCAAACTTGAACTAGAAATTATCCAAACAACCTTTCTAAAAAAAGTCCAAGATATTTAGACTGAAACTGTTACCTCAAGAGTGTTAAGAAGGTTTTCCCATATTTGGGCTCTGTAACCAAGTTTTTCTACCTAGATGACCCATGCTCGAAACTGAGCTAGAAATTATCAAAGCAACCTTTCTGACAAATTTCCAGGATATTTGGACAGAAAATGTAACCTCTAGAGTGTTTACACAGTTTTTCCTTATTTGGGCTATGATCTAGATTTTGATCCAAGATGACACATATTCAAATTTCAGCAAGAAATCATCCAGGCAACCTTTCTGACAAATTTCAAGGTCAGTTGGACTGTTAATGTAGCCTCTAGAGTGTTTACAAGGTTTTTCCATATTTGGGCTCTGTGACATAGATTTTGATAACAGTTGACCCATATTCGACTTTGAGCTAGAAATCACCTAAGCACTCTTTCTGACAAATTTCCAGGATATTTGGACTGCAAAAGTAGCCTCTAGAGTGTTAGCAAGGTTTTTCCATATTTGGGCTCTGTGACCTAGTTTTTGACCGCAGATGACCCATATTCAAACTTGAGCTAGAAATCATAGAAACAACCTATCTAATAAATTTCAAGGTTATTTGGACTGAAAAAGTAGCCTCTATAGTGTTAACAAGGTTTTTCTATTTTATGGCCTTGTGACCTTGTTTTTCATCCAAGATATTCCATGTTCGAACTCGTTCGAGTAATTACTGGGACATACATCCTTACTTTCATGATAATTGAGGCAAAAATGTGACCACTAGAGTGTTAACAAACTAAGTGTGGACGTCCGACAGACGACGGACACTGATCGATCCTAATAGCTAACCATGAGCCTACGGCTCAGCTGAGCTAAAAATGACTAAGGGCCCATAACACTGCCAAAAACAATCCGCCCAGAAACTCCTGAGGACATGCACAGCTAGGTTTGGTGACAAACATTCCTGTGTAGTTTCAATGAAATCGTCCAGTGGTTTTGGAGATGATGCTTGGACAAGATTTTAATATAGAAGTTAGAGTAAAACAAAAGTAAAAAAGTGCCCATAACTATGCCAAAAATAATCTGAGCAGAAACTCCTGATGATAAGCACAACAAGGCTTGGTGACAAACATTCCTGTGAAGTTTCAATGAAATCCTCCAAGCAGTTTTGGAGAAAAAGTGTGGAGAAGATTTTAATATAGAAGTTACAGTAAAAAATGACTAAGTGTCCACAACTCTGCCAAAAATAAATCAAGCGGAATCTCCTGATGATATGCACAACTTGGCTTGGTGACAAACTCTCTGTTAAGTTTCAATGAAATCCCTTAAGTGGTTTTGGAGATGAAGCGAGGACAAGATTTTACAGGACAGACTGACAGATGGACAGACAGTGCGATTACTGTATGCCTCCCTTTAGGGGTATAAAAATTAATTAAACTGAGATAATACATAAATATAAATGCTTGTATACCTGCTCCATTTTCCACCAGAATTTTTAGGACACCAAGCTGATTATAACGAGCAGCATAATGGAGTGGAGTTAAGTCATCCTCATCAAGTATGTTGATCTTCTTTTTCACATTACCTCCCATGTTGCTTAGTAAAATCTTTGTGCTCTTCACATCTCCCATTCTTGCACACTGCAGAAAAACATGATAAGTTTTAGGTAATATGTAGCATCAAAACCCATATACTCAGTATCACTAAATGAGACAGGATTTTAATATAGAACTTGTGTCAGTACACTAAAAGGAGGATAAAATGGGCTTCTGATAACAAAAGCTGCAGATGAATGAGAGGAACTGTAGATTATGTCAATGACATTTTGGATAGTATTCAATTACTGGAGAACACAAAAGAGTATAGGAAATGCATGGGTAGGTAGACAGTAATGTGCGAGGGTGAGCAGGTAGAAAGTTTTGAGGCAGCAAGGCCCAAGTGTTCTATACTTAGTGATCGGAAACTGTACTGCTTTTCAAGGTCACTGTGACTTTGGCCTTTGACCTAATGACCTGAAAAACAATTGGGGTCATCTACTGGTCATCACCAACCTACAAACCAAGTTTGAGGATGGTGGGTCCAAGGGTTCTATAGATATTAGGGGTGGCAACGAGTAACCGGTTAACCGAGTACTCGATCGAACGTCCGAATATCGGTTAACAAAATTAATATTCGATTACTCGGCAAAAATATATAATTTCTATTTTTTTTTGCGATTTATAAAGGTTGGTGTATCCAATCAGTTCAGAAATTTGGAGATGTACATGTATCTTCATAAATACTTGTTAAATGCAATCAAAACATCCTTGCAGAGGTGCGAGAATTATATCGTTAATTTAACGAGGCGATCAACTATTTGACACACGCATGGGACTGAACACCTGTGTCGCTTACGTCATTTGGCCTCTTATAATATTGGCCTATAATATTTAATTACCTTAAATTGTGTAAGAGTTTGTCGCCGAAACTTGTTTTAAGCAATTTAAGGTATATGTTTTGAAAACAGCAAATGGCCGGATTGCTATTATGAATGTTAGATTAAAGGTAGTAATTAGACCCGATTAAGCGTTTGTTGTTTTTTTTTACTCAATAAAGGAGAGTAACTCCCTTTTCTTCTTTACGCATATAAATCCAGAAATATCATTAACTTTTTATATATTGATAAAGTTTTTGTTTAGAATAAGATATTAAAATTTCAAAAGTCAAAGTGCCGCCTGCAAAATTTAATGCTTGGAAATATTTCAAACGCTGTGCTGATAGCAAGACTATTAAATGTTCATTATGTAGCTACTGGTGGAACTACAAACATGTTAAATCATTTACGCTTCAAGCATCCTTCTGAAATCAGACCAGTCTATATAATTTCAAGAAGAAAAAAAGATATATGAACTGTTATACATGTTTTAAACTTGATATTGCATTAATTAAAACGTTATAAAATATTATGTTGATTTAATTTGTTTATTCTAAGTTACCTCCCTTGCAGTCCTATTTATAGTTACACATGTATGAATTTAAATAGAAACCGAAAGTAGCATGCAGACGGTGTTAATATATTGTGTAAAAATTTTGAAAATCATTGGAAATAATCCGAGTAACCGAGTACTCGATCGGAAAAATGACCGAGTACTCGAGTATTGATTTTGGTATTCGTTGCCATCCCTAATAGATATACAACTTAAGTGTCTGCTGACTGAGTGAATGGGGGGCATAATAAAACTCAGTTTCTGATGTAAATTTTCAATCAAAGATAATTTCACTTTCAAGAATTTTTAAAGAATGAAAAGAACAAAACAGGCTTACCTGGTGCAGAGTGAGATTAAGTATTTCACCTGTGCTCTCTACCCTTGGAATAGTAGGAGCTGGGGGAAGTGGGGCTGGTTCAGCATCAAAACTGGGTTTGGATGGAAGATTTGTCATCTCCACTGCCCCAGATATTTTTTGTGGGTTGGTGACATTGATGGTGGACCTGTAGTTGCCTTGTAAGGAATCCTGTGAAGAATAATAAAAAATAATTAATACAGTGGAATGCTGACAGTTATCAATGACTGATGATTGCTTAGAAAATAAGTTTGAGAATAAATTCCCACACAATGAAACAAAAAACCTAAAACACTAGCGATGGCATGTCTCCCCCCTGCACCCGATTGAAGGAAGGCCAAGGAAAAAATATTACCTTTCTTAAACAGATGCCTCTGTCATTTATTATGGTATAAGTAAGAACATTATATATATATACATATCATTATATATATACTATGCAGTTTGAAGGCTCTGGGTGAAATAGAACTCCAGTCATTGAGTGGAAACGGTTTACACTCTTTGGGCCCCTGTGACCTTGACCTTTGACTTAATGACCCTAAAATCAAAAGGGTTCTTGTACTCAGTAAGGGCAATCATCCTATGAAGTTTGAAGGCTAAATTAATAGGATTCCTTCACTCAATAAGGGCAACCATCCTATGAAATTTCAAGGCTCTGGGTGAAATAGAACTCTAGGAATTGAGCGGAAAAGGTTTTCACTCATTGGGCCCCTGTGACCTTGACCCACTGACCCTAAAATCAAAAGGATTCTTCTACTCAATAAGGGCAACCATCCTATGAAGTTTGAAGACACTGAGTGGAATAGAACTCTAATTATGGCGTGGAAATGGTTTTCACTCTTCAGGCCCCTGTGACCTTGCCCTTTGACCTACTGACCCCAAAATCAAAAGGGTCCTTCTACTCAATAAGGGCAATCATCCTATAAAATTTGAAGGCTCTGGGTGAAATAGAACTCCAGTTATTTAGCAGAAATGGTATTCACTCTTTGGGCCCCTGTGACCTTGATCTTTGACCTACTGATTCCAAAATCAATAGGGTTTTTTTACTCAATAAGGGCAATCATCCTGTGAAGATTGAAGGCTCTGGGTGAAATAGAACTCCAGTTATTGAGCGGAAACTGTTAACACTCTTCGGCCCCTTTGACCCTGACCTTTGACCTAATAACCCCAAAATCAAAAGGGTTCTTCTACTAAGTAAGGGCAATCATCTTATGAAGTTTGAAGGCTCTGAGTGAAATAGAACTCCAGTTATTGAGCGGAAACAGTTTTCACTCTTCGGGCCCCTGTGACCTTGACCTTTGACCTACTGACCCCAAAATTAATAGGGTTCTTCTACTGAATAAGTGCAATTATCTGATAAAGTTTGAAGGCTCTTGGTGAAATAGAACTCCAGTTATTGAGCAGAAATGGTATTCACTCTTTGGGTCCCTGTGACCTTAACCTTTGACCTACTGACCCCAAAATCAATAGGGTTTTTCTACTCAAAAAGGACAATCATCCTATGAAGTTTGAAGACTCTGGGTGAAATACAACTCCAGTTATTAAGCGGGAATGGTTTTCGCTCTTCGGGCCTCTGTGACCTCGACCTTTGACCCACTGACCCCAAAATCAATAGGGTTCTTCTACTCAATAAGGGCAATTATCCTATGAAGTTTGAAGGCTCTGGGTGAAATTGAACTCCAGTTATTGAGCGGAAACGGTTTTCACTCTTCGGGCCCCTGTGACCTTGACCTTCGACCTACTGACCTCAGGATTTTCTACTAAATAAGGGCAATCACCCTATGAAATCTGAAGGTTCTGGGTCAAACGGTACTTCAGTTATCGATCAGAAAGAAGTGTGACAGACGGACAGAAGGACAGACGGACAAGGCAAAAACAATATGACTCCCCCAGTGGGGGAAAAAGGGCACTGGGACATATTTTTTGGAAATTGACCTTTTCATTCATTATAATGAATGATACCCCAATATTATTGTCTAAAATATCAGCTTCCTACATAGAACAGATACGATCTATCACATGACATGCAAAATTGATATTCCTTAAAATAACGTAATATACCCTATTTTGACATCAGATTGTACCTAAGTTACGGTTGGCAGTAGATTAATATTGTAGATTTATATATTTGAATTTTAGCTATTTCATTGTAAAATTCTATACCTTGTGAATATATCTCACCTTAAAAAAACTACTATTTTTATAATTCATCAGTTGCGATTTATTCAAGTAAAATCATATTTATATAAGAAAGAACTGTCTCCTAAAACCATTGCCATGGTGATGGCTATCAATAAGTTTTAAACAAAATAGGCATTTTTATGAAGGGCAATATTCAGGCTATCAATTTTTTTACTTCAACTTTGTTTTTGAAGAGGACGAGAATTTTGTCGTTTTTTTGCTAATTTTCGAATCAGTTTATTTCAATAGTAAAACAAATGTCCGAGTGCCCTTTTTCCTGTGTCATAGGTCATTTGTAATTAACATCAGTTATGTTGCTTATATCACAAGAGCCATGTTACACATGGTTAATCCCCCCGCCGGGAAGAAGCTACCTGAAGGTTGTACTTTCAAACACTCAATGTAATAATGTTTGAAGAAAATCCCACAAAAAATAGACAAGGTATAGTTATTGTTCTTACAAACTGCACTTCCTACCAATGTGCTATGTCAGTGAATTAAGTTTGAAGAAAATCGCTCAAGCACTTTTGGAGTTATGCTTCAGACAAAGTTTTTCAATTAAATCTGATAAAGGGGAATAATTCTAAAAGTAGGCAAGGTAGAGTTATTATTCTTACACACTGCACCTCCTCCAAATGTGCTTTTTCAGTATATAAGTTTGAAGAAAATCACTCAAGTACTTTTGGAGTTATGCCACGGACAAAACTGGAATGGACGCAGGCACTGGCGAACAGAGACCATTTCTAATATCCCCTCCGCCTTTGGCGGGGGGATAATAAGTTCAAGAATTCAAGAATTAGATATACATGTATATGCTGGGATTTTTAAAATGTAAACAAGTAAATCTGATAAAGGGGAATAACTCTTAAAAATAGGCAAGGTAGAGTTATTGGACTTGCACACTGCACTACCTACCAATGTGCTCTGTCAGTGTATGAAGTTTGAATAAAATCCCTCAAGTAGTTTTGGAGTTATGCTCCTGACAAAAGTTATCAAGTAATTCTGATAAAGGGGAATAACTCTAAAAATAGGCAAGGTAGAGTTATTGGACTTGCACACTGCACTACCAACCAATGTGATCTGTCAGTGTATGAAGTTTGAATAAAATCCCTCAAGCAGTTTTGGAGTTATGCTCCGGATAAAATTTATCAAGTAAATTTGATAAAGCGGAATAACTCTAAAAAAAGGCAAGGTAGAGTTATTGCACTTATACACTGCACTACCTACCAATGTGCTCTGTCAGTGTATGAAGTTTGAATATAATCCCTCAAGTAGTTTTGGAGTTATGCTCCGGACAAAATTGTTTCGGACTGACGGACGCACGGACGCACAGATGCACGGACACATTTCTAATATCCCCTCTGCCTTTGGCGGGGGGATAATAAGCCTCTTCAGATATTTAGTTTGCTTATCATTAAACTTTGATACCAGTGCACTTTATCAAATGCTAGAGAGCATCAAAGAATTACATGTTTTTAAAGATTTGTGTCAAAATTGTGAGGAAACCATTTATTCTGTATCAATGCTGCCGAGACTTGTTGAAATGTAGCTGTAATGTAATACTATTTTAGACTTAAAGGGAAAGGAAAGTCCCAAATTCAACTGACACCATAATAAAGTTTGTGCATTTATTGTTAAGTTTTGAAAGTTTTAGGAACATTGAAACAAGAGGGCCATGATGGCCCTATATCGCTCACCTGAATATGACTGCTTTTAACAAAGTTGCTATGGACCTGGTTAATTGACCCCAGATGACCCATATTCAAACTTGGCCTAGAAATTATTGAAACAATCTTTCTGACAAATTTCAAGGTTATTTGTACTGAAAGTGTAGCCTCTAGAGTGTTAACAAGGTTTTTCCATATTTGGGCTCTGTGACCTAGTTTTTGACCCCAGATGATCCATATTCAAACTTGGCCTAGAAATTATTGAAACAATCTTTCTGACAAATTTCAAGGTTATTTGGACTGAAAGTTTTTCGATATTTAGGCTCTGTGACTTAGTTTTTGACCCCACATGACCCATATTCAAAGTTGAGCTGGAAATCATAGAAGCAACCTTTCTGACAAATTGTCAGGTTATTTGGACTAAAAGTGTAGCCTCTAGAGTGTTAACAAGGTTTTTTACATATTTGGTCTCTGTGACCTAGTTTTTGACCAAAGATGACTCATATTAGTACTTGAGCTAGAAATCATCAAAACAACCTGTCTGACAAATTTCCAGGATATTTGGACTGAAAATGTAACCTCTGGAGTGTTAAAATGGTTTTTACATTTTAGGGCTCTGTGACCTAGTTTTTGATCCCAGATGACCGATATCCTAATCTAGGCTAGAAATCATTGAAACAACCTTTCTGACAAATTTCAAGGACATTTGGACTGAAAATGTAACCTCTAGAGCATTAACAAGTATTTTCTACTTTTTGGCCCTGTGTCCTAGTTTTTGACCCTACATAACCCATATTCAAAACTGAGCTAGAAATCATTAAAACAATCTTTCTGACAAATTTCAAGGTTATTTGAACTGAAAATGTTACCCCAATGCATGTAAACAAGGTTTTTCCATATTTGGGGTCTGTGACCTAGTTTTTGACCCCAGATGACCTTTATTCGAATCTGAGCTAGAAATCATTAAACCATTTTTTCTGACAAATTTCGAGAATATTTGGACTGAAAAGTAGCTTCTAGAGTGTTAACAAGTTTTTTCTATTTTTTGGCTCTGTGACCTAGTTTTTGATTTCAGATGACACATATTCAAATTTAACCTAGAAATCATTGAAACAACCTTTCTGACAGATTCCAGGTTATTTGGACTGAAAATGTTACCTCTAGAGTGTTAACAAGGTTTTTCCATATTTGGGCTCTGTGACCTAGTTTTTGACCCAAGATGACCCAATTTTGAACTTAAGCTAAAAATCATCAAAACAACCTTTCTGACAAATTTCCAGGATATTTGGACTGAAAATGTAACCTCTAGATTGTTAACAAGGTTTTTCTATTTTTGGGCTCTGTGACCTAGTTTCTGAACCAAGATGACCCATATTCGAACTTGAGCTAGAAATCATAGAAACAACCTGTCTGACAAATTTCCAGATTATTTGGACTGAAAATGTTACTTCTCCTTCAACAAGAAGATTTTCAAAGTTTTCACTATATAAGCCTATGTAAAACAAATGACCCCGGGGGGGGGGGGCCAAATTTGACTCCAGGGGTATAATTGGAACAAACTTGGTAGAGGTCCACTAGACAATGCTACATACTAAATCTTAAGGCTCAGGGCCTTGTGGTTTCAGACAAGAAGATTTTCGAAGTTTTTCCTATATAAGCCTATGTAAAACCAATGACCCCAGGGTTGGGCCAAATTTGACCCCAGAGCTATAATTTGAACCAACTTGGTAGGAGTCCACTAGACAATGCTACATACCAAATATCTAAGCTCTATGCCTTACGGTTTCTGACAAGAAGATTTTTAAAGTTTTTCCTATATAACTCTATGTAAAACAAGTTACCCCTGGGGCGGGGCCATTTTTGACCCAGAGGCCATGATTTGAACAAACTTGGTAGAGGTCCACTAGACAATGCTACATACTAAATCTTAAGGCTCAGGGCCTTGTGGTTTCAGACAAGAAGATTTTCGAAGTTTTTCCTATATAACTCTATGTAAAACAAGTTACCCCTGGGGCAGGGCCATTTTTGACCCAGAGGCCATGATTTGAACAAACTTGGTAGAGGTCCACTAGACAATGCTTCACACTAAATATCTTAGCTCTATGCCTTACGGTTTCTGACAAGAAGATTTTTAAAGTTTTTCCTATATAACTCTATGTAAAACAAGTTACCCCTGGAGCTGGGCCATTTTTGACCCAGAGGCCATGATTTGAACAAACTTGGTAGAGGTCCACTAGACAATGCTTCACACTAAATATCTTAGCTCTATGCCTTACGGTTTCTGACAAGAAGATTTTTAAAGTTTTTCCTATATAACTCTATGTAAAACAAGTTACCCCTGGGGCGGGGCCATTTTTGACCCAGAGGCCATGATTTGAACAAACTTGGTAGAGGTCCACTAGATGATGCTTTATACCAAATATCAAAGCTCCAGGCCTTGTGGTTTCTGACAAGAAGATTTTTAAAGATCCAACTTTTAAAATCTGTTTTTAGCTCATGTGACCCAGAAATGCAATGAACCGGAACCATTTGAACAAAATATTACTTAGAATTAATTCTTAATCAAAAGTAGCAATTTTTTCATCATCGGCCGACAGATGGAACACGCTATCTTGTCACGTGACCATTTAGGCTGTAAAGTAGTTATTTTTTCTAAATTAAAAACTGCTACAACAGGTAAAAATATCAGAAAAATGCCAATTTGCTGCATGAAAATATGCTAAATAAACTGATGGCTTTTTCTGTATTTTTCTTAAATAAATAATTTGTACGCATTGGTTCTGCCAAAAATGTTTTCACTTTACACATTTACAATGTGAATTACTAAATTCAGTGAAATTATAATCGGTGTTAACTCCGGTGACTTTGTTAAAATTAGTATCATAATAATCTGACCAGTTATCATTAAGCCTGCATCATTTTATTCATGACAGGAAAATTAGGTCAATCCTGAAACCTACTAAATATAACGGGTTTTCGAAGATCAAACAACAATTAACAGTTGCTTATCTAAACATGGATATGTCAACGGCTATTATGCAATCACATTACCATAATTGCTTAGTTATAAATGCCGTTCTGTTAGAATTTGTAGCTCTGATAACGACAAAATACTTTAACACTTCGAACAAGTGGAAATTTTATTAGGAATTAAATGTCATTATTCTAGAGATTTGGAACTGAATTTTTTTAACTTTTTTTTTTTTTTTTAAATATATATGTGCAAACATCAAACTGAAAGAAGTACGGTCTTTTTTTTTTTCCTTGAGTGAAAAAATGTTTTATCTAGGAATAAAAGTAAAGGATGCAGTAATAACAGTCACTTACACTAATTTTTATTCCCTGGAACACTAGGTAAGTTCATCACGCCTTTGATTTTTTTTTTATTTTAACATTTGTAAATCAACTTAAACCTAAAAGAATTAATCAGACAAAAAAACAAGAGCCACCGCAAGCCGGGACCAAGCTCAACTTTTTTCCATTTCCAGAGAAAGCACATTTGGTGAAGGGATTTCAAATGAAACATCATTTGGAAAATAATCATCAAATTCATCCATACATAACAAAGTTATGGCCAATTATAGCAACATTCAGAAATTTGACCTTAAAGGTCAAGGTCAAGTTCAGTTTAACTTTCTTTGGAGGTGTAGTCTAAAAGGTAGTTATGTCCAAGCATGAAGACACTTTATCCAATAATAACAAAGATATAGCAAAGTTAAGCAATGTCAAGGTCATTTAAAGGTCAAGGTAGTACTTGAATTGTTCAACACATTTGTTTTATTCCCAGTGTTGTTTTGTCCAAGTATAGATCAAATCCATCCATAAATAACAAAAATTTGGCTATCTTAGCAAAATAAAATAATTTGACCTTGATGGTCAAGCTCATTTTAAGTTCAAGGTTATACCTGAATAATTTAACATGTAGGTTTTGTCATAAGTGTAGTTTTGTCCAAGTATGTATCAAATCCAAATAAAATAACTTGACCTTGAAGGTCCAGGTCATTTTAAGGTCAAGGTCACACTTGTATTATTTAACCTGTCAGTTTTGTCATAAGTGTTGTTTTGTCCACCTATGAATCAAAATCTGTAAATCGAAAAAGTTATTACAATATAACCAAAATTCAATAATTTGACCTTGACTGTCAAGGTCATTTTAAGGTAAAGGTCATAGCTGAATAATATTGTTTTGTCCAAATATTAATCAACAAGAGCTAAAAATGACGTTATGGCCAATCAACTTCGATAATTTGACCTTGACTGTCATGGTCATAAAAAGGTCATGGTCATACTTGAATGATTCAACATAAGTGTTGTTTTGTCCCAGTATGAATCGAATCTAACAATAAATAACCAAGTCATGGCTAATTTAAGCAAAATTCAATAACTTGACTTTGAATGTCAATGTCATCTTAATGTCAAGGTCATACTTTTATAAATCAAATGTCAGTTTTGATGTTTTATCAAAGTATGAATCAAATCCGTAAATAAATGACAGTTATGACAATTTAAGCAAAATTCAATCATTTGACCTTGACTGTCAGGGTCATTTTAGAGACAAGGTTACACCTAAATTATTCAACATGTCAGTTTTGTCAAAAGTGTTGTTTTGTCCAAGTATGAATCAAATCAAACCATAAATAACAGAGTTATGACCAATTTTTACGAAATTCAATCATTTGACCTTGCCTGTCAAGGACTCTTTTTTAAGTCAAGGTCATTCTTAAAAGAATCAATATGTCAGATTTGTTATGTCCAAGTATGAATCAAATCCATAAATAAATGACAAAGTTATGACAATTTCAGCAAAATTCAATCATCTGACCTTGACAGTCAAGTTCATTTTTAGGTCATGGTCAAACTTGAGTTATTCAACATGTTGGTTTTGTCATAAGTGTCGTTTTGTCAAATCCAACAAAAAATAACAAAGTTAGGGCAAATAATTGCAAAATTCAATAATTTTACCTTGACTGTGAAGGTCATTTAAAGTCAAGGTCATTCTTAAAAGAATTATAATGTGGGATTTGTCATAAGTGTTGTTTTGTCCCAGTATGAATCAAATCCAACAATAAATAACAAAGTTATGGCCAGTTTTAGCAAAATTCAAAAATTTAACCTGTACTGTCAAGGTCATTTAATTGTCAAGGTCAAGCTTGAAATAATCATAATGTCAGATTTGTCATATGTGTTGTTTTGTCCAAGTATGAATCAAATCCATAAACAAGATTAATTTTGATGCAAAGCATCAAAGGCGGCGCACATGGTTTTGAAATAAAATAAATAATAAGTGTATAAATTAACCTAAACAATTGTACACGTGTGTAGTACATGTTGTACATTTTGATGATATAATCAAGTTATTTACAGATGGGATGTTAAAAGATTTTAAAGGGGGACATTTGAATTATATCCATGTTTTAATCACTTTTATTGAAGATGTAAAATCATGTGAATTCACTTTTCTTCAACAAAATGACCAGATATGAATGACTATATTCTCATAAAAAATCATTTGATCTTTCACTTTTTATGAAAATTGCATATTGTCTCCCTTTAAAATTAAAAATTGGGATAATAATCAAGTGTTCTTCGTCTGCGACACAATTCAGCACTTGAATATTCCAAATGTCTACTTTTGCTTTATTTCAACAATCTATACCCTTTTAATGATTTTAGTCTGTTTAAATCCTACTGTTTTGTGTCTTTTTCTGTTCTATCCTGGTTGCGCAACCATGATAGACAGGATATAATCCAATTTTACAAACTCAGATTTTCAATCTATTTCTTGAAGAAATGTTATGTTTTCATTGTTTATATTGTATGCATGAAGAAAATACCATCACACATGCACATGCAGTGGTCATAAGCCTTCAACGTACATTAAATACTATACTTTATATAGATTTGCTGCGATTGACCAAGGAACATTTTGGAACCATCGATAGCACATTAAGTAAATTGAAACAAGGATGACTTCAGTGATCGGAAAGTTTCAAAAGGGTTGCTAAGTTTACTGTCCAAAGTTTCTAGGCAGCCCAAGACATGTCAAAATTTCAAATTTAAACCTTGAATGACAATTCCAAAAATATGTTTTTCTTCCCACAGAGAATGAGAATTTGAGATCCATGGACCGTTATTTCTGTAGAAGAGAACTGTAGAAGAGAATGGTCATTATAAATTATTTAAAATCACCTCGTAATCTTGCTTTTTCCCCGGTCTGTGTTTAAGAGAAAATTATATCTAAGGAATTACCGTCTCTGGTAGGAAACGGGAAACAAATATTTGTGTAGCAGTAGCAGTGTGAAAGTATTTCTGAAATTGGAACAAAGAGAGCTGCCAACCTGACAGTGCTTCCGATAGGTAATCAACTATGGAGTACACATTCTCCTATAATAGATGAAGGGCTTTACTACTAAATATTTTCTTGTACGCATAATATTCCCAGATTTGGTGAAAAATATACCAAGATACTTGTCTCTGAAGGTGTGTCCTCGATTTTGAAATAACAATTCCTATGTTATCAACTTCCAAAAAATAAAACCTTACATGTAACATCTTTGTTCGAATTCCACATTTCACAGTATGGTATTACATCATTTCAAATATTTTGTAATTTGTCTGCACTAGATACCACCCAAAGAACAACTGGTACTCTATCATATTCATGGTTTAACGGTTTAGTGGCGTAGTGAACAGATTTTTTTTGTAACTATAACGACTGAATTGACTCTAGCAAAGTAAGAGTGTTCTTCAAATTCATCCTTGTGTCTGTATTCACAAAGACAGACTCATTCTTTATTATTGCATTAAAACGACAGATTTTGTACAATTTCTATTTTCAAGTTAGTTTATACAAATCAATTTTATTTCGATTGTGACGAAAGCTTTTAGCTAATAGAATCATTCTCAAATCCGTCCCTGGAACCAACCAGTACTAAGTAATGAGAATAAAGTTTCTTGCTGAAGGAAATAACCGATGCCGACACGGCCGCTGACGGGGTTCGAACTCATGTCTTGACTAGCTATCCTTAGAGTACAAGTTCGACCTTTTAACCACTCGGCTTCACCTTTCTTTATATAGCTATAGTTGAAAGAATTAACAAAGATTTGCATTTCAGATTAAGTAGCAACACACTGCTAGATAAATGCAGTGAATACACAAGTACTTGCAGCGCTTTGATTTGTTTTGGGAAAAGTAATTGAATCTGAAATTTTTGCATCAAAAACTTTTGATTAAAAATACAAACTTACCTGATTTGGATCAATTTATTTTTAAAATTAATAAATACGAATTATGAAGTGACATATTTTAAGTGATGTACAGAATAATTGGATTTTTTTTTACATCGATAATGATCCAAGATTCTCCCAAATTGATTACGTCAGCACATGGTACAAAATGAAACACTATTCCAATATAGGCGTCGCCGTTCTCGGCGCCGCCAATAAATGACAAAGTTATGACAATTTAAGCACAATTCAATTATCTGAACTTGACAGTCAAAGTCATTTTTAGGTCATGGTCAAACTTGAGTCATACAACATGTCGGTTTTGTCATAAGTGTTGTTTAATCCAAGTATGAAGACAATCCACCAACTAATAACAAAGTTATGGCAAATTGAAGCAAATTCAATAATTTGACCTTAACTGTGCAGGTCATTTTAAGGTCAAGGTCACATTTGAAAGAATCATAATGTCGGATTTGTCATAAGGGTTGTTTTGTCAAAGTATGATTCAAATCCAACTACAAATAACTAAGTTATGGTCAATTTTAGCAAAATTCAAAAGTTTGACCTTGAAGGTGAAGGTCATTTATGAGTCAAGGTCAAGCTCAGGATGGTTCACTTGAAGATCTTGTCCAAAGGGTTGTTGTGTCCAAGTATGAAGACAATCCACCTATTAATAATAAAGTTATGGCCAATTTTAGCAAAATTCAAAATTTTGACCTTGAAGGTGAAGGTCATTTATGAGTAAAGGTAAGGTTTAGTCTGGTCTACTTGAAGGTCTTGTCCAAAGGGTCGTTGTGTCCAAGCATGAAGACAATCCACCTACTAATAAGAAATTTATGCCTAACTTTAGCAAAATTCAATAATTTGACCTTGAAGGTGAAGGTCATTTATGAGTCAAGGTCAAGTTTAGTCTAGTCTTCTTACAGGTCTTTCCAAAGGGTTGTTGTGCCAAGTATGAAGACAATTCATAAAGGAATAAAAAAAAAATATGATCAATGTTCAAGTTTTTGGACGGGAACGGCAATGGATACGACACCATGACTATAGCAATAACTCAATTTTTTCTTTGAAAAAAATCGAGGTAAATCGATACTGAAAAAAATGTTTTGTGATTTAGCTATGTCCAGACTTGTAGGTACTTCATGCAAGGAACATCCCAGGCAAGTTTCATCAAAGTTGGCCCAGAGGTTTCAGAGGAGATGTCGTTTGAATGAAATTGTTGAAGGACGACGATGGACACCAAACAAATTGTGATCACAATAGCTCACCATGAGCCAAAGGCAGTGACATGGGTACCAACAATCTTTTCAGGGGTCTTGCTGGTGATCAAGTATTCCAAGTTTGAATGGAATATCTTTGATACTTTTTTGAGAAATGGACATTAAAAAGGTTAACCAAGAATTTTAACTTGAAAAAGGGGCATAACATTGCAATAACAAGTGGGCCAATGGCCCTAAAGCGCTCACCTGGGTTCAAAGATGAAAGAAATTTTTATGAATGTAATGATGCATATTCATTGCCATAGCTCCAATAAAACAAAAAGTAGGTCAGTAGGTCAAAATATAGGTCATGAGATGACATTTTTGAAATCAGAATGAAAAGCTGTACACACAGTCCAAATTTCATTGCCGTAGCTTTAAAACAAAAAAAGAGGTCAGAAGGTCAAAAATATAGGTTATGCTATGACGTTTTTGAAATTGGAACAAAAAACTGTACACGTGGTCCAAATTTCATTGCCATAGCTCCAAAAACCAAAAAGTAGGTCGGTAGGTCAAAAATATAGGTCATGCAATTACATTTTTGAAATCGAAATGAAAAACTGTGCACATGGTCCAAATTTCATTGCTGTAGCTAAAAAACAAACAAGAGGGCCATGATGCCCTGCATCTCTCACCTGAGTATGACTGCTTTAAACAAAGTTGTTATGGACCTGGTTAATTGATCCTAGATGACCCATATTCGAACTTGACCTAGAAATTATTGAAACAATCTCTCTGACAAATTTCAAGGTTATTTGTACTGAAAATGTTACCTCTAGAGTGTTAACAAGGTTTTTCCATATTTGGGCTCTATGACCTAGTTTTTTAACCTAGATGTCCCATATTCGAACTTGAGCTAGAAATTATCAAAACAATCTCTCTGACAAATTTCCAGGATATTTGAACTGAAAAAGTAGCCTCTAGAGTGTTAACAAGGTTTTCCGATATTTAGGCTCTGTGACCTACTTTTTGACCCCAGATGACCCATATCCAAATCTGAGCTACAAATCATTAAAACAACCTTTCTGACAAATTTCCAGGACCTCTAGAGTGTTTACAAAGTTTTTTGATATTTGGGCTCTGTGACCTAGATGTTTCGACTCCAGATGACCAATATTCAAACTTGACCTAGAAACCATAGAATTAAGCTTTCTGACAAATTTCCAGGATATTTGGACTGAAAATGTAACCTCTGGAGTGTTAAAAAGTTTTTTACGTATTTGGACAATGTGACCTTGTTTTTGATCCCAGATGACCCATATCAAAATGTGAGCTAAAAATTACTGAAACAACCTTTCTGACAAATTTCAAGGACATTTGGACTAAAAATGTAACCTCTAGAGCATTAACAAAGTTTTTTCTACTTTCAAGCTCTGTGACGTAGTTTTTGACCCCAGAAAACCTATATTCAAAACTGAGCTAGAAATCATCGATAGAACCTTTCTGACAAATTTCCAGATTATTTGGACTGAAAATGTTACCTTTAGAATGTTAACAAGGTTTTTCCTTATTTGGACTCTGTGACCTAGTTTGTGACCCTAGATGACCCATATTCAACCTTGATCTAGAAATCCTCAAGGCAACCTTTCTGACGAATTTCAAGATTATTTGGACTGAAAATGTTACCTTTAGAATGTTAACAAGGTTTTTCCATATTAGGACTCTGTGACCTAGTTTGTGACCCAAGATGACCCATATTCAACCTTGATCTAGAAATCCTCAAAGCAACCTTTCTGATGAATTTCAAGATTATTTGGACTGAAAATGTTACCTTTAGAATGTTAACAAGGTTTTTCCATATTTGGACTCTGTGACCTAGTTTGTGACTCAAGATGACCCATATTCAACCTTGATCTAGAAATCCTCAAGGCAACCTTTCTGACAAATTTCCAGATTATTTGGACTGAAAATGTTACCTTTAGAATGTTAACAAGGTTTTTCCATATTTGGACTCTGTGACCTAGTTAGTGAACCAAGATGACCCATATTCAACCTTGATTTAGAAATCCTCAAAGCAACCTTTCTGACGAATTTCAAGATTATTTGGACTGAAAATGTTACCTTTAGAATGTTAACAAGGTTTTTCCATATTTGGACTCTGTGACCTAGTTTGTTACTCAAGATGACCCATATTCAACCTTGATCTAGAAATCCTCAAGGCAACCTTTCTGACAAATTTCCAGATTATTTGGACTGAAAATGTAACCTCTAGAGTGTTAACAAGATGTTTCTATTTTTGGGCTCTGTGACCTAGTTTTTGAACCCAGATGACCCATATTCGAACTTGAGCTAGAAATCATAGAAGCAACCTTCCTGACAAATTTCCAGATTATTTGGTCTAAAAATATTACCTCTAGAGTGTTAACAAGGTTTTTCAATATTTGGGCTCTGTGACCTAGTTTTTGACCCTAGAAGACCCATATTTGAACTTGACCTAGAAATGGTCAAAGCAACCTTTCTGACAACTTTCCAGATTATTTGGGCTGAAAATGTAACCTCTAGAGTGTTAACGAGATTTTTCTATTTTTGGGCACTGTGACCTAGTTTTTGAACCCAGATGACCCACATTTGAACTTGAGCTAGAAATCATTGATAGAACTTTTCTGACAAATTTCCAGGATATTTGGACTGAAAAAGTTGCCTCTAGAGTGTTAACAAGGTTTTTCTATATTTGGGCTCTGTGACCTAGTTTTCCAACCCTGATAACCCATGTTCGAACTCATTCGAGATATTAATGAGACAAACATCCTGACCAAGTTTCATGACAATTGAGGCAAAAATGTGACCACAAGAGTGTTAACAAACTAATTGTGGATGGAGGGACGGACGGACGGACTGACGGACGGACGGTCGACGGACAAAAGGTGATCAGAAAAGCTCACTCTGTCACTACGTGACAGGTGAGCTAAAAATGACTAAGTGCCCATAACTCTGCCAAAAATAAATTCAGCAGAATCTCCTGACGATATGCACAACTAGACTTGGTGACAAACACTCCTGTTAAGTTTCATGAAATCCCTCAAGAGATGAAGCAAGGACAAGATTTTACAGGACGGACGGACAAAGCCATCCCTATGTATCGCTGTTTCTTCAAAAGTGCGACACAAAAAATCATAGATCTAGTCAAAAATTTCTTACAAGTACCTAAGGCAGAATATATCACAGACAAATAAGCAACATATCACTGTAAAGAGAAAGATTTTATAGAAAAAATCTCTCGCTTGGTGTTAGCTAATCAAGTCTTCTAAAAAACTGAATGGGATAAAAACGAGCATTCGTAGTTCTATCAAAATTTCAAATTATTTATTTAAACAAGAGGGCCATGATGGCCCTGGATCGCTCACCTGATTGGTCTATAAATGAAGGCTCTATGAGGTACAGTAGATAAATCTATTTTTAGCCTCTGTGACCTTTAACCTAATCTAATAATTTGAAAAAGCTTGATAAAGCTTGATTCATGCCAAATTTTAAAATTCTAGGCCTTGTGGTTTCAGACAAGAAGATTTTTAAAGATTTCCTTTTTTACATATTAAGGGCCCCCGGAGCAGGGCAAATTTTGACCCCAGGGCCAGCATTTAAACAATATTGGTAAAGGTTCTTTACACAATACTCAACACCAAATATCTAAGGTCTAGACCTATTTGTTTTGGAGAAAAATTATTTTTCATGTTTTTCCTATATAAATCTATGTAAACCAAGAGAACCCTGGGGCGTGGCCAATTCTGAACCAGGGAACATAATTTGAACAAACTTGGTAGACATCCACTAGACAATGCTACCAGGGCTCCCGAAAACCGAAAATTTGCCGGTTTTGACCGAATTTTATCTCTATGGACCGATTTCGATGTCCAAAAGTCCTTAAAAAATCGATTCAGATATTTCCAAAAAAAAAATCTGTCTAACTTTTCAACTAACAGTCAAAATCTCACACCAAAACCTCAACTGATCGCTAATCCGGTACTTCACACCTATTATAAAACCATAAAACTGTCAATGTTGCCCGCGGCAATTATCGCCAATTAACTTGTAAACAAGTAAAAGTGTGCTTGATTAGCAGCCGGCCAATCGATTAAAGTTGACCGGCTCAAACTGTGAAATATAATTTCATCGAAATCATACTCCCCGCAGCGGTTACTTCCCCTGATCAGTACAGAAAGCAGTTAGTAGAAAAGCGTGACGTAACCGGTGCGAGGAGTGTGCATCGAAATAGGCGATAACTGTCGTCTGCTTAATTTCATTAAGGGCTTAATAGTAATTGTAGTGGCTAGCTGCAGCACAAAGCACACTTTTAAATATCAATGACTAGTTTGACGTTGTAAAATTAGCTCTAATTCTACTTTCGCTTTGAAAAACACATATTTTCGCGACGTCAACACTATCATAACTCAAAGCGTTCTTTGCCCTTAAATCGTTTCTATTTTTTTTTGTTGGTTCTTGGTCTCGGGGGGCGGGGGGGGTCGAGGTCTCGGACCGATTGAGATTTCAAAATTTTAGGAGCCCTGAATGCTACATAACAAATATCTAAGCTGTAGGCATTGAGGTTTCCAGTAAGAAGATTTTTAAAGATTGCCTTATTAACATATCAGGGCCTCCGGGGCGGGGCCAACATATAAACAATACTGGTAAAGGTTCTCTACACAATACTCCAAATATCTAAGGTCTAGTCTTATTAGTTTCAGAGAAAAATGATTTTTCCACTAGACAATGCTACATATCAAATATCTAAGCTGTAGGCATTGTGGTTTCTGAGAAGAAGATTTTTAAAGATTTTCTTTATAAGTCTATGTAAAATAAAGTGATCCCTGGGGCGGAGCCAATTTTGACCCCAAGGAAATAATTTGATTAATTTTTGTAGAGTTCCATTACAGGGTGCTAAATGCCAAATATCTAAGCTCTATGCCTTGTGGTTTCAGACAAGAAGATTTTCCTATATAACTCTATATAAAACATGTGACCGCCAGTGTGTGGCCTGTTTTGACCCAAGGGGCATGATTTGAACAAACTTTGTGCAGGTCAAGCAGATGATGCTTCATACTAAATATCAAAGCTGCAAGCCTTGCCATTTTAGAGGAGAAGATTTTTAAAAGTTTTCCCTATATATCTCTATATAATACATTTGACCTCTAGGGCGGGGCCATTTTTGACCCTGTGACCATGATTTGAACAAACTTGGTAAAGGTCTACTATGTAATGCCATATGCAAAACATCAAAGCTCTAGTAGCAGTTCTGTAGAAGATTTTTTAAATTTTTTCCCCTATATAAGTCCATACAAGAGGGCCATGATGGCCCTGTATCGCTCACCTGAGTATGACTGCTTTTAACAAAGTTGCTATGGACCTGGTTTATTGACCCCAGATGACCCATATTCGAACTTGACCTAGAAATTATTCAAACAATCTCTTTGACAAATTTCAAGGTTATTTGTACTGAAAATGTTACCTCTAGAGTGTTAACAAGATTTTTCCATATTTGGGCTCTATGACCTAGTTTTTAAACCTAGATGTCCCATATTCAAATTTGAGCTAGAAATTATTGAAACAATCTCTCTGACAAATTTCCAGAATATTTGGACTAAAAAGTAGCCTCTAGATTGTTAACAAGGTTTATCGACATTTAGGCTCTGTGACCTACTTTTTGACCCCAGATAACCCATATCCAAACTTGAGCTACAAATCATCAAAACAACCTTTCTGACAAATTTCCAGGACATTTGGACTTAAAATGTAGCCTCTAGAGTGTTTACAAAGTTTTTCGATATTTGGGCTCTGTGACCTAGATGTTTCGACTTCAGATGACCCATATTCAAACTTGAGCTAGAAACCATAGAATTAAGCTTTCTGACAAATTTCCAGGTTATTTGGAATTAAAATGTTACCTCTAGAGTGTTAACAAGGTTTTTCCATATTTGGGCTCTGTGACCTAGTTTTTGATCCTAGATGACCCATATCCAAATCTGAGCTAGAATTCCTTGAAACAACCTTTCTGACAAATTTCAAGGACATTTGGACTAAAAATGTAACCTCTAGAGCATTAACAAGGTTTTTCTACTTTCGGGCTCTGTGACCTAGTTTTTGACTTAAAATGTAGCCTCTAGAGTGTTTACAAAGTTTTTCGATATTTGGGCTCTGTGACCTAGATGTTTCGACTTCAGATGACCCATATTCAAACTTGAGCTAGAAACCATAGAATTAAGCTTTCTGACAAATTTCCAGGATATTTGGACTGAAAATGTAACCTCTGGAGTGTTAAAAAGTTTTTTACGTATTTGGACAATGTGACCTTGTTTTTGATCCCAGATGACCCATATCAAAATGTGAGCTAAAAATTACTGAAACAACCTTTCTGACAAATTTCAAGGACATTTGGACTAAAAATGTAACCTCTAGAGCATTAACAAAGTTTTTTCTACTTTCGGGCTCTGTGACGTAGTTTTTGACCCCAGAAAACCTATATTCAAAACTGAGCTAGAAATCATCGATCGAACTTTTCTGACAAACTTCCAGGTTATTTGGACTGAAAATGCTACCTTTAGAATGTTAACAAGGTTTTTCTATTTTTGGACTCTGTGACCTAGTTTGTGACCCCAGATGACCCATATTAAAACTTGATCTAGAAATCTTCAAGGTAACCTTTCTGACAAATTTCCAGATTATTTGGACTAAAAATGTTACCTCTAGAGTGTTAACAAGATTTTTCTATTTTTGGGCACTGTGACCTAGTTTTTGAACCAAGATGACCCATATTTGAACTTGTGCTAGAAATCTTTGAAGCAACCTTTCTGACAAATTTCCAGATTATTTGGGCTGAAAATGTAACCTCTAAAGTGTTAACAAGATGTTTCTATTTTTGGGCTCTGTGACCTATTTTTTGAACCCAGATGACCCATATTCAAACTTGAGCTAGAAATCATAGAAGCAACCTTCCTGACAAATTCCCAGATTATTTGGTGTAAAAATGTTACCTTTAGAGTGTTAACAAGGTTTTTCAATATTTGGGCTCTGTGACCTAGTTTTTGACCCCAGATAACCCATATTTAAACTTGACCTAGAAATCGTCAAAGCAACCTTTCTGACAAATTTCCAGATTATTTGGGCTGAAAATGTAACCTCTTGAGTGTTAATGAGATTTTTCTATTTTTGGGCTCCGTGACCTAGTTTTTGAACCCAAATGACCCATATTTGAACTTGAGCTAGATTCCATCGATAGAACCTTTCGGACAAATTTCCAGGATATTTGGACTGAAAAAGTAGCCTCTAGAGTGTTAAAAAGGTTTTTCTATATTTGGGCTCTGTGACCTAGTTTTCCAACCCTGATAACCCATGTTCGAACTCGTCCGAGATATTAATGAGACAAACATCCTGACCAAGTTTCATGACAATTGAGGCAAAAATGTGACCACTAGAGTGTTAACAAACTACTTGTGGACGGACAAACGACAGACAAAAGATGATCAGAAAAGCTCACTCTGTCACTACGTGACAGATGAGCTAATAAAACATGTGACCCCTTGGGCGAGGCTGGTTTTGACCCAAGGATCATGATTTGAACAAACTTGGTAGAGGTGTACTAGATGATGCTTCATACCAAATATCTAAGCTCCAGGCCTTGTGGTTATGGAGAAGAAGATTTTTAAAAGTTTTTCCAATATTTCTCTATGTAAAACTAGTGACCCCTAGGGCGGGGCTGTTTTTGACCCGGGGGTCATGATTTGAACAAACTTGGTAAAGGTCCACTAAACAATGCTACACACAAAATATCTTAACTCTAGATCTTGCAGTTTCTGACAAGAAGATTTTTAAAGGTTTTCCTATATAACTCTATGTAAAACTTGTGACCCCTGGGGCGGGGCCATTTTTGACCCAGGGGTTATGATTTGAACAAACCTGTTAGAGGTCCACTAGGTGATGCTTCATACCAAATATCAAAGCTCCACCCCTTGTGGTTTTGGAGGAGATGATTTTAAAAGATCCAACTTTTAAAATCTATTTTAGCTCCTGTGGCCCAGAAATGCAATGGACCGGAACCATTTGAACAAACTTGGTACAGCTTCATGCAAGGAACATCCATGGCAAGTTTTATCAAATTTGGCCCAGTGGTTTCAGAGGAGATGTCGTTTGAATGAAAAGTTTATGGACGGACGGACGCCGGACGGATTGCGATCACAAAAGCTCACCTTGTCACTCTGTGACAGGTGAGCTAAAAAGGTCACGAAACTAGAATTTTGTCACAGATGGTGACTAATACCCCACACTGCCTTGTCACAGGATGGTACCCCAGTTGGAACAAGTTGCACATAATCTTTAATACTAAGTTTCAACTATCATCTGACCTTGACCTCTGTTGAAAACCCATGAAAAACTAGTTCCTAATATTTAAATTTTCTCAGGATCACTATGTTTTACTTATGTTTCAACTTTACTTTATTCTCAGTAAATTTGCTGGAAATGTTCCAAGTACTTCAAAAGTGATCCCTGGATACAGTTTTTTAGGGAAAGACAAATGTATTAAATTTTTCAACATACATGTAGGAAGAAAAAATTCAAAGTTCAAGGATGATAATTCTGACAATTTAGGTGCTAAAATTATGAACCTTGTCACATATGACATGGGTGATGATAAGAAACCAATATTTAAAGTTTGAAGTAGATACATTAAGAAATAATGAAGTTATATACAAAAACAAGAGGGCCATGATGGCCCTGAATCGCTCACCTGATAGACCATGAAACGATATTGTAGACATAATGAGGAGAGAATTGGTGAAAGAAGGGCATGTGTCCACACTTGCTGATTGGTGAAGTTTTAACTTTACATGAACTGTTTTAATAATTTCCAGTTTACCTCATTTCGTCTAGATGATAAATACATGGAAAATGTTAACATTTCAAAGTCATTAGACTTTCGATACATTTTTTTTTTCTTTGTAAGTTAACATGAAACTATTGTATGAAGTACAAATTGAAATATGGATATCTGAAACAGGTGTAATGTTTTCATTTTGGCTGAAGGTAGTTTCCTTCAGAAATGTACAGTCTAGAAGTGACTTTTGTGTTAGGGTATATGCTATTTTGAGACAGTATTTAAGTTACATAATGGTATGCAGTTAACCTGTGTTGGTAAATTCTGTACCAGTACAGAATTTGAGAGCACGTTATGACACACAAGATAGGTGATCCACAGACCATGGACTGTACGTACTGAACTCAGCAGTTGGGAAGACCGAAGCAAACTTTGCAGACTAAGATCAGATGGCTATATAAACTATATATAAAATGAATTGACTATGGGGCGGGGTCAATTTGACCCCGGGGATCATGATTTGAGCAAACTTGGTTAAGGTCTACTAGGTCATGCTACATGCAAAATTTCTAAGCTCTAGGCTTTCTGGTTCTGGAGTAGAAGATTTTTTGAAGTTTTTCCTATATAAACTCTATATAAAATCAACTGACCCCCAGGCGGGGTCAATTTGACCCCGGGGATCATGATTTGAGCAAACTTGGTAGAAGTCTACTAGTTAATGCTACATGCAAAATATCTAAGCTCCAGGCCTGCAGTTCTGGAGAAGAAGATTTTTGAAGTTTTTCCTATATAAACTATATATAAAATGAATTGACTATGGGGCGGGGTCAATTTGACCCCGGGGATCATGATTTAAGCAAACTTGGTAAAGGTCTACTAGGTAATGCTACATGCAAAATATCTAAGCTCCAGGCTTTGTGGTTCTGGAGAAGAAGATTTTTGAAGTTTTTCCTATATAAACTCTATATAAAATCAATTGACCCCCGGGCGGGGTCAACTTGACCCCGGGGATCATGATTTGAGCAAACTTGGTAGAAGTCTACTAGGAAATGCTACATGCAAAATATCTAAGCTCCAGGCTTTGTGGTTCTGGAGAAGAAGATTTTTGAAGTTTTTCCTATATAAACTCTATATAAAATCAATTGACCCCCGGGGCGGGGTCAATCTGACCCCGGGGATCATGATTTGAGCAAACTTGGTTAAGGTCTACTTGGTTATGCTACATGCAAAATATCTAAGCTCTAGCCTTTGTGGTTCTGGAGAAGAAGATTTTTGAAGTTTTTCCTATATAAACTCTATATAAAATTAACTGACCCCCGGGCGAGATCAACTTGACCCCGGGGATCATGATTTGAGCAAACTTGGTAGAAGTCTACTAGTTAATGCTACATGCAAAATATCTAAGCGCCAGGCTTTGTGGTTCTGGAGAAGAAGATTTTTGAAGTTTTTCCTATATAAATTCTAAGTAAAATCTATTTACCCCCGGGGCTGAACCAGTTTGACCCCGGAAGTCATGATTTGAGCAAACTTGACAGAGGTCCCCTAGATGATGCTTCATACCAAATATGAAAGCTCTGGGCCTTGTTATTTCAGACAAGAAGATTTTTGAAATTTCCATTTTAAAAACACCTTTTAGGGCCTCACAGCCATATTGTGCATTGGACCGGAACCATTTGAGCAAACTTGGTAAAGGGACATCTAAGGACCATTAGTATGAAGTTATTTTAAAATTGGGCCAGGGGTTTAGGAGGAGATGTCATTTAAAGAAAATGTTGACGACGGACGACGGACGACGAACGGACGACGGACGCCGGACACAAGGGTATCCTAATAGCTCACTCTGTCACTGCGTGACAGGTGAGCTAAAAAAACACATTTTTGCATGAAAATTCTAAGTTCAAGGGGGATAAATTTAATAATTTTGAAGCTAGAGTTGTGAACCTTGAGGTGCATTATCTTCATACTGTCACCTATCCATACTTCATGTTTTCTAAAAATATTTTCAGTACTTTTTGAGTTTTACAAAAAAAAACCATTTTTTTCATGAAAATTCTAAGTTCAAGAGGGGGTAAATCTAATAATTTTGGTGCTAGAGTTGTGAACCTTGCTGTGTATTATTTCCATACTATCACCTATCCATATTTTATGTTTCATAGAACCATTCTTAGAACTTTTTGAGTTATCACAAATATTCTTATATTTGCCATATTTTAAGTCTATTTGTTGCTATAGCAACCAACATTTTCAACATATGAAGAAACAAGAGGGTCCATGGGACCCTGGGTCGCTCACCTGCCAACAACTGCTCAATGGTTGCAAGAGTCAGTAGATGCAAATACAATTGCCAATTGACTCAAAGGGTGCAGGCAATTATGACCATCTTTGGTAGAGTTTCACTAGATGTCGTGCGTCATCAGGATTGTTAAAGCACAACGTGGACTATAATGGACTGAGCCTCATAAAAAATATATCAGGCACGTATACACATGATACCTAACATGTTTAAAGTTTAAAAGCAGTATCTTGAAAAAAGTAGAAGTTTGTGTCGCAATATTTTTTTAAAAAATCTTGCCGTTATACAAAAAACTAGGTTGCTGTGAACTGAATGTTGGAACACCGTTCCAAACAGGGATTATGTACATGACACATGTTCACTCTATTGCCAATTCTGCTAATTATTTTAAAATCCAACCATAGATGCAAAAAATATATGGGCAAGACACAAACTATCAGCAGTAAGGCCTATATAGCAGAACTAACTAAGTTCAGAGGGTTGCTGTGACATGGATCTTGGAGGGAGGAACATATGTTTCGAGTGTAACACACACATTTTAATTTTTGATTGTAAGGGTTGCAGAGACTTTCAGTCTTTAAGTATTGTTATTTATAATGCTAGAACTTTTATTAAAATACAGTGTACACAATTATAAAGAAAAAGATTCATAACAGAAAAAATGTGTTAATACAATCTTTAATAAAATAGAACAATATTAGCCCTTCAAAATTATTTTTCCCCGACTTTTCACTAACTTTTCTGGATTTTTATTTTTCACTGACCAACTTTCAAAATTCCCTAACAATTCCCTGACCTTGAAAAAAAAATCAAATTTCCCTGATTTTCAAGTCCCCTGGCAACCCTGCAAGATCTTATATTAACTCAAGTATTGTACCAGTCTGATTAAATTCAAATCAAAAATGAAGCTGCTATTGTGCAGACAAGGTCTAAATAGTTAATTTTGGCACTTTCAGGGGCCATAACTCTGGAACCAATAATGCAATATGGCAATTTGAAGAAAGGAACCAAGATCTTATGGTAATGAAAGTGAAGATCAGACCAAAATTAAGACCACTAGAGTGCAGAAAAGCTTTTATCATAACTTGACCAAGTGAGCTAAATTTCAAAGTCACATGACCCAGTTTCAAACTTGACCTAGATATCATCGAGATAAACATTCTGACAAAGCTTGAAGAAGATCGGAGCAAAATTAAGACTACTACAGTGCGAACAAGCTTTTTCTATAATTTGACCTAGTGACCTAGTTTTCAAGGTCACATAACCCAGTTTCGAACCTGACCTAGATATCATTGAGATACACATTCTGACCAAGCTTGAAGAAGATGGGACCAAAATTAAGACCGCTAGAGTGCGGACAAGCTTTTTCTAAAATTCAAACTAGTTACCTTGTTTTCAAGGTCACATGACCCAGTTATGAACATGACCTAGATATCATTGAGATAAACAATCTGACCAAGTTTGAAGAAGATCGGACCAAAATTAAGACTGCTAGAGTGCGGACAAGCTTTTTCTATAATTTGACCTTGTGACCTAGTTTTGAAGGTCACATGACCCAGTTTCGAACTTGATCTAGATATTATTAAGATAAACATTTTGATCAAGTTTGAAGAAGATCGGACGAAAATTAAGACCGCTAGAGTGCGGACAAGCTTTTTCTATAATTTGACCTAGTTTTAAGGGTGAGATGACCCAGTTATGAACCTGACCTAGATATCATTGAGATAAACATTCTGACCAAGTTTAAAGAAGATCGCACCAAAATTAAGACTGCTAGAGCGTGGACAACAACTGTGAACGGACGATGAACGGATGGACGACGAACAAAAGGCGATCACAAAAGCTCACCCTGTCACTTTGTGACAGGTGAGCTAAAAAAAAAGATGTGCATAATCTCCAGACTGCCATCTACCCATATTTCAAGTTTCATCTAAATATTTTCAGTACATTTTGCGTTATCACGGGATCCAGTTTTTGTGACAGACGGACAGACTGACGGACGGAGGGTAATCCTATAGTCCCCCTCCGGTTAAACCGGTAGGGGACTAAAAACAAAACCAACATGGAAATTTTGTTATAATGTGTCTCTCATTTACACCTTTTCTTCTAAGTTATTCAAAGTCAGTTTTAAATAGATCTGATGACTGTAATGGGCTAGTGTCTTTTGGTCAATATTTTAAATATTGAATTATTTTGTGTTTTTAGCTTTTGCATGAAAATTACCATATTGGTTCATAATTTTTATAGTTGATCTAATTTATTCCAAGTCACTTTTAATAGCACAGACCTGATGACTCAAATGGGCTTGTGCTTTTTGGTCAATATTTTTAACATTGGATTGTTTTCTGTGTTATAACTTTCGCATGAAAATTACCACACTTGGTTCATACAATTTTCACATTTATGGTTCATCAACATTTAATGTTTGAATGATGCCATACTGAAATGTGTTAAATTTTAGTCAGGTGTAACTTCTCTAAAACTTTTGCAATGCTCTGTAATGTGATATCATGTGGTTTGTATTGAATATTATTTATTATTACAAGAGAGGAGTATTTGTGTATATTTGGCAATATCAACAGTGCCCTTTTGCATACGTTTAACAAGCCAACATTTTTAATGCCCTTTTTGGAAAAAAAACACCATGCCCTTTTCCAAACCTAGATTTAACTCAATAATGTGATTTTTTTTTTATGAAGATTAGTCTATCTATCTATTTAAGTTTATTTATCGTTGGTTGTCCATATGACCGATGCCCCCTGAAGAGATTAGTTATATTATGTTATGGGGGTAGTGCAAGATACAGAAAGCATCCCATTCCAGAGACACCCTTGGTTCTTTTGGATGCTCAGTGTATAGCACTGATACATGGGACCTTGGTTTAACGTCTCATCCGAAAGACTATTAGTAATGTTAGTGGAGGAGTGGGGGATCGAACTCGGGACCCCTGGTTTACCAGTCCAGCATGTTACCACTGGACTACATCCGCTCCTAAACGATTAGTTATATCGTTATTATTATTTCAAACAATTACCTACAGATAATTGTACATGTATAAATGAAAAGAAGTTAAATAGCTTGATGTATGTTGTTTATAACGGCACAGTACCGGCAAAAGTGTGGAATTAACAAATCCCGACAAATGTTTGTCCCAGGTTGATGCTTAACTTTGATATTGGAGAAATGAGCATTAACACCAAATTAAATACCATCTATGTATGTGTATATAAATGCAGCCCATTCCTTTGCACCTGACCTTTTTTGAATGGCTTAAATTCAATTTATTTATGAAGTACAGGTCAATTCCGGTGTTATTCGTATGCGAAAATTTTCCACAACTTACAGATTTTCATTCTCATATAAAACCTTACCACTTCCAGATACAAATATACTTCAAATTCACCTTTAGTAAATAATTTATTTCTGGTGTATATTGATGATTTATATCATTTTGTTATGTAAAATCTGACAGGTCGATTCCAGTGTATATCCATATGCGAAAATTTTCCACAACTCGCAGATTTTCTTTCTCTTGTAAAATCTTTCCACTCGTAGATACTTCAAATTCCTTTCATTATTATGCTAATTATATTATATATTAATAAACAATGATGTATATCTTTAAAAAAATGGCTTATATATGAAATATAGGTCGATTCGGGTAATGCAGTCGATTCTGGTAAAAATGGTCTATTCCGGTAAAACGTGGGACCCGATCTTAGAACAATATGCTGGGTCATCGTGAAGGATTACCTTCGTCTTTCTGAAACAGCCGATTTTCGATGGAAATGAGGGTAAATATTAAAGATCTGATTTGATTTCTTTAACCAATTTTCATCTGTCTGTAAAAAAAAATATTTTCTTTAAAAAAAAATGATTTTTAATTTCGGCAATGGTGAATTATTGGTTTCATCTTTTCTAAATTTTCATAGGGAAATGTCTGATTTTCGACAGCAATGACAGCACATTAAAAAAAATTTGTTTCATTTCTCTAACCAGTTAAATTCGCGGAGTGCCGCAATATTAATCTCGTGAAGTGCTGCGATTTTACTTCTTACTCGAAGTGACTTCTGTCACTCTGTTTCAGGCGAAGTCACTCTTTTTTTGAAATTCTAGTAATTCTAGTGATGTGATCCAGCCATCTTTTGTGCACTGTCAAAGCAGGGAACAGATGTTGCAATGACAAACTGTGATACATATTTCTTTAATATTTTAAAGTTAATTTATAAAGCAATATTAAGCAATATTCTTATGTGAAAGACTTATTTTGATTTAAAATATCTTAAAAACAACCCACAGAGCTGCATTTTTAACCCAAAATTGCAAACATTTTCAACATGAAGGTCTGGGATACCCCCTCGCGCACCCATCCCTGTCCAGATAATTAGCGCTAAAAAAAAATCCTGGGGAAATCCCTGCATGGATAGAGGTTCATGCAAGGATCCTATATAACGAATATCAAAGATATTGGCCTTTAAATGAAAGCTGTATGAGGTACAGTATTTAAACCTATTTTTAGCCTCAGTGACCTTTAACCTAATCTAATTATTCGAAAAAGCTTGATAAAGCTTGCTTCATGCCAAATTTTTAAAATTCTAGGCTTTGTGGTTTCAGACATGAACATTTTTTTAAAGATTTTCTTCTATACTGCTATTTAAAACTTGTGACCCCCAGACATTGCTACATACCAAATCGTAAGGCTCAGGGCCTTGTAGCTTCATACAAGAAGATTTTGCAAAGTTTACCCTATATGAACTTATGTAAAAATCAGTTGACCCCTGTTGGGGCCAAATTTGACCCCAGAGGTATAATTTCAACTAACTTGGTTGAGATTTACTAGACCTTGCTACATACCAAATCTTAAGGATCAGGGCCTTGCGGTTTCAGACAAGAAAATTTTCAAAGTTTTCCCTATGTATAATATCAACCCCTGGGGTGGGGCCAAATTTGACCCCAGTGGCATAATTTGAACAAACTTGGTAGAGGTCCACACGACAATGCTACATACCATATCTTAAGGCTCAGGGCCTTGTGGTTTCAGACAAGAAGATTTTTAAAGTTTCACTATATAAGCCTATGTAAAATCCATTGACCCCCGGGGTGGGGCCAAATTTGACCTTAGGGGCATAATTTGAACAAACTTGATAGAGGTCTACTAGACAATGTTATATCAGGGCTCTACAAATTCTATAGTCCGACGTCCGGGACAGCTCTAAACTTGCTCTCGGACACCTGACATTGTACAAAAGTTTTGTCCCGGACAACTCAAATTTTGACAGTCATAAATCTCGGACAACTGCTCAAATAAACAACCCACTTGAATAAACAACATGATGCGATCCATTTCTAACTGATTGACATTCGATAAGCCCTAATAGAGAAATGACAGCAGTGAGCTGAAAATGTCAACCAATCACGACTCTTGTTACAATTTACTATGGATATTGATTATATTTTGTAAATTTGGTATCGTCGGTGTTGACTTTAAAATAATTAAGCAAGTTAATATCTTAACAAACTCATTGAATGCATAATTCCATCGGCAAAAGGTTAAACATCAAAGCTTTGCCAATGTTATTCTAAGCCTTTAGACAAGAGACCACAAAAAGAGCAAAAATTCTTTAGGGTATTTTAATTTTAATTATCGGATTTATCTATAAGAAAAAGTAAAGCAGATTCAAGACAAGCTTAACAAAATGAACTCAACCAATTCTAGCAAAAATTTATTTCATTAAACATAAAGCAGCGAGTGAAAATCTCGGATAAATTCCGTATGTCATATATTTCCGCGACACCGTACGTATTTTATTCTTTAAAGAAAACAGTGTCTTGGAGACTTTTTAACAAGGCAAACTTACAACATTCAATTGACTGATTAAAATAAGTGGTCATGCTTTTATTATAAGTGCCAGTTTTGTTTCTTTTTTCAATGAAAAATGTTCCTTTTCTCTAAGACTTTAATATTTCTGTCGTATTTACTTTTGAAAGGAACAATTAGAATAAATAAACATACTTAACATCTTAAAAATTGTTTAACTTGTTCACATTAAATTCTGGGGAAACTGGAAACACATCCCCTAGGTAACCAGACATTTCACCAAGAAGTCAACGAATTTTGATGTCAGAACTACGTTAGTTTAAAACAATAAGTTGAATAACAACCAGTCCACATATTTGCTGTCTGTCTGAACTCAATTTATGTTGAGAAGTTTGGGTTATCTTTTAAAGATCTATGAAATAATCTTTTATTTTAAAAGTGTTTCTAATTCTTTCCTAAAATGACTTTGTAAAATAAAAAGCCTAATTAACTAATAATGCTTATCGAAAACGTTATAATTGTCACTCAGACATCTGACTTTGTTTTTGGGACAACTCTATTTTGTCATAGTCAGTTGTCCTGGACAACTCAATTTCAAAGAAATTTGTAGAGCCCTGTATATACTAAATCTTAAGGCTCAGGGCCTTGTGGTTTCAGACAAGAAGATTTTCAAAGTTTTTCCTTTCAATTGCCGTAGCAACCAGAGTTCTTGATGGAATTGAATTCTTTGAACAACTTTGGTAGAGCTTCGTGCAAGGAACATCCCTGCAAAGTTTCAAAAAATTTGGCCAAGTGGTTTAGAAGATGTTGTTTAAAGAAATTGTTGATGCAGGGACGGATGGACGCACACACGGATGATGGACGACGGACAATGGGCCACCACAAAAGCTCACCTTGAGGACATTGTCCTCAGGTGAGCTAAAAATTCTAGTCTGAAGGTGCTACATTTCATTGTTTACATAATACACAGGAAAAATTAGTTTTAAGTGTAAGTCTTATCTGCATTACATGACTGGACTTCTCCATCAATTATATGAGCAAATTTTATTCAGGTTTTTGCCGATTTTTCTCCTACAATTATTGACATTTAATTACCATTAAATATGGCTTTAGACAAACTTTATATGACAGATAATACACCATATCAAGTGTAAGATTTAACATTTTTGTAAAGTGAAACATCTAATACAAAGATATGACAGGTGGGTACTGTACACACCCACAATGAGCTGAAATACATACATGTACTTGTGCACTCACCTGGAACTCATCCATGTTGGCAGTAAATGGATAGGGTACCACTGGGTTGAACCTGGTTCCAATTTAGAGTCGTCTTAAATATTCAGATGCGAATTATTTGGTGCAGATACCTGTTTAAACAACTGAAAAAGTTACAAAACTAAGAATGACTGTACTCCGTTACTATTAATATAGATAGTTAGTCAAACATTGACTCAATACACAACTCCGTCAGAGTCTGGTTAAGATTAAAGAGATTATATTCTGAATTTGCCTTTCGAATTAAATAAGCTCTAGACTCCAGAAACGATACGCATGCATCTTAAATCTGACATGAAATCTGAGAACATTTACGGGGTTGCGAAATTCCTATACGCTACGAAGTGTTTACCTTTCACCATGTTAAATCACGTGATAGGATCCGATAAATTCTGTGTGGCTACGGTCCAAACAATCGTAACAACTCGGCCTTTTCCGACAACTTCTTATTGAAGTCGCCCGAGGTGTTCCGAATGCCTTCCAAACAGCCAAACTCCCCGCAGCGGTTACTTCCCCTGATCAGTACAGAAAGTTAAGTAGCAAAGCGTGACGTAACCGGTGCGAGGAGTTTGCCAAACTGCACGCAGCGGTTACTTCCCTTTCAATACAATAAACTTATTCCGAAAAATGAAAGGGAGATCACTGCGAGGAGATTGGCTTTCGTCAAGTTAAGCAACGTCATTGATGAATCACTGTATAACAGTATTAATAACAACATATATAATAATGTAGTCCAAATATGTAGATAGATGGTACTTCTCTTCTTGGTGCCAGTAAACAAAATCAAAGGCACTGAAGGCACTGATTTAGTGTGGGTCTGCAAAAGGTACGATAGCTTGTATTTTCACAATGTATTCTGTAACTGTATACAGATTACTTTACATACAGTTTGTGAAGGCAATCCGAATCAAAAGGCATTCCGAATCAATGACGAATTTTTCCTTTGAAATATCTCTACCCGACCGATAATTGTACGGACACTGATAATTTCTCAAAAAAAAATAACCCTTTTGCTTTAGAATTATCAAAATACAATCAAAGTTGCAAGCATTTAAGTTCATCAAACGTCCAGTCGAATTAGATCCCGAACAAACGATTTCGTGCACATGTTTGAATATTGCTTGCCTATCGTTGAAATTGATCGCTCGTGTCTTACAGAATGTGGCTGAAAAAGAAAAAGGAAATTTGCAAAATATAACCCTGTCATAGGTCTACACTTGGAGAAATTTGCTATCGCAAATATTCTTGCTTAGTGCTATTTCTCGTTTAGTCTAGAACGCACGTCCCAGAAGCCAATGTGAATCAACCAGCCATGGTTTAGGGGGGGTCACTATCTATCTATCTATCTATCTATCTATCTCATCCTTAATAGTATTTTTAAAAGAAATGTTTTATATTTTTTAAGGTGATTTAATTAAAACTTTGACTTTGCAGTTAGTAACCATTGCAGTAGGCCTACTAATAGTAATCCACTAAATACATATATTCTAGCATTTTTTAAACACCAGGATATATTATTGCATTGTTTTCAAAATAACGCTTTTAATCCCAAATCTCTTTCTTCTCCTGACCTACCTCTAACAAAATTGAAATATGAAGAATGTACCACTAAAATGTCTATTTTTAAAGTGATACTTTTATACAAAAGGTATTTTATTAGTGTGCATTTTTTAAATGCCAAGTATTATGCAAAATGATGTAGGCTATGCTAATCAGTATCAAGAAAATAATGATTGCACCTGTCAATTGTAACCCTGGCACCCTCACCTTAAATGCATGCTAAGGCTTCATCCTGTGTGGACGTTCAGTTACTGTAGGTAAAAATCTTCTCTAAATGCATTTCACACATTGTAAATTGCAAAACGAATACATTCAGCATATATTGTTTTTTTTTCATAGGCATTGTATGATTGATTCATTTTGGTTTAATCTATATTATTCAATAATAAATTTGAATTGCTTTTACAATTTCATTTTCATTTCCGTCTGTTTTACTGTATTCTATCATTTAAGGAGCAACCATGCTTCCCTCCATGGCCAGCACCACAAGAAATAGGTGGAGGTGCTGTTATCCCATGCACGTATCTTGTAAGACATGATTATAAACAGCAGGCTATAGATATTGTTTAAGAGGCATTGATGAACATGACTGTTTGGTGTGGGTGGGGACGGGTATTTTAAAAGTACATTACTAAGACTGACACTGAGTAGCGTAACGTTGTACGTCATGTTGCGCTGAATAAAGAATAAATACAAAGGTTTTTAAACGTGACTTTTATTAATTTCCAGTTGCAGTGGTTCTACCATATATGTAGCTGTCAAATTTTTACAGTTAAATTAAATTTTGAGGTAACCCCCGCAACTGATTCGGATGACCTCCACTTGATTCGTATACACTACACAAAGTGCTAAAAATAGAAACAGTCTATCTCACAACATACACGACTAGGAAACGCAGTGACAACATTATTAGTTAGGTGTTGCTATGAAAAGACAAAAACACAAAAACAATTTTTTAAATTACATATTTAATGTTACTATGATAGGCAAATAAATTTAGTGATCTTCACAAACTGTATTTCATGCAAAACTATATTCCAAACAAACACTTTCCCCCGTGGGGATGGACAAGGGGGGCTATTGTTTTCTGTACTTTATAAGCAATACTGTGAAATTTGTCATATTTAAAATGTAATAATTAAGCAGATTCGTTGATTGAGTTTAATATTTTAGACTAGAATATAAAAATAAATGTGATCAGGCTGGTATATAACAATGGTTTTAATCCCCCACCGAAAAGGCTGCGGGGGATACGGTAATAGTCTCCGTCTGTCCGTCCGTCCATCCATCTGTCCGTCCTTCCGTCCCACATTTTTGTTCGGAGTATAACTCAATCTGATTAAAATCATATCCTAAACATCGCTATGCTATTAGGATCTGAGGAGGACCAATAGAAGGTCACCTTCTCGTGACCTATCCATCAGCCAATCAGAGCAACGCTTCCACCCTCATGGAAGTAAATGTTCAACTTGTGAATATCTATTTATATAGCTGGGATCCCAAACAATTATCTGCCATGTATAAACTGTCACTGGACTCAGGTAAGTTTATTTGTCAAGATCTTCCAAAATAATGAAATTAATGTTTGTACAGAATATTACTTTTTCAAAATATCTATGCATTTTCCGTTTCCGATAACAAACATTGTTATGCTAGATAAGTTTACACGCAATCTGAACACGCCATGTGTACATGTAAGCTATCGAGACGCGTCATAAGCTACAGTGTCATTGGCTGGGATATAAATAACAATAGTGGAAATTCCAGGTTATCGAGAAGACAGAAATAAATGCGTCGTCTTCAGATCTAACCATAGGGAGATCGTAAACTTCAGTCAGATTGGAGTATAACTCGAAAAGTATTTGAAATATCAACTTGAAACTTCATAGGCGGATTGATCTCATTGAGAAGGAATGCAGTGCATAAGAATGATAACTCATCCCTTCAAAATTTTTAGTCATTGCCCTTTCTTATTTTTCATCATCTATAATTTTTGTCCGCAGCATAACTCAAAAAGTATTTAAGATATCAACTTGAAACTTCATAGGTGGATATATCTCATTTAGGAGTGCAGTGCACAAGAATGATAACTTGACTCTTCATAATTTTGAGTTTATAGATCTCATTGAGTAGGAGTGCACTGCACAAGAATGATAACTCTACCCTTCATATATTTTTTAGTTATTATTCTTTGTTATTTTTCATGCTTAATTTTTGTCCAGAGCATAACTAGAAAAGCTCTTGAGAGATCAACTTGAAACTTCATAGGTGGATATATCTCCTTTAGAAGGGGTACAGAGCACAGGAATGATAAATCTTTTTTCATACTTTCATACTTTTTTGTTATTTTTCATGCTTAATCATTGTTCGGAAAGTAACTCAACAACTGTTTGAGATATCAACTTGAAACTTCATAGGTTGAAAAATCTCACTAGAGAGAAGTGCTGTACACAAGAATGATAACTAAGCAAACAAATTCGGCGGGAGATGGCCATGGCAACATGGCTCTTGTCGTATTGGAACAAATTGTTGCAACAGTGGAAAGCAAAACTAACTACAACAGATTAAAAAAGGTAAATAGAACTGCGAAAGACAACATAAGAAGTTCCACTTACTTACATCCTTCAAAGAAAGGACAGGACATTTAGATCGCTTGGTTAGGTAACCCTTTTTAAAGTCATTTTTTTTTAAATTCAGGGGCAGATAAACCAGACTTACTCGCCACTATACTTGGTTATACACAACCAAATCAGTGTTGTCGGGAACCAGTCAATTTTGTGCAGGGTTTGTGCGTTTGAGCTGTCTGATTGGTCAAAAATATACTAACGGAAAAATATAACTGTGCATACTTCAAGGTATAGAATTTTTTTTAATATTAGGAATAGTAACATAAAACTTTGCAAATTAGCCAATCAACGTTTTATTTCTAACAATCAATACAAACACTTCATCATGTAAAACAATTTTTACAGTAACAAGGCGCAGAAGTTGACAGGTATGAAATCTGATTTCACAAGGTCAGTATCGTGTGTGGCCTCCATTGGCGTTCAAGCAAGCACGGCAGCGACGAGGCATAGAGGCAACTAAGTTGGCGATAACTGCCTGTGGAATGGTGTTCCAGATGTTGACCAATGTCTGCGCTAGTTGGTCCAGCGTGAGAGGTTGGTTACGTCTTTGACGGAGGCGTCTCTTCATCTCATCCCAAACGTGCTCAATTGGTGAAAGATCTGGTGAAACAGCGGGCCAGGGTAAGACACTCACGTTTTGCTGAGCCAGAAACCCGGTAACTACACGTGCTACATGTGGCCGAGCGTTGTCTTGTTGAAACGTCATGTTACGCCCTTGACGTTGAAGAAATGGCAGCACGTGGGGTATGACAATCTCATCTCTGTAACGAACACCCGTTAAATTGCCACGGACAATTACAAGCTGGGTCCTGCCTTGAGATGAGATACCTCCCCAAACCATTATCGACCCACCAACACCAAAACGTTGACGTTGAAAAACACAGGGATCCAAGTAACGTTCTCCGCGACGCCTGTATACACGAACTCGTCCGTCCGAACTTTCTAAGTGAAACCGCGACTCGTCAGTAAACAGAACATTATTCCAATATGCTCTTGGAAGCCTTACATACTGTCTGCACCACTGACGTCGACGTTGTCGATGACGTAAGAGAAGAGTAGGACGTATCGCAGGACGTCGTGGAGTAATGCTGTGCTCTCTTAATCGGTTTCTAACAGTTCGTCCACTGATAGGTCTCAAGCCAGGAATTGTTCGTGCTGTTAATGTGGCCGGTTGAAATCGATTCCGTAGGTGTGTAAGCCGGATATAAATGTCTTGACGGATTGACGTCACACGTGGACGCCCTGGACGTGGTAGATCACGGACGTTGCCACGTTGCTGAAATCGTCGCCAAAGTGCTGATATGGTGTTTCGGTGAACACCAAAACGCTGCGCAACCGCATTTTGAGCAATGCCTGCTTGGAGCATACCGACGGCACGTAGGCGATCATTTTCTGAGATGCGTGGCATTGTCTTCAAAGACTTAAAATCCAAATGAAGGTGTTTTTCTGAACTGCTGGGTAGCTCACTATAATTTGACGGTTAAAATAACTCGAAACAGCATGTACGAGGATGTTAACATAAAGAAACACGTAAAAAGCGCGACCGTTACGGGCTATAAATTTTGCACGTGCAACTCGCGAAAAGCAGTATTATTGAAACAAGATTACCTTGTGAATTACACAAAAGAAATCTGCTAAAATAATTTTATACCTAATAAAAGATATTAAGTATTTTAGTGTGCACAGTTATATTTTTCCGTCAGTATAGAAAGGTTGTTCTGAAAATCATTTACTTGAAAACTACACATATATTGAAAAACAAATTGAAATTATAGTGTGCTGGACAATTCTTGACTATTTTGTCCTTTTAAAGAAAGCAGGAAATTTTGACAGATTGTAATAAAAAATACCGAAGTGACTGGGGTGATCTCCTTCGAGACGACATACCGGAAAAGTTGATCTGTCATGCTATGAGAAAATCTAAATTAAATTATTTCTCATGATTGATTCTTTCCAAAAAATGGCAAAGGTAGCATCTGCATGAGCTAATAAAGTGAGATTGGTGTAACAATGAAATACTGAAAGATTTGATTTAGTTGTGTTTAACCTAAAACAATCCATAAGGCTATTTCTCTGCTAGTGCATTTAACTGAAATATATCACAACCACAGTCTCACTGAAAGTTGTTTCTATCCAATTGATAAGTTTTAGGGATATTTCGCGAAATTTATAATAAAATAAAGTGTCTGATAGACTGAAATGGCTGTTTCTGTCATATTTTGCTGCTAATACAGAATATATATTTGTAAAAGTGAACCAGCTCGGTGTTTTATTGCGTTTGTAACGCATAGTATGTGTAAATAATCATTTTCTTGTCAATTGTTGACAATTTGAAGATTTTTTTCGGAAATGTCCCACAGACCTTGAAAACAGGGGCGATAAATTTGAAAAGAAAATTTGGTTTAGATGTTGGTTTAGTGTTGAAAATTGTGCTCTTTTTTATGCGTTCTTATCTAAATTTAGCTTATAAACAAGGAAACTAGTGTCTACAAAGAGAAGATACAACAGACAAATAGTAAAATCATAGAAACCAAGAAATTCCGGACATATCATGCAGACTGAAATTATAGTAAATATATAAGTTAGGGTACGGATTTTCGAATACATACTGTGTACTTATCATAAATATAACAGATAGATAGATTTATTCAGGTAAAATGAATACATGTCATAAAAACAAATACAAATTCAATGTCAACAAATACAAAATACATATGTGAACTTAAAAATGCATAGAAGATGACATATAATCAATACCAAGGATAACACAAAAAAGAAGACATAAATACCGACTTATTTCCATTGTGGTCCCTAGAATTGATCATATGACACCGGAAAGGCAAATTAATCGAACAGACTATTATTGCACATAATACTGTAACTTACAGTTTAATAACACATGTATTTAAATTAAAAATCACAGAAACAAGCCTGCCATTGAACAAGTAATACTAAAACAAGAGGACCATGATGGCACTGGATCGCTCACCTGAGTACTTTGGCTGTAGGTTTGCTGTTAAGCAGTATTTCATTTTTTAATTGAAAATATGTAAGTGCCTACAAACCAAATATGTAAAATATCAGTCAATAAATAAAGGCTCTATGACAGAAACTAGAAATATCTATTATAAGTTATGGTGACCTTGACCTTGACCCAGTGACCTCAAACCCTACCCATGGGTAGACGTCCATGCAAGGAACCTATATATTGAATATCAAAGATCTTGGTCTATAAATGAAGGCTTTATGAGGTACAGTAGATAAATCTATATTAATCCTCCGTGACCTTTAACCTAATCTAATTATTTGAACAACCAAACAACCTTTCTGACAAACTGCCAGGATATTTGGACTGAAAAAGTAGCCTCTACAGCATTAACAAGATATTTCTATTTTTGGGATCTGTGACCTAGTTTTTGACCCCAGATGACCCATATTCGAACTTGATCTAGAAATCATCGATACAACCTTTCTGACACATTTCAAGGATACTTGGGCTGAAAATGTTACTTCTAGAGTGTAAACAAAGTTTTTCCATATTCACGCTTTGTGACCCATTTCCAGAATATTTGAGCTGAAAATGTTACCTGCAGAGGGTAAACAAGGTTTTCCCAAATTTAAGCTCTGTGACCTAGTTTTTGACCCCAGATGACCCATATTCGAACTTGGGCTAGAAATCATCGATACAACCTTTCTGACACATTTCAAGGATACTTGGGCTGAAAATGTTACTTCTAGAGTGTAAACAAAGTTTTTCCATATTCACGCTTTGTGACCTAGTTTTTGATCCCACATGACCCATATTCGAACCTGGGCTAGAAATCATCGAAATAACCTATCTGACATATTTCCAGGATATTTGGGCTGAAATCTAGAGTGTTAACAAGGTTTTTCCATATACAGGCTGTGTGACCTATTTTTTGATATCACATAACCCATATTCCAATTTGAGCTAGAAATCATCTTAACAAGCTTTCTGACAGTTTTTCAGGAAATTTATGCTAAAACTGTTACCTCTAGAGTGTTTTAGAAGGTTTTACCATATTTGGGCTGTGTGGCCTAGTTTTTGACCCCAGATGACCCATATTCAAATTAGAGCTAGAAATCATTGAAACAACCTCTCTTACAATTTTTCAGAATATTTGGACTGAAAGTGTTAACTCTAGAGTGTTAACAAGGTTTTTACATATTTGGGCTGTGTCACCTAGCTTTGACCCAACATGACCTATATCCAAACTTGAGCTAAAAATTATCAAAACAACCTTTCTGACATATTTTCAGGATATTTGGGCTGAAAATGTTACCTCTAGAGTGTTAACAAGGTTTTTTTCATTATACAGGCTGTGTGGCCTATTTTTTGATCCCCACATGACCCATATTCCAACTTGAGCTAGAAATCATCCTAACGAGCTTTCTGACAGGTTTCCAGGATATTTGGGCTGAAAATGTTACCTCTAGAGTGATAAAAAGGTTTTTCCATATTTGGTCTCCATGACCTAGTTTTTGACCCCAGATGACCCATATTCGAACCTGGGCTAGAAATCATCCAAATTACCTTTCTGATATATTACAAGGATATTTGGGCTGAAAATGTTTCCTCTAAAGTGTTTACAAGGTTTTTCCATATTTGGGCTCTGTGACCAAGTTTTTGACCCCAGATGACCCATATTTAAACTTTGATCACCCAACTTACCTTTCTGACATATTACAAGGACATTTGGACTGAAAATGTGACCTCTAAAGTGTTAACAAGGTTTTTCCATATTTGGGCTCTGTGACCTAGTTTTTGACCCCAGATGAACCATATTCGAACCTGACCTAGAAATTATCAAAAAAACCTATCTGACTTATTTCCAGGATATTTGGGCTGAAAATGTTACCTCTAGAGTGTAAACAAAGTTTTTCCATAAACAGGCTGTGTGACCTAGTTTTTGACCCCACATGACCCATATTCAAACATGAGCTAGAAATCATCCGAGCAAGCTTTCTGACAGTTTTTCAGGAAATTTGGGCTAAAAACCTCACCTCTAGAGTGTTTACAAGGTTTTTTCATATACAGGCTTTGTGACCTATTTTTTGACCCCACATGACCCATATTCCAACTTGAGCTAGAAATTATCTGAACAAGCTTTCTGACAGTTTTCCAGGATATTTGAGCTGAAAATGTTACCTCTAGATTGATAAAAATGTTTTTCCATATTTGGTCTCCGTGACCTAGTTTTTTACCCCAGATGACCCATATTCGAACCTGGGCGAGAAATCATCCAAATAACCTTTCTGACATATTACAAGGACATTTGGACTGAAAATGTGACCTCTAAAGTGTTAACAAGGGTTTTTCCATATTTGGGCTCTCTGACCTAGTTTTTGACCCCAAATAAACCATATTCGAACCTGACCTAAAAATCATCAAAAAATCCTATCTGACATATTTCCAGGATATTTGGGCTAAAAAATGTTACCTCTAGAGTCTAAACAAGGTTTTTTTCATATACAGGCTGTGTGACCTAGTTTTTGACCCCACATAACCGATATTCCAATTTGAGCTAGAAATCATCTTAGCAAGCTTTCTGACAGTTTTTCAGGAAATTTGGGCTAAAAACGTTACCTGTAAAGTGTTAACAAGGTTTTTCCATATTTGGGCTCTCTGACCTAGTTTTTGACCCCAGATGAACCATATTCGAACCTGACCTAGAAATCATCAAAAAAACCTATCTGACACATTTCCAGGATATTTGGACTGAAAATGTTACCTCTAGAGTGTAAACAAGGTTTTTCCATATTTGGCTCTGTGACCTAGTTTTTGACCCCAGATGACTCTTATTCGAACTTGAGCTAGAAATCATTGAAAGACTTTTCTGACAAATTTCCAGGATATTGGGGCTGAAAATATACCTCTAGGGTGTTAACAAGGTTTTTCCATATTTGAGCTGTGTGACTTAGTTTTTGATCCCAGATGACCCATATTCAAACTTGGGCTAGAAATCAACCGACCAACCTTTCTGACAAATTACAAGGATTTTTGGGCTAAAAATGTTACTTCTAAAGTGTTAACAAGGTTTTTCCATATTTGGGCTCTGTGACCTAGTTTTTGACCCCAGATGACCCATATTCGAACTCGTCCGAGTAATTACTTGGACAAACATCCTGACCAAGTTTCGTGACAATTGGAGCAAAAATGTGACCAGTAGAGTGTACGACAGATGGAGATGGACGACAGACGACGGACATTCATCGATCCTAATAGCTCACCCTGAGCCAGCTCAGGTGAGCTAATAATTAATACTGACCATTAAAAATTATATATATATATATATATATATATATATATATATATATATATATATATATATATATATATAAAGAGGACTAGACTGACACAGACTGCATAAAATGTTCCTTAACAGATTTTTTTAAAATGACTAAGACTTGTTATAGATATAAGACAGGAAGGTAACCTGTTCCATACTTGACAGCCATTATATGCAAATGATTTTTTTCCAAAACCCTTCACCTTGGGAGTACAATAACTGTTACTATCACTAAAGCGTGTGGAATAAGAATGTAATTCATTTGCCAATATAAGATACTTATTTATATAGCTTGGTGCAGTGCTACTATGTGTCCTATGTACATGACCAAGAATAATGGAATTTACTCTTATGTGTACAGGTAACCAGCCAACTTCTTCAATGTGGGCCCTTCCAATATGAGTACGTGGACTGAGATTTAGTATGAATCTCAACATTTTGTTCTGGGTTGCCTGGAGTCTATTTTTTCAGGATTTGACTCAACCCCAAATACCAAGAGACACAACCGTAGTCAAAATGACACTGTGTTAATGATGGAACTAAAAGCTGTTTTGTATACCTATTTAGGAATGAGCTTATCCTGTATAAAAATTTTAACTTTACATTGGCCTTCTTAATAACCTGATTGGCAATGGATTCACCAGAAAGACTTTGGTCACGGTTAGCACCCATATATTTGACGGATTTGGTGGTTGATATTGAAGTTTCATTACATACAATATCTAGTTTATCACATAATCTAAGTCTAGGCTTTGAAGCAAACAAAATTGACTCAGTCTTACCGAGATGCAATGAAAGTTTATTATCAGAGAACCATTTACTTATATTAGTCAGATCATCAGTAAGCTGAGACGTAATATACTGGATGTCTTTGCCTGACACTAAAATACCCGAATCATCGGCATATAAGAGTAACTTATTACGAACCACAGTCTCCATATCATTAACGTAAATCAAAAATAAAAGAGGGTCAAGGATTGCGCCCTGGGGTACCCCACATATGATATTGGCACAGGATGAGAGTATGCCGGAGACATTGACCATTTGTGTACAACTGGACTGATGAGTATAAAGCAATTTATTTTCTGTTAAATAGCGTTCCACCTGATCATAGATAATTCGCTCTAGGACCTTGGACACAACACTTAAAATGGATACTGTTCTATAATTACCAGCTTCCGTCTTATTACTCTTTTCATATTAAGGTACAACACGGGCAGATTTAAGATCGTCAGGAACAATACCAGTGATAATGGACAAACTGATATTATGAGTAAGGGGTTCAGAAATATTGTGAACACTATCCTTTATAAAACGTGCCGGAATTCCTTCCGGGCCTGTAGCTTTCTTGGCCCCTAACTTATTTAAGTACTTTATAACTTTAGCCTTAGTAACAACAGATAAAGAAAAAGAATTAGGTATAACACCCTTTTTACGATAAAATTATTCTAAAAAATTTCTACCAAACTTTTCTGCTACTTTAAGTTTATCAAAACATAAAGTATTATCAATACATAAACTAATATTTGAACATGAAGATCCTCTTTTAGAAGGTACACCTAAACCTTTTACAGCTTTTCATAACTTTTTAGAGTCTGTTTTGTGCTCTTCAATACTATTTTTGAAAAAAAATCAGTTTTACATTTTTTAATTTGGTATTGCACTTGATTTCTGATCCGTTTATAAAATATGAAATCGTCTTCACTTCTAGATTTTTTAAATTTTTCACAGAGTTTATCTCTCTTATGAATTAACTCAAGTAGATCACTGTCCATCCATTGTCAGTTCTAGTTTTAATGCGAATTTGCTTCAAGGGAGCAATATCATTGGCAATATTCATAAATGATTGTTTAAAAATATACCATGCTTCTATAGCATTATCACATAACAATAAAGGCTTCCAATCAATATATGATAATTTTACCTGAAAAATGTTTTTACTGTAAATTTTTATTGAACGAAGTTTCACTGTATTATGATCATTATTATGTATTATCACGACTCCTACGTTTCCTTGTACAAAAGATTAAATAATGGTAACTAATTCTAAGTGGCATGACTCCACTTTGCGAAATCCTGTTATTATCTGATACTAATATCAAATCGATAGCTGTAGCTGATGTAACAGTACATCTAGTTGATTCTGTGATTAACTGAGTAAAATTCATAAAATTTAAAACATAGTTTAAAGAACTGACTAAGACACATGTATAAAAGCACTTTAAAACATCTGTATAGATATGTCTGCAGCCTTTCTGTTGTAAGAAACGATCAAAATAATACTACAGAATTCACAGCTTTAATAAAACGTAATAGTTAATTTATTGCAGCTACAGATTTAAAAAATATTCGTTGTAAAAGCATTGAATTATCTCCCTTTATTTTGAAAAAGGCCATTTAAATGCTTTTTGCTGAACTCTGCTGAAAGTTTAGTCTGTATTATGCTGTTTCCAGTAGAATTCAGCAATAAATGTGAAATTCTGAGTACATATGCGTATAATGACTGCTTTGTGCTTCAATTTCGAAGAAAATATGCAATCAATAAGGAAAACTCAAGATAACTGCTTCAGAAATCTATTATTTCAATATAATAGGAGAAAAACATGTACCAAATGGCTCAAATGTTTATTATGTCTATCTTAAGAAGTTGGAAAGGATATATAAATACAAGTCATTATAGCTTATTTGAAAAGGGTAATAAATGAACTGCTGCAAGAGATATTTCTTTTTTCCGGCCGTCTGGGCACAATTTTGAAAGCCAGTTTTATCCAAAATAACAGAAAATATGCAAATATATGACATAAATATTGGCACTGCCCTTACAGTATTTAAGGGGGTAAATGTTCATTCAGATGTGCAGTGAAGGAAAAATAAAGCTATGGTTGAATACAGAAGAGGTTGTTTTATGGAGTTGTGATATCCCTGAAAAACAGGAAATGTTATCTTTAGGATATACACCAACAAATCAGTGTAATAAGGAACCATTCAATTTTGTGTCGGATTTGTGCGGAGCTGTAAGAGGACTGATTAGTCAAAAACGGAAAGGTTGTTCTGAAAATGAAAAAGAACAAATTGAAATAAAGCATAACTGTATCAGACAATTCTTGACTATTTCTTGTCGTATTAAGATAAACAGGAAATTTCGACAGATTGTAATAAAAAATACTGAAGTGATTATGGTGATCTCCTTCGTGACGAAGAAAAGTTGGTCGGCCATGCTATGAGAAAATCTTAATGAATTTTTTTTCATAATTGATTCTTTCCAAAAATTGGCAAAGGTATCATCTTCAGGAGCTAAATGAGATATTGGGAGTTGATGTTACAGTGGAATACTATTGGATTTGATAAAGTTGTGTGCGGTAGGGATAGAGTGCGAAATGGATTCCATTTCGTAAAATGGACTTTACAGCTACGAAATGGACTTTTATTTTCCTAACTATGGCTTTAATATTGGTATTATCTGTATTTTCTTGAGTAAATGTAATAAATAAAAGATATATCTATAGCATGTCACCTTTTATATTATGACTAAGTAATAGATGTTCCAAATATAACCAGTTAATGTGACCGCGCCTTTCGAAATGGACATTCTCTTTCAAAAATACCTACGCAAATGGACTTCTGTTGTTTTAATTATGGCTTTAATATAAATGATAACAGTATTGTTCAAGTTTAATATGATAGATATTAGATAAGGTCATATATCTATCATTTTTATTTTGACATTAAGCTATTAGATGTCCATTTCGCGAAATGGACTCCATTTCGCACTCTATCCTAACCCCAACATGTGTGTGGTGATGCCGTTAGGGGCATAACCCAAAATACCTTAGTATTTGATTTAGTTGTGTTTATCCTATAGTACTTCAGAAAATATGAAAGGATATCGAGCATTTTTGTGCCTTCTGCGCGGAATTGAAATTAACAGACGGCTTTCCAACGTTCTTTTCTCAAGGTGTGTACTTATTTTAGAGATGTTTCAGTTTGAAACGATTTGGTGTGTTCAAAATGTATATAGATAAAATCGGTTACAATGAATACCGGAATCGATTTTCGGCACAGATTAAAACGCAGACGATATAGAAATAGAGTAGTGCAGACCACATAGGTAAAGAAGGGGTTTTCATTTTGCAGACCATATGTAATAAGAAGGGTAACGGACCCGGGGTAACGGAAAACGCAGACGATATGGATATTGTTGAAATATTGTTTTGTTAAAGAAATATAGCAAAGTATCTATAAATGAGGATAATAAAGAAAAGATATTTGATTTCTTTTGCTTCTGCTTGAAATTTAATTTGTTTTTAAAGTACACTTGTAAGTATTTATTTAAGTGATGCATTTTGCTGACTTTGGAATACGTATAAAGTTACTTAAGATCATAAGTGTTTTTGTCAGAGCTGTGATAAATACTAACTAATTTGGAAATAGATCTGAAGGTGATTTATAAAACTAAACTTTAAAGAATAGAATTAAATGCTAAATAGGAACAAATACCGAGTGAAAAACATTTATTTATTTCTATTAATTACTTATGGGATTGTTTTCTTTGCGAACTAGAATGGTTTGATCTTATTGACATAAGGCTATCATGAAAGCAGATAAAAGGAGCAATTTTTTTAAAGAAAGAAATCTTCACAATTATGGCTCAAGTTGTGAGTAATTTGGATGTAAGTATAAAACCTAATGCTTTATTTTAATTGTTTATATACATACATGTATTTCACCAGCAACATAATATTTAGTTTTGTTGTGATTAATATTTAATTCTTGGAAATCAGGTTTGTGGAGAAAATTATTTCAAATATATCAAGTCATTCTGTACTAGGAAATTTTACAGTCATGATGTTGAAAATGTCTGACTTTGATAAAACAGTACAATACAATAACATTTACAATAAAGCACAATTCTGCTAAAGATTTTCTTTAAGTTTAAGATTATTGTTGTTTTCCCCAAGTGTTAATTCACTTAGGCTACTGTCATTGACTTGACTTGACTTAGGCTACTGTTGAGCCAACATTGTTGATTTATGTCAATTTTGGATTGCGCAATAAACAAGCCACAGCTAATTACTTATGAAAACATAAATGCGGGTATATGATTAAATATCAATTACATGGGTCTTCAAATTTGTATATTGTGTATTTCATTTAAACTTAGAGTTTGAATTGTTAAAGCTACTGTTTTGAGGAAAGTGTTGATTGGGTCATTTATGAGGTTGTACAATAAACAGATCCCTGTCAATTAAGTTATAATAACACTATGGGGTAGGTGTTAATCTACTTTCCTGGTGACTGTGTATGATGGCATAATACTATATTTTTGGGTTAATTTTTATCAATTCAGGAGCCATATAATATAACTTTAAGTTGACATAAGTAGTGGAAAAAAGATAATTATATCTTAATTTAAACTTGGTAAGGCTAAAATGTCAAATTGATTATTACACAGATTATGTATTGTCATTTTTTAAATTAAATTTTTGTATGTGGTGAAACTTTTTTTAGATAAACTTGAAAATGAAATGTTCAGAATTTTTTCATAGTTTTAAACTATTATTATATAGATGATAAGGACAGACAGAAATTTTTATTGACATAAACTTATCAGTGCCCCTTTAATGTTATTTTATGAAATTTATACATAGATGAATATTGTTATAAAATGTATTACATTGGTTGATTTTTAATCACAATAAAAATATTTTATATTTAATTTTGTGTTCTTTTGTTTTTAAATTGATTTGAAATAAATAATTATATTTCAGATTATCATAAAACATAAGTATTTGACTTTATAAAAGACGGCAATATTAGTAGTTCACACCTTAACACATTCTATATTGTCTGCGTTCTATTTTCTATCTATTTATGCTTATTTATCGTCGATACCGGTTGCCCATATGACCGACGCCCTCTGGAGAGATTAGTTATATTATGTGGTGGGGGTAGTGCAAGATACAGAACGCATCCCATTCCAGAGACACTCCTGGTTCTTTTACATGCCCAGTGTATAGCACTGATACATGGGACCTCGGTTTAAAGTCTCATCCGAAAGACTATTAGTAATGTTAGTGGAGGAGCGGGGGATCGAACTCGGGACCCCTGGTATACCAGTCCAGTGCGTTACCACTGGACCACATCCGCTCCCTTGTCTGCGTTTTCCAATACTACTCTTTATCTATTTGGGCTGCAAAGGTGTGAAGCCTTCTTTGCCTATGTGGTCTGCACTACTCTATATCTATATCATCTGCGTTTTAACCAGACCCTCGATTTTCTTACAAAAATATACCGGAATCAGCTTTCCGATAGCGTAATTTACTTGTAACAGCTATATTAGGCAAATATGTGTATAGAATATGTTTGTTTTCGAAATAAGATGTAATATTCTATTAGTATACAACATTTTAGAAATTAATATTGAGCGAAAAATGACTTTGAATACTTTTTTCTATAACAGCATTGGTCGGTGTCCGTAAGACAAACATACATGTGACAATCACTACCACATTAAATAAAATAATGACAAGGAAGGTTGAATGTTATTGTTTTGAAATCTATTAATAGTAACATTACAAGTAACTGATAAGAGATACAGGTAACTTTTTGAAGGTTGGCAAAAACATGGCGGTTGATAAAATTGCAAAACATAGTAATTTTGTAATTACAGTTACAAAGTCATTTTTCATCAAATAATTTAATGTTTTATATCATTTAAAAGGTCTGTAAACTCATATTTTATATATTTAAAAAATAATTGTCAAAACTGTTTACTTTTTTGTTTGTAAATGGTTAAACATAGTGCATCTGAGCTGCTAGAAAAATGCTGAAATGACAGGTATAAATTAGTTTAGTTTTCTTCTTTAAAAGCAAAAATTCAAAATCTGCTTATATTTTCAAAATATGAATTTAAAGAGCTTTCAAATGATATAAGAATCTTAAAATTCGGCTGACAAAGAAAAAAGTTATCTAAAGTTAAAAATTCTGCTGCTATCAAATGTATATAAATATTGGTTCTCTTTGCCAACCAGTAGTTTAGCAATATTTTGGTAACAGGTGCTTGTGATGTCATCAGTCAATGTGCCTATTATTGTATGTGCGTAATTGCACGTAACGGCAAAGTATCTCATGAATAAATAAAAAATCAGTGGGATCTGTTTCATGTTTTGTCCCCAATATATGACAATTTAAATGCATAAATTTTCAGCATTCTTTTTCTGATGAGTAATTTTAATCAATGAATGATGTTAAGACAATAAAAAATGAATGGATCAGTTGTAGGATTTTCATAAATTTATGTCCAAATTAATTATAAAATATTAACAAAACAAAAACCCCATAATTATCCAATCAATTAAATAATATCAAACATGCTTTTTGTAAAATGCAAACACGTTTAATTAGGGATTAATGTTTGTTGAATGTCCGTATTATCACTTGATTAATCATTGTCGGAAACCCACGTCCGATCCATTCCGTTTCACTCTATTTATCTACCGTTGGACAATTGGCTGGTAAAATTTCGTACTCATGAATAAATTATCACCTACTTTCATTGGTTTCCTTAAGATTTCCCTTGCGGAATCTCAGCCAGTGAAATTACTTGTTACAATTTGCCTTCTGTGCCTATGTTTAAATCCTGGGAAATACGTCTATTTTAAGTAACTTGTAATTATGCCTACTCTCCACACTGAAGAGTGTCTATTTGTAATGCGGCATCTCATTCGATGAAGAGTTACATCCCTTTGCTAATAAATATTCATGAAAACGAATAATCAGCAGTCAATTATCCCACGGTACATAATGTAGATGTGCGGAATATGCACGGGGGGTTACCGACGATGTTGATTAATTTGCATGTGCTATAATCAGTGACTATTAGTCCTGGCAATTATTTATAATTGTACACGTGAGAAAAAAATTAAAACTTTTCTTTGTTGTTTAAGAATTAATTAGAAAAGTTTTTAACTGAAATATGAACATCCATAATTAAGTAAAATAACTCCCTTACGAAAGGCGCATAATCAAAGCCTTGTATATAACACGTGAATTTTTTTTTTAAGCATTTACTCGCAAATATTAGAAAGGGTATATAAGACAAGATATCTTAAACATTAATTATGCTACCTACAGTTGATGGTACATAGACACTCGACTGAACAGCCACCTCTCTTTATTGGCCCAATGTTTATACATGACAGTAGTGACTATGAGACGTACAGCCATTTTTTTCACCATTTAAAGTTAAAGTTAGCAGCGACAGACTTGACAAAACTTGTCATCAGTTCGGACAAAGCTCATGCCTTGTGAGCAAGCAATGGTCAAAGCCATAGTCACTGAGTTTCTTCAGTCTACTCATGTATTATGTACCGGCCACTTGGAACAAAAAACACAACAACACTTGGAGGACTACGGTGTATCAAGACCAAACAGAGCTGTCATCATTGACAAAATCTTTGGACATGACCGATTGGCAAAAGTAACGGACGACATTTGCTTTGACAATGAATGTGACAAGATTGAAAGCTACTCCGCAGAATTGTCTGATAAATTTGTCCAGTACTTTCAAAAGTGCCAGAAAGGTCATATCAAAACGAAGGTCAACGAACCCTTACGTGACGGACATATTACCAATGACTGGACAAACAGCAATTGTGAGTCAGTTAATCACATGTTAAAGCAAACTGTGGCCTGGCAATCAAAGAGTCTGCCTGAGTTTGTCAGGTTGGTCAAAAGACAGGTGAAAGGTCAGTTTACGGAACTGAGAAGTGCCCTTTGTTCATACGGTAATTTCTGCCTGGACGTCACTCACAAGCATTTCCAGGTTTGTAAAGACGTATGGATTGACATGACGGAACAACAGAGGTCAAACTTGTTCTTACGTTACAGGCAGTGTGTTGTATGAAAAGACAGAGTTCTAATCTCGATTGACAGACAAAGCTCATGCCTTGCACCACGGACAGAGCGTAAGAAACCCGGTCAACGAAAGAGAAAGATCAATATAAGGACTGTGACTTTGACTAAAAAACCCAAGACTTAAAATAATTTCCAGCTGAACTCCGAATCTAATAAGACAGACAGACATGAATGTCATCATCTGAAGTACTCTGTTGTGACAAAATGGATCGGAGAGTATTCACGTGTATAATATATATTGTAAATATTATGTAAATAATGTACATGTTATTTGCTATAAAGAATCATTTAGTGTTTTCCTAAAAATGGAAGTTATGTCAGTGATAACATACAACACAGATGGAAGTCCACTCGTTTACAATGTACATACTGTGTACAATTTGTAAATATTATGTAAATAATGTATATATTTACATGTTATACATGTTGCTATAAAGAATCATTAAGTGTTTTCCTAAAAAAGGAAATTACGTAAGTGATAACGGACAACACGGGTGGAAGTCCACTTGTTTACAGTGTCCATACTGTGTTAATTTTGTAAATATTATGTAAAAAATGTATATTTACGTGTTATAGCCACAAAAATCATTTAGTGTTATCCTATATTTGCCGTTTTTATTACTCTCTCATTGCAAGTGTAGGGCATACCTACCGTCTTTTTCTGATGTCAGTATAATGTATTTTATTGATAATTGATTATATTACGGACACCGACCACTGCTATTTTACAAAAAAGTCTTCAAAGTCATTTTTTGCTCAATATTTATTTCTAAAATTTTGCATACTTATACTATATTACATCTTATTTAAAATACAAACATATTTTATACAAATATTTGCCTAATATAGCTGTTTCAAGTCGATTCCGGTATCGGAAAGCCGATTCCGGTATATTTTGGTAAGAAAGTCGAGTCCGGTATTCATTGTAACCCGATATAAATGATAAAAAGGGCACGTTCTCGTGGAGACACCACCCGAGATAGTTCACCCCTGTCAATTTTTTCAGACATTTCACCACAAGACACTTCACCACTCATTTTATGAAAATTAACTCAGACACTTTACCCCCCACTCCCACCAAGACAAAGGTGTTAATAGTTACACGTACTTGTGTATTTCGAGTCATACTGATTTAGCATTTTTAATGGATTTGTCATCTGAATTTGGTGTTTGACTGGGAATAAGGTCATTACATATATGTCTCTGTTGATATCAACTAATAATTTCGATATAATTATCCTCGTTTAACTACTGCAATGGTTGCAAAGAAAGGTTGTCAATGTATACTGTCGCCTCATATTTCCGTGTTATCCATATTCTGGTTGCATCCGTTGTAAACAGTTTACCAAGCCACCGAGCTATTGCGCACCTGACATGGAAGTCAGCTTTCACTTTCAGGATCAGTTTTCGTCAAAATGTCCAATATTCAGGTAAGTTTTGTGAAAAATACCTGCTGTATTCAATAAACAAGAGGGCCATGATGGCCCTGTATTGCTCACCTGAGTATGACTGCTTTTAACAAAGTTGTTATGGACCTGGGTAATTGACCCCAGATGACCCATTTTCGAATTTGAGCTAGAAATCATTGATACAACCTCTCTAATTTCCAGGATATTTGGACTGAAAAAATAGCCTCTAGAGTGTTAAAAAGGTTTTTCGATATTTGGGCTCTGTGACCTAGTTTTTGACCCCAGTTGACCCATATCCAAACTTGAGCTACAAATCATCAAAACAACCTTACTGACAAATTCCAGGAAATTTGGACTCAAAATGTAGCTTCTAGGGTGTTAACAAAGTTTTTTGGGCTCTGTAACCTAGTTTTTGACTCCAGATGACCCATATTCAAACTTGTGCTAGAAATCATTGAAACAATCTTTCTGACAAATTTCCAGGTTATTTGGACTGGAAATGTTACCTCTAGAGCGTTAACAAGATTTTTCCATATATGTGGTCTGTGACCTAGTTTTTGACCCCAGATGACCCATATTCAAATTAGAGCTAGAAATCATTGAAACAACCTTTCTGACAAATTTTCAGAATATTTGGACTGAAAGTGTTAACAAGGTTTTTCCATATTTGGGCTTTGTGACCTAGTTTTTGACCCCAGATGACCCATATTCAAACTTGAGCTAGAAATCATTGAAAAAATCTTTCTGACAAATTTCCAGGTTATTTAGACTGGAAATGTTACCTCTAGAGCGTTAACAAGTTTTTTCTATATATGTGGTCTGTGACCTAGTTTTTGACCCCAGATGACCCATATTCAAATGAGAGCTAGAAATCATTGAAACAACCTTTCTGACAAATTTTCAGAATATTTGGACTGAAAGTGTTAACTCTAGAGTGTTAACAGGTTTTTCCATATTTTGGCTTTGTGACCTTGTTTTTGACCCCAGTTGACCCATATTCGAACTTGAGCTGTAAATCATCAAAGCAACTTTCCTGACAAATTTTTGGGATATTTGGACTTAAAATGTAACCTCTAGAGTGTTAACAAGGTTTTTCTATTTTTGGGCTCTGTGACCTAGTTTTTGAACCCAGATGACCCATATTTGAACTTGAGCTAGAAATCATAGAATCAACCTTTCTGACAAATTTACAAGTTATTTGGACTGAAAATGTTACCTCTAGAATGTTAACAAGGTTTTTCAATAAAGTTGGCTCTGTGACCTAGTTTTGACCCTAGATGACCTATATTCGAACTTGAGCTAGAAATTATTGATACAACCTTTCTGACAAATTTCCAGGATATTTGGACTAAAAAGGACCTTCTAGAGTGTTAACAAGGTTTTTCTATATTTGGGCTCTGTGACCTAGTTTTTCAACCCAGATAACTCATGTTCGAACTCATCCGAGAAATTAATGAAACAAACATCCTGACCAAGTTTCATGACAATTGAGGCAAAAATGTGACCACTAGAGTGTTAACAAACTAATTGTGGACGGACAGATGGACGGACGACGGAAAAAAGATGCTCACAAAAGCTCACTCTGTCACTATGTGACAGGTGAGCTAAAAATAGTAAATGATCATAATTTCACATATATCCTGCACTGATGAAGAATAAATAACAATATTGATAATGAAAACTGTAAATAAGTTAAGTTGTGATAGCTAAACATTCAATTACCATTTAATTTTACTACATTTTCTGACTGAGACTTCAGTGTAATTTTTAAATTCCTATTTCCCACGGATAAATGAGAAAGTACCTTTAAAACATGGTGGCGCCCATTGACTTCACATCCGACGCCATTTTGTCAAGATACTTTATGAATAAGCTGCGATTTTCAACAGAAAACAAGGGAAAAGGATCATTCTTGAGTTTTCTGTGAAGGATTTCTGAGGTAAGTGCATTTATTTTCTGCTAATATTAATAAAGTGTTAGGTGCCACAGAAATACGAGGCGACAGCATAATTACCTGTATCCCTAACAATTCTTTTGAAATGTATAAATTTATTTTTCTTTTTAGGGGAATATTATTTATTATATCAGAAGAATGAACTTATGTTTTATTCAGTACAGTAAATTAATTCTTTTCACAACTCCTTTCTTCTCTAATTGATGACTAACTGTACAGGATGAAAGACTAATACAATTCAGGGGCGGATCCTAAATTTCAGGTTAGGGGGGGGGGGGGGGGGGCGCAAAATGTTCGGTCCAATTTGTGTCCGTTTTCTACCTCATTTTAATGGTTGTGTTTATGCTAGAGTATACTGATTTGGCAATATCACAAGGGCCTCTGATTATTCAGTTCAATGTTGAACAATAAATTATACATAAGACATATCCAAAATAGACCTACAATAACACCTATGGTCTGCACCCCCCCCCCCCCCCCTTTGATCCACTAGAGTTTGCAATTCTATATGTCTCTTATCGCCAAAAATTAAAGTTACTAATTAATCAAATTAACTATTTATCTGAAACAGCAGTTTTAATTCAGAGGTACCAATGTTACAGCCGTGCTATTTTGTGTTCTGTTTAATGTGTCAGTTTGTTTTATTTCCTATTTGTGATGAATGTTATTTATACTGTTTAAATGTTGACATGAATAAATTTTCCATCATGTCTTTCAGCTCACCTGAGCACAAAGTGCTCAAGGTGAGCTTTTCTGATCAGTCTTTGTCCTTCGTCAACTTTTCATTCAAACGACATCTCCTCTGAAACCACTGGGCCAAATTTAATGAAACTTGCCTGGGATGTTCCTTGCATGAACTCTACCAAAATTATCCAAATGGTTCTGGTCCATTACATTTCTGGTTCACTGGAGCTAAAAATAGATTTTGAAAGTTGGATCTTTAAAAATCTTCTTCTCCGAAACCTTAAGGCCTGGAGCTTAGATATTTGGTATGAAGCATCATCAAGTGGACCTCTATCAAGTTTGTTCAAATTATGACCCCACCCCAGGGGTCAGTTGATTTTAAATAGATTTATATAGGTAAAACTTCAAAATCTTCTCGTCAGAAACCACAAGGCCCAGAGTTTAAACATTTGATGTCGACCCAGGGGTCACATGTTTAACATAGAGTTACATGTATTTAGGAAAAAACTTTAAACAAATCTTCTTGTCAGAAACTGCAAGTCCTAGAGTTTAGATATTTGAAGCATAGTCTAGTGGACCTCTACTAAGTTTGTTCAAGTCATAGCCACTGGGTCAAAATAGGCCCTGCCCTGGGAGTCACTTGTTCACATAGTGTTATATAGGAAAATGTTTTAAAAATCTTCACATCAGAAACCAAAACTCATAGAGCTTAGATATTTTGTATGTAGCATTGTCTAGAGGACCTCTACCAAGTTTGTTCAAATCAGGGCCCCTGGGTCAAAAATAGCCCTGCCCCAGTGGTCACATGTTTAACAGAGAGTTATTAGCTCACCTGAGCACAACGTGCTCATGGTGAGCTTTTGTGTTCCCCCTGTGTCTGGTGTCCGTCGGCATGCGCCGTCCACCGTCGACAATTTCTTAAAAAAAACGACATCTCCTCTGACTCCACTGACTGCACATTAATCAAACTTCACAGGAATCATCCTTGGGTGGTCCCCTTTCAAAGTTATTCAAATGGTTTGGGTCTGTTGCATAAGTAGGTCATAGGGCCAAAAAAAAAGTTTCATAAATGCAAATTAAAAGACCTTCTTGTCAGAAAGTATAAGGCCCAGAGCTTTGAAATTTGGTATATGACATCATCTATAGGTCCTCTACCAAATTTGTGTCAAAATTAGCCCCACCCTGGGGGGGTCATACATTGTAGGTTTTTATTGTAGGACCTCTTTTGGGATCGTTGATTGTCCGGCGTGCGTCGGCCTGTGTCGTCATCAATTTGACTTGAACAACTTCTCCTCCTGAAGTGAAGAAAAGAGCATAATTATGTCAAAATGTAATTAAGAGTGGAAAAACTTTGCATACTGAGCTTACTTGTTCTAGTTTTAGAAATATTCAAGTACATGTTAAAATTTCAGAACATTTTCTAAGTCAATTTTTGACCTTCAAGTGTGGCCTTGACCTTAAGCTGGCACAAGGGTAAGATGGGTTCTGCACATTGCCCAGTTGGGGTGAACATTTAAGTCAAGTTTGAAGAAAATCCTTCCATAAGTATAGAATTTATAGAGCAGACACGACATATTGTCTAGTATTGATTGTAAGTAAATTAAAAGACTTAAAAAGGGGCATAACTTTGTCAAAATGCAGTACAGAGTTATGAAACTTGACCTTCATATCTTACCTGTGATACCTCATATATCTTTTAAGTTTTAAGCAAATACCTGTGGTAGTTTCAGAAATATTCAAGTACATGTTAAAATTTAAGAACATTTTCTAAGTCAATTTTGACCTTCAAGTGTGACCTTGACCTTAAACCGGCACAAAGGTAACATGGGTTCTGCACATAACTTTGTTGAGTTGAACATTTGAGTAAAGTTTGAAGAAATTTCTTCCATTAGTATAGGATTTATAGAGCGGACACGACATATTGTCTAATATTTGATTGTATGTAAATTTGAAGACTTAAAATGGTGCATAACTTTGTCAAAACGCAATACAGAGTTATGAAACTTGACCTGCATATCCTAATTGTGACACTTCATATATATTTTAAGTTTCAAGCAAATACGTTTTCTAGTTTCAGAAATATTCAAATACATGTTAAAATTTAAGAATATTTTCTAAGTCAGTTTTTGACCTTCAAGTGTGACCTTGACCTTAAGCCGGCAAAAGGGTAACATGGGTTCTGCACATCCCCTTGTTGAGGTGAACATTTGTGCCAAGATTAAAGAAAATCTTTCAATTAGTGTAGGACTTACAGAGCGGACACGACATAATGTCTAATATTTGATTGTTTGATATTTGACCTTCAGTTGTGACCTTGACCTTGAGCTGACACATGGGCAACATGGGTTCTGCACATCCCCTTGTTGAGGTGAACATTTCAGCCAAGTTTGAAGAAAATCCTTCAATTGATATAGGATTTATAGAGCGGACACGATAATGGAGACGGACGGACGGACGGACGGACCGACCAACCGACGGACGTGACAAAGCGAATTCATTATAGCCCCCCACATTTTGTGGTGGGGGTATAATTATACCTATGGGATCAAATTTGGCCCCACCCTGGGGTCATTGGTTTTACAGAGGCTTATACATGTATAGGAAAAACTTCGAAAATCTTCTTGTCTGAAACCACAAGGCCCTGAGCCTAAAGAATTGGTATGTAGCATTGTCTTGTAGACCTCAACCAAGTTTGTTCAAATTCTGCCCCTGGGTCAAATTTAGCCCCAACTCGGGGGTCAATTCATTTTGCATAGGGAAACTTTGAAAATCTTCTTGTATGAAACCACATGGGCCTGAGCCTTAAGATTTGGTATGTAGCATTGTCTAGTGGACCTCTACCAAGTTTGTTCAAATTATACCTATGGGGTCAAATTTGGCCCCACCCGGGGTCATTGATTTTACAAAGGCTTATAATAGTGAAAACTTTGAAAATCTTCTTGTAGAAGGAGAGGTAACATTTTCAGTCCAAATAATCTGGTAAATTGTCAGAAAGGTTGTTTCTATGATTTCTAGGTTAAGTTCGAATATGAGTCATCTTGGTTTAAAAACTAGGTCACAGAGCCCAAAAAATAGAAAAAGCTTGTTAACACTCAAGAGGTTACATTTTCTGTCAAAATATCCCAGAAATTTTGTCAGAAAGGTTGTTTTGATGATTTCTAGCTTTTAATTCGAATAAGGGCCATCTGGGGTCAAAAACTAGGTCACATAGCCCAGATATGGAAAAACCTTGTTAACACTCTAGAGGTAACATTTTCAGTCCAAATAACCTGGAAATCTGTCAGAAAAGTTGTTTCAATGATTTCTAGGTCAAGGTTGAATATGGGTCATCTGGATCCAAAAACTAGATCACAGAGCCCAAAATTAGAAAAAAAACTTGGTCATCTGGAGTCAAAAACTATGTCACAGACCCCAAATATGGAAAAACCATGTTAACACTCTAGAGGACACATTTTCAGTCCAAATAACCTTGAAATTTGTCTGAAAGATTGTTTCAGTGATTTCTAGTTAAGTTTTGAATATGGGTTATCGGGTGTCAAAAACTAGGTAACAGGGCCAAAAAGTAGAAAAACCTTTGTTTATGCTCTAGAGGTTACATTTTCAGTCTTAATATCCTTGAAATTTGTCAGAAAGGTTGTCTGAAAGGTTGTTTCTATTATTTTTAGCTCAGATTTGGATTAGGGTCATCTGGGATCAAAAACTAGGTCACAGAGCCCTAATATGTAAAAACCATTTTTACACTCCAGAGGATACATATCCAGTCCAGGTATCCTGGAAATTTGTCAGACAGGTTGTTTTGATGATTTCTAGCTCAAATACTAATATGGGTCATCTTTGGTCAAAAACTAGTTCACAGAACCCAAATATGGAAAAGCTTTGTTAACAAACTAAAGTTAAGATTTTAATTCCAAATAAGCTGAAAATTTGTCAGAAAGGTTGCTTCTATGATTTCTAGCTCATGTTTGAATATGGGTCATCTGGAGTAAAAGACTAGGTCACACAGCCCAAACATGGAAAAACTTTGTAAACACTCTAGATGCTACATTTTCAGTCCAAATGTCCTCGAAATTTGTCAGAAATGTTGTTTCTATGATTTGTAGCTCAAGTTTGGATATGTGTCATCTGGGGTCAAAAACTAGGTCACAGCCCAAATATCGAAAAACCTTGTTAACACTCTAGAGGCTACATTTTCAGTCCAAATAACCTGGAAATTTGTCAGAAAGATTGTTTCAATAATTTCTAGGTCAAGTTCGAATATGGGTCATCTGGGTTCAATCAACCAGGTCCATAGCAACTTTGTTTAAAGCAGTCATATTCAGGTGAGCGATACAGGGCCATCATGGCCCTCTTGTCCTTATATGTATCTGGTAATAACTTAAAAAAAATCTTCTCCTTTGAAATGACAAAGGCAAGAGCTCGGAAATTTAGCATGAAACATTGTCTAGTGGAGCTCTATCAAAGTTGTCCAAATTATGCCTCTAGTGTCAAAATTGGCCCAACCCTGGGTGGTCATAGTTTTCCTTATATGTATAAACTTAAAAAATCTTCTTCTCTGAAATGACAAAGGTTAAGGCTTAAATATTTGCCATGAAACATTGTGTAGTGGACCTCAACCAAGTTTGTTCAAATTATGGTCCAGGGGTCAAAATTGGCCCTGCCCTGAGGGTCATAGATTTTCGTTAAATACATGTAGTGAAAACTTAAAAAATCTTCTTCTTTGAAACTGCATAGGCTAGGGCTTAGATATTTGGCATGAAACATTGTTTAGTGGGGCTCTACAAAGTTCGTTCAAATTATAGCCCTAGCATCAATGATTTTGGGGTCTTTAGGTCAAAGGTCAAGTTCACTGCGACCTGTAGAGTAAAACTATTTCTGGTCAAAAATTTGAGTACCATTACACCCAGAGTCTTCAAACTTATTGCAAACTTATTCAAACTTGTGAACAAAGAACTGCCATAACAACCAATAATGATACTTGTAACATGAGCAATGAGACTCAAGTGAGCGATTTAGGGCCATCATGGCCCTCTCGTTCCTTATATACATGTAGTAAAATCTTTAAAAAAATCATCTGCTTTAAAACTGCAAAGGCTGAAGCTTTGATATTTCACATGAAACATTGTGTAGAGGACCCGTACAATTATTGTTCAAATTATAGCCCAATCAGTCTATAGGATGAAGTGAAAATATAACACCAAAATGAATTTTTTAAGGCTGACACACTGTTGTAAAGTGTGTAAATATAATTGGAAAATCCACCACAGACAGTGTGTTTAGCAAAATTCGGTACACAGGGTACAACTATCAAAGACAAAAACCAAAATATTCATCTGATCAGAAAACCTCCACATTATCAGACCTCCACATTATCAGTTGGAAGCCATCTTTCAGTCAAGTGTTTTGACCCTTTCATTCCGATCATATCCATTTAACACTCTTGAGAGTTTTTCTAGTTTCGGGCTGGTATTTTACTCCCTGCACTAACAAGTTTAGGCCAAAGAGACATTAAGAGTGCCTTGAGCAGGGACCGAAACCGTAAGACACTGGTAAAACTGCAGTCTACTGTAGTGTATAATTCTGTGTATAATTCTGGGGTTATTTTGTCTGAAGGATTGTTAGGTAAAGTGTCCATATTGTATGGGGTTTGTGTGTCCGTATTAATATGGGGTAGCAGGGACTTATGGCAAGTGATATAGGGCCATGAGGCCCTCGTGTTCAATGTAACCACATAATTTTAGCTCACCTGAGCACAACATGCTCATGGTGAGCTATTGTGATCCCCCTGTGTCCGGTGTCCGTCGGCGTGTGTCCATGCATCGTGCGTCGTCCATCGTCAACAATTACATAAAAATAACATCTCCTCTGAAAATTCTGACTGCACATTAACCAAACTACACAGGAATGATCCTTCGGTAGTCCCCTTTCATAGTTGTTCAAATGGTTCCGGTCTGTTGCATAAGTAGGTCACAGGGCCAAAAAAGAAGTTTCAAAAATGCAAATTAAAAAAATCTTATTGTCAGAAAGTACAAGGCCCAGAGCTTTGATATTTGGTATATGACATCATATAATTATAGGTCCTCTACCAAAGTTATTCAAATTATGCTCCTAGTGCCAAAATTGGCTCCGCCCCAGGGTGTCATAGGTTTTCCTTATATGTATATAGTAAAAACTTAAAAAATCTTCTCCTCTGAAATGACAAAGGCTAGAGCATTGGTATTTGGTATATGATAGTATCTATAGGTTCTCTACCAAAGTTGTTCAAATTATGCCCCTAGTGCCAAAATTGGCCCCACCCCAGGGGGTCATAGGTTTTCCTTATATGTATATAGTAAAAATTTAAAAATCTTCTTCTCTGAAATGACAAAGGCTAGAGATTTGATATTTGGTATATGATATCATCTATAGGTCCTCTACCAGACTTGTTCAAATTATGCCCCTAGTGCCAAAATTGGCCCCACCCCGAGGGGTCAGGTATTCCTTATATGTATATAGTAAAAAATTTAAAAAATCTTCTTCTCTGGAATGACAAAGGCTAGGGATTTGATATTTAGTATATTAAATCATCTACAGGTCCTCTACCAAAGTTGTTCAAATAATGCCCCTAGTGCCAAAATTGGCCCAGCTCCAGGGGGTCATAGGTTTTCCTTATATGTATATAGTAAAGATTTAAAAATTCTTCTCCTCTGAAATGACAAAGGCTAGAGATTTGATATTTGGTATTTGATATCATCTACAGGTCCTCTACCAAAGTTGTTCAAATTATGCCCCTAGTGCCAAAATTGGCCCCGCCCCAGGGAGGGAGGTTTTCCTTATATGTATATAGTAAAAAAATTAAAACATTTTCTTCTCTGAAATGACAAAGGCTAGAGATTTGATATTTGGTATATTATATCATCTACAGGTCCTCTACCAAAGTTGATCAAATTATGCCCCTAGTGCCAAAATTGGCCCAGCCCCAGGGGGTCATAGGTTTTCCTTATATGTATATAGTAAAAAATTAAAAATTCTTCTCCTCTGAAATGACAAAGGCTAGAGATTTGATATTTGGTATTTGATATCATCTACAGGTCCTCTACCAAGTTGTTCAAATTATGCCCCTAGTGCCAAAATTGGCTCCGCCCCAGGGGGGCAGGTTTTCCTTATATGTATATAGTAAAAACTTAAAAAAATCTTCTCCTCTGAAATGACAAAGGCTACAGATTTGATATTTGGTATATGATATCATCTACAGGTCCTCTATCAAAGTTGTTCAAATTATGACTCTAGCCTTAAAATTGACCCCGCCCCAGGGGTCATAGGTTTTCCTTATATGTATATAGTAAAAACTTATAATCTTCTCCTTTGAAATGACAAAGCCTAAAGCTTAGATATTTGGCATGAAATATTGTCCTGTTCCAACCTGTTCCAAGTTTGTTCAAATTATATCCCTGGGGTTAAAATTGGGCCTGCCTGGGGGTCATAGATTTGCTATTTGTGCATATAGTTAAAACATAAGAAAATTATCCTCTGAAGCTTCAAAGGCTATAGCTTAGATATTTGGCATGAAACATTGTGGACATCTTACAAACATTGTTCAAATTATTGCCCTAGGGTCAAAATTGGCCCTGCCCTTGGGGTCATGGGTTTTCTTTATATACATATAAAAAAGTGATCTCTGAAACCGAGAAAGCTAGAGCTCAGATATTTACATGTAACATGAGACATTGTCTGGTGGAACTTTATCAAGATTGTTTAAATTAAAGCTTGAGGTCACATTTGGCCCTGCCGTAGGGGACTTAGTGACCTACTTTTTCGCTCACCTGAGCACAGAGTGCTCAGGGTGAGCTTTTCTGATCAGTCTTTGTCTGTCGTCCATCCGTCCGTCGTCAACTTTTCATTCAAATGACATCTCCTCTGAAACCAAAGGGCCAAATTAAATGAAACTTGCCTGGGATGTTCTTTGCATGAAGCTCTACCAAAATTGTTCGAATAGTTCTGGTCCATTGCATTTCTGGTTCACTGGAGCTAAAATTAGATTTTAAAAGTTGGATCTTTAAAAATCTTCTTCTCCGAAACCTCAAGGCCTGGAGTGTAGATATTTGGTATGAAGCATCATCTAGTGGACCTCTACCAAGTTTGTTCAAATTATGACCGTGGGGTCAAAACTGACCCAACCCCAGGGGTCAGTTGATTTTACATAGAGTTATATAGGAAAAACTTTAAAAAATCTTTTTGTCAGAAACCACAAGTCTTAGAGTTTAGAAATTTAGTGTGCAGCATTGTCCAGTGGACCTTTACCAAGTTTGTTCAAATCATGGCTGCTGGATAAAAAATGGTCCGCCCCAGGGGTCACATGTTTTACAAAGAGTTATATAGGAAAAACTTTAAAAAATCTTCTTGTCAGAAACCGCAAGGCCTAGAGTTTAGATATGACAATGACAATGACAATGAATTTATTTGCTATTGGCCACCGGCCCACGACAAAGATATGCTACAATTTTACAAAACACATAGACTGGTACCTGCTTTAAATGTACCAAACATTGATAGTAATTATATGCGAAGAATATCAAATTATACATTGATCATTTTTCAAATATTACCATTGTTGCATAATAATATGCAAGGTTTATATAATTAGGTATATACAACTGCAAATTAATCATTTTACAATTGATACAATGGATCACTGGATGATTTTATATAAAACACAGGAATACTTTTATAATTTGTTAAACATTTGTGAAAATAACATTCTTTTATGCGGGGAAATTAATCATTTTACAATTGATACAATGGATAAACTTGTATAAAACACAGGGATACTTTTATAATGTGTTAAATATTAGTGATAATAACATTTTATATGCATGGAACAAATAAACCATTTTACACATCTTGTGTTGCCTGCTGTGTATCTAAAATCAACTGCCTTTCTTGGAATGCATAATATGTATACATTGCTAGATTTAATAGGACTTTTTCGGAGTTACTACTCATTAAAATATTAAATTTATGCTCATTTGTATTACTAAAGTATTTCTTCGGTATATATTTTTCTCTTATTTTTAACAACTTTGAGCAAACTAAAACAAAATGGAACTCAGTTTCTATCGCAGAATGACATAATTTACAAATTTGGTTAAACTTTGGAGTATCGTTATATCTACCACGTTCTATTTCAAGGTTATGTGAAGGAGACCGCAGTTTTGCTAAAGAACGTCTAAATTTTCTTATCCTGACACAGTTCAAGTACGTTTCATGAATAAGCTGAAACTTATACTGACTATAAGAATACAATTTTGAGCTATTTGTAACTGTCTCAAGCCATCCTTGAAAATACTGATCCTTTAAACATTGTACAAATTTCAATATAAAGATATTTTCCTGACTTACATATTGATCAAACCAAACATAACCAAATCCATTTGTACATAACAATTTTCTGACACCTGAAACCCAATTGGTTTGTCCCAAATTATCCAAACATTTCATCATTAAATAACATTTCTTAACTAACCTATCTTCATTCATTTTCAATATTTTACACCAATATCTGATACATCTTTTCCCTGCATTTATATACAAGGGAAATCTTCCACAGTCTCCCAATACTGCTGCATTAATTATTTTTTGGCTCACACACATGTATCTCTTACAGGCATATGTGTGTATAATTTCAACATCGTTTTGTTTTTGTATACCCCAAATTTCAGATCTATATAAAAGTATTGGGCTTATCCTAGTATCAAAAATGTTAAAAAAGACATTCCTTGGTAACTGACCATACACATATAATTTTGATAACACAGAGATAAGGACTCTTTTACCTTTTAAAGCCTGTACGCTGGCCATTTTTGAATGCGAAAGTTGCCTAGTAAATGTTACACCCACATAACAAAATTCATTAACTGTTTCAATGACTTCTCCATCATAAGTCCACTTTTCATACTTTGATAGTCTCCCTCCCTTCTTAAAAACCATGATTTTCGATTTATTAATGTTAATTTTTACACCTTTCTCCTGACAAAATTGATGTAAAACATTTAATAATATTTGTAAGCCCGTAACTGTATCAGCAGTAAGCGCAAGGTCATCTGCAAACAATAACGATAAAATTTCAGTTACATCGGGGAATAGTTGAACACCCTTAACTCCACTATCTTCTATGTATTTAACTAATTCATCAGTAAATATTAAAAAAAAAAATCGGCGATGCTAAACAGCCCTGTTTCAAGCCTAAGGGACATTTGAAACTTTCAGTCAAACCTTTATTTGTTCGTACACACGCTTGTACTGTATCATACATAGCAATAATTGCTAAATATAATTTGCCTTTGATGCCATTATGACTTAATGCGTTCCACAATTTGTCTCTGTTTATCATATCAAAACATTTCATAAAATCTATGAAGGCAACATAAATTTTGCCTCCAGGTTTTGATAACTGTTTATTTATAATAGATTCTAAGATGAAAACATTGTCAATAGTCGAATATCCCTTGCAAAAACCTGCTTGCGATTCGTGCAATTTTCCAAATAAATTGACATAAAATGTTAGTCTTCTTGTTAATATGCTTGTATATATTTTACCACATATATCTAAAAGTGATATACCTCTGTAGTTTTCTGGTAAATTTATATCTCCTTTTTTATATAGAGTAACAATAACTGCTTTACTCCATTGTTCTGGAAAAGTTCCAGTGTTATATAATCTATTAAAAAGTTTGTTAATTAATGGTAAAACAATATCAATGCCATGTATGAAAAACTCCGGAACAATATTATCCTCTCCACTACTAGTACCAGATTTTAAACCCTTAACTGCTCAAAGTATTTCCTCATCCGTAATTTCAGAATTAAATATATAATCTTCTATTTCATTTTCTGAATTTCCTAACAAAATTGTTGGTTCCTCAATATTGAAATCAACATTTAAATCAAACAGGTTTTCAAAATATGTCTTCCATTCATCTGGCGATATAGAATTGGAACTTGGCATTGCTTTCGAACACATATATTTAAGTTTTCTCCAGAAAATTTTTGGGTTATTAGCAGAGTCTATCAGCTTATTTAATAGGTTATCAAAATACTCCATGCGTTTTGTATTACAATAACTTTTGAATTCATTCCTTGCCGTTATATATGCATTTAGATTTGACTCACATCTGGACCGCCTGAAAATTCGAAGTTTCCTATTCTTAAGATACTTAAGTTCTTTACACGTGCTATCAAACCATTTTGGCTGAGAAGCAAATTTGCATGTAGACTTTTTTAAACAGCATTTTCCACATGTGTATAGAATATCATTAAATCTGTTTACAATATCGGACAGATTTCTTGCAAAATTGGAAATATCCAGCACAGATTGATTAATAAAAGAAGAAGTCAAAATACTGGTAAGATTTTCATGATATTTAGCAGTGTTGTTTTCATTAAAAATGTATCTGTCTCTTGTTTTTTGTTAGCTCACCTGTGCACGTAGTGCACAAGGTGAGGTATTGTGATCAGTCAATGTCCGTCATCGGTGCGTGCGTGCATCCGTGCGTGCGTAAACTTTTGTTTTAAAGAACATCTCCTCCTAAACCACTTGGCCAATTTCAACAAATCTTCAAAGAAATGTTCCTTGCATGAAGCTCTACCAAAATTGTTCAACGAATTTGATTCCATGCAGAACTCTGGTTGCCATGGCAACCAAAAGGAAAATCTTTAAAAATCTTCTTGTCTAAAACCATAAGGCCTAGAGCTTTGATATTTGGTAAGTAGCATCACCTAGTGGTCCTCTACCAAGATAGTTCAAATTATGGCCCTTGGGTCAAAAACGGCCCCGCCCCAGGGGTTGCCCATTTTACCTAGAGTTATATAGGGAAAATCTTAAAAAATCTTCTTGTCAGAATCTGTCAGTCCTAGAGATTTGATATTTTGCATGTATCATTGAGTAGAGGTCCTCTACAAAGATTGTTCAAATTATGCTCCTGGGTTCAAAATTCGCCCCGCCCCAGGGGTTTGTTGTTTTGTCTATATGTTTATAGTAAAATCTTAAAAAATCTTTTTCTCTAGAAAAATAAGGCTTAGAGCTTAACTTTTTGGCATGTAGCATTACCTTGTGGACCTCTACCAAGGTTGTTCAAATCATGACCCCTGGGGTCAAATTGGCCTCACCCCGGGGCTTATCAGTTTTACACAGAAATATATAGTAGAATCTTCAAAAATCTTCTTCTCTAGAACCATAAGGCATAGAGCTTAGATTTTTTGCATATAACATTACTTTGTGGACCCCTACCAAAGTTAGTCAAATTATGGCCCTGGGGTCAAAATTTGCCCCACCTCAGAGGTCAGGGGTTTTCCTTATATGTACATAGCAAAAACTTCAAAAATCTTCTTGTCTAAAACCTGCAAAAGTTAGGGCTAAGATATTTTGCATGATACATTGTCTAGTTGACCTCTACTGAGATTGTTCAAATTATGGCCCTGGGGTAAAAAAATTGCCCCACCCCGGGGGTCATTTGATCTTACATAGACTAAATAGGATCTTTTTGGTTCTTTTTAAGCTACAACTATGAAACTTGAGATATTCAGAAAACTTTTGATGCAGATTTTATTTTTGACCTTGAGCTTGACCTAATGACCTACTTTTCTGTTTTTCAAGCTACAGCTTTGAAACTTGTTTTATCTTTGACCTTGGTTGACCTTGATTTTGCCCTACTGACCTGCTTTACTGGTTTTAAATGAAAATTGGAAATTCTTCACTAGAAGGCATAGAGCTTGCTATATTAAATCTAGATTGTGCAGGGCTGCATTTGTAGTCAAATGAGAGATATAGTCCGTCGTTAGTATGTCTATGCGTGCGTGCTTTCGTAAACTTTTTTTTTAACAACATCTCCTCCTAAACCACTGGGCCAATTTCAACAAAACTTATCAGAAATGTTGCTTGCATGAAGCTCTACCAAATGTTTTCACAGAATTCCATTCCATGAAGAACTCTGGTTGCCATGACAACCGAAAAGAAAATTCTTTAAAATCTTTTCTAAAACCATAAGGCCTAGAGCTTAGATATTTGATATGTAGGATCCTTTAGTAGACATTGACCAAGTTTGTTCAGATGATTGCCCCAGGGTCAATATTGGCCAGGACCCAGGGGTCACTTGATTTTACATAGATTTATATAGGAAAAAATTTTTAAAATCTTTTCAGAAGAGGTTAGATATTTGGTGTGTAGCCTCCTCTAGTAGACCTCTTCAAGTTTGTTCAAATTTAAGCTCCATGGTCGAAATTGGCACAGTCACATGGTAGTTTTGTGACAGATTTAAGGCCAAACAAAAATTATTTGTTTATCAGTCCTTTGCATCTAGCGATTGACTTGTGTGTGTGTGTTATTTGATTGCATAAATATTGCTTAATATATCCAATGGGATATATCGATTCATTGTATGTACATTTCCAAAAACATATGTAAAACATATGGATTCTTATAGGGTAACATGAAATTTTTACCAGTCGGTTACAATGTAAGCAAAATCGAGAAGAGAGCGAAGAATAGATTTCCTTGTTTTCTTAGATCCGTATGTCATGTAACTAGCCCATTATAATTATGTGCAAAACTAGATTAGGTGCATGGTAAAATACCTTTTTGCCTTAATGCAGTGATTTTTAAGTTCAGTTTTTTAGCTCGGCTGTTTTCGGAGAAAACCCAAGGTATTGTCATGGCCTGCTCGTCGTTTGCCGTTTTCCGTTTCCTGTCCGCCGTCGTGCCAAAATTTTAACTTTGGCTATAAAATAAAAGTGCTTCCACCTACAACCTTAAAACTTCCTATGTAGATGTACCTCGATGAGTTCTACCAGCCACACCCACTGTCAAGTCACAAGGTCAAAGGTATTGTGCAGGCATGCAGTTTTAAGCAGGTGAGCGATATAGGGCCATCATGGCCCTCTTGTTCACTATTTTTATACCTGTCAGTATTTGATACCGCATTTCTCACCTCAAGATTAAAAATCAATGGTAAATGTGTTGATTCGGTTCTACTATCAATACGAAAATCTTTAATACTTTCACTAGCACCCTTAGAATATAAAAGATAATCAATAACTCTACATCCAAGGTGGCTTATATATGTAAAATCCCCTTTTCCCTTGTCATCAAATAACCACCCATTTGCCATAGGTAAAATATATGCTATACAAAACTCTAGAAGGTCAATACCAAATGTATTTAATTTTTTGTCGCAAGATGATCTTGAAGTAATAAAATCATCATCAAAAATGTCTTCATATGCTTCAAGTTCGTTTGAAATATGATTTATAATGATATAGAGGATATTTGTTTGTTTTTCCCATCTTCCACTAAAAAACAAACAAATTTTAAGTTTATTTTATGCCAACACGTCAAAAATGGGTATTTTATGACATTTTTAATCAGGGCCTTTAATAAATTCCCCATGGTGAGCCCCAAATCAGTTAATGCGTACTTTGGTTACTCCGCACAAAAAAAGTGCAGACAATCTCCAATACATATGATAACTTTACTTCTGCTGAAATAAACTGAATACACTTTCATCAAATAACATTTATTTTTCTCTACAGAGTTTATCAATATTTATTGAATTTTAGCCATACATACTTTAATTATAAAAGCGGATTAATACCGAGTAATATTCAATCAATTGAATTGAAAGTCGGCCATATTGGATATTGTCCATGTGAGTTATGTAAACAAATCAGACATTTTAATTAATTTATGGCGAATTTCATCATTGTTCACAGCTAGTTAGGCTCGGGAATTCAATATTATAATTGGATTTAACAAGGTAAATAAATTTCACTCGCTGTCACAGTCTGAAATACAGCAGATTCTCTTGTATTTACGTGGTGGGGAAATTCCTGAAGTTTCATCAAGCAGTAGTTCCGGCACAAACAGTGTATTATCAAAATGGTAATTTCACTGATTCAAAACAGTGGATTATCACTTTTATCTCACTGATATTTCCCTATATTTCATTGGTAGGCATAAAAAAAAAACATCATTCCTTTCAGCTGTACGTGCATTTAAATCACCAATTATTATACAGTCCATACAGTTATTCATGTTTAAATCTATAACTGCCTCTTCTAACGTTTTTATTCCTTTTAAGTTTTTAAAATCATAAAATGGAGAAGAGAGTGGAGGAACATTACAAATCCGCAAAAAAGATCTCTGTCAGTTTTCAAAAAAGACTTACCTATATTCAAAAAGACCCCAAAATCACATTCTGGAATTAACCGTGTAACAAAATTATTAACACTACGTTTTACAAATACAACTACACCTGCCATTGCTCTAGCAGCAAGTGCATTTTTTACAGCTGAATCAAAATAAAAATCATAATCTGGCAAAAACATACTAATATCTAAATCATCGGATAACCATGTTTCCAACAATGAAATAATTGAAAATTGCTTAAAATAACTATATAAATCCAAGTCAGAAAGTTTATTTTTTTAACCCTTCAATGTTCCAACTTAAACAGTTTAAAATGTTAGAATCGGTAGGGCCTTGGCTGGATTCCTATATGTTAGACTCATGTATCTCCATTCTATTATTGTTTGAGTTTTTATTTCCACTATTCTCATATGAATTTTTATCAGAGTCATCTTCTGGAATCTCAATATGAGTAGTGTCAACATTTCCCATCATATTTTGGCTAGTTTTACGTTTTGCCTTAACCATTACACGAGATTCAGATTTGTTGATTTGCTCGTAAGTAAACAGTTTTCCTTTATAAAAAAAACATTTTTTCCATCCTTTTTCAGTCTAGATAATTCTACTCGCTGTCTCCTAGTTAAGTCATCGCTAACACAGATTCCCTTTCTTCTAAGTGCATCTCGCCCCTTATATAATTTATCATCATCAAATCTAAAGCTTAAAAGCACCATTCTGCTCTAGTCATTGGATCAATCTCCTATTCTAGTGACGTATTTAATATCATCACCTTGCCAGTCTTCTGCTGGGCAAGATACTTTCAGAACTTCATCTATTACCTTAACCTTTAACTGATCGTTTGATTCATTTTCCTCTTCTGGCAAACCAAAAATTCTAACAGTACCCTTGCGCACTTCACATTCCAAGAAGTCAATATCCCGCTCTATGGTATCCAGAGTATTTTGTTTCATTTCTCTTTAATTTCTCTCAATTGTTCTACTTCTTTTTGTGTATAAGACATTTCGGTTGATAGTAAATTCTGATTTTGTTTAATTTTGGTCATTTCTTCTTTATTTTCAAAACTTTCTAGTTTGATTTTTGAAATATCACCTTTCATAGCAGTTGTGTCTAACTTAACATCCTTAATTTCCGACATAATACGATGCTCAAGAGCACTAATTGCTTCAAGGATTCTGTTTTCAATGTCTTCTGTAACTGGGCCTGGGTTTTCCTCAATATCTTCTGATAACAGCAATAATGTTTGCTGAATGCCCGGGTTCGTCCAATATGTATGAGGGCTTGTATATAAACCAAACATAGACAAACTGCAATTAAGAATGTCCACTATAGGCTCAGCAAGACCGGGTAAACCGATGACGATTTGGTCTTTACAAAACTTACAGTTCTCCTCTGAATGCAAATTTGACTTATAAACTTGGAGGTCCATATTAATTAGGAGTAAACAAAACATAATGACCACACAAGAAGCAAACACGCTGTAGTGAATGTCATTACCCTTCACAGAAGTAAATGGATTATATCTTTTATTATTTATATTCCTTTTTGTACCTCTATGCACAAAAGTTCCAATGCGTATACGATATAACATGATATCAACACCCATTGTCAATCTGTAGCTTGGTTTGCAGAATATACATATATTTAAATTATTTAAATTTCACCAATCGAAAGTTGTGCTTATCTGCTTCCATACTTTTTAATCTGTATTATATTTCTCTGTGTAATTGCTATTAGGCCATTTTTAGCTCATCTGAGCACAAAGTGCTCAGGGTGAGCTTTTCTGATCGGTCTTTGTCCGTCAGTCCGTCCGTCCGTCTGTCCGTCGTCAACTTTTCATTCAAACGACATCTCCTCTGAAACCAATGGGGCAAATTTAATGAAACTTGCCTGGGATGTTCCTTGCATGAAGCTCTACCAAGATTGTTCAAATGGTTCTGGTCCATTGCATTTCTGGTTCACTGGAGCTAAAAATAGATTTTATAAGTTGGATCTTTAAAAATCTTCTTCTCCGAAACCACAAGGCCTGGAGCTTTGATATTTGGTATGAAGCATCATCTAGTGGACCTCTACCAAGTTTGTTCAAATTATGTCCCTTGGGACAAAACTGACCCCACCCCAGGGGTCAGTTGATTTTACATAGAGTTATATAGGGAAAACTTGAAAATCTTCTTGTCAGAAACCACAAGGCCTAGAGTTAAGATATTTGGTATGTAGCATTGTCTAGTGGACCTCTACCAAGTTTGTTCAAATCATGGCCTCTGGGTCAAAAATGGCCTTGCCCCGGGGGTCACTTGTTTTACATAGAGTTATATAGGAAAATCTTAAAAAAATCTTCTTGTCAGAAACCGTAAGTTATAGAGCTTAGATATTTAGTGTGTAGCATTGTCTAGTGGACCTCTACCAAGTTTGTTCAAATCATGGCCTCTGGGTCAAAAATGGCCTTGCCCCGGGGGTCACTTGTTTTGCATAGAGTTATATAGGAAAATCTTAAAAAATCTTCTCGTCAGAAACCGTAAGTTGTAGAGCTTAGATATTTGGTGTGTAGCATTGTCTAGTGGACCTCTACCAAGTTTGTTCAAATCCTGTCCCCTGGGTCAAAAATGGCCCCGCCCCAGGGGCCACTAGTTTTACATAGAGTTATATAGGAAAATCTTAAAAAATCTTCTTGTCAGAAACCGTAAGTTATAGAGCTTAGATATTTGGTGTGTAGCATTGCCTAGTGGACCTCTACCAAGTTTGTTCAAATCCTGTCCTCTGGGTCAAAAATGACCCCGCCCCAGGGGCCACTAGTTTTACATAGAGTTATATAGGAAAATCTTAAAAAATCTTCTTGTCAGAAACCGTAAGTTATAGAGCTTAGATATTTGGTATGTAGCATTGTCTAGTGGACCTCTACCAAGTTTGTTCAAATCCTGGCCTCTGGGTCAAAAATGGCCTTGCCCCGGTAGTCACTTGTTTTACATAGAGTTATATAGGAAAGACTAAAAAATCTTCTTGTCAGAAACAAGAAGGCCTACAGTTAAGATATTTGGTATGTAGCATTGTCTAGTGGACCTCTACCAAGTTTGTTCAAATCCTGGCCTCTGGGTCAAAAATGGCCCCGCCCCGGGGGTCACTTGTTTTACATAGAGTTATATAGGAAAATCTTAAAAAATCTTCTTATCAGAAACCGTAAGTTATAGAGCTTAGATATTTGGTGTGTAGCATTGTCTAGTGGACATCTACCAAGCTTGTTCAAATCCTGGCCTCTGAGTCAAAAATGGCCCCGCCCCAGGGGCCACTAGTTTTACATAGAGTTATATAAGAAAATCTAAAAAAATCTTCTTGTCAGAAACCGTAAGTTATAGAGCTTAGATATTTGGTGTGTAGCATTGTCTAGTGGACCTCTACCAAGTTTATTAGAAAAATGTCCCTGGGGTCACTATTGGCCCCACCCGAGGGGTCACAAGTTTTAAATAACAATATAGAAGAAAATCTTTAAAAATCTTCTTATCTGAAACCACAAGACCTAGAATTTTAAAATTTGGCATGAAGCAAGCTTTATCAAGCTTTTTCAAATTATTGGATTAGGTTAAAGGTCACTGAGGCTAAAAGTAGATTTATCTACTGTACCTCATAGAGCCTTCATTTATAGACCAAAATCTTTGATATTCAGTATAGAGGTTCCTTGCATGGACCTCTACCCATGGGTAGGGTTTGAGGTCACTGGGTCAAGGTCAAGGTCACCATAGCTTATAATAGATATTTCTACTTTCTGTCATAGAGCCTTTATTTATTGACTGATATTTTACATATTTGGTTTGTAGGCACTTACATATTTTCAATTAAAAAATGAAATACTGCTTAACAGCAAACCTACAGCCAAAGTACTCAGGTGAGCGATCCAGGGCCATCATGGCCCTCTTGTTTTTTATATTTTGGTTTACTGATTTTTTTCAAAAAAAGGTAGGGTAGGAGGAGGGAAAAAAAAAAAAAATCTTGAAAAAAAAACAAAAAAACATCGGAAAGTCTTCTTATTTCTATTAATTTTATTCCTGAATACTGTATATATGAATATTTTAATAATGTATTCAGTCTTTACTGTGAAGAAACCAAGGAAAATGAGCCGTTCATACGGTACATTTTCCGTAAAATCGGCATTCAGAATTTTTTTTTTCCTGAAAAAATTTTTTTTCTTTTTTTTTCATTTTCAAAAATACAGGGTCGGCGGGTCAGTAAACCAAAAAATATAAAAATAATGGCCTTACCAAATACACACCACTACCTATATTGACAATGGTCAGTGGTTACTGGAGCGGAAAGTTAGTGTACACTGATCAATATTTTCAGAAGTTTACAATGATTTTTCACTTACTGTTTATTCAATACTCCTGCAATATTACACAAATTTAAATATTCCAAATTAATTCACGTTACATCCTCTTTTGAATGATATATAACATATCCTGTTTCAATAAATGTTTTCAAAATAATTTTGTAAAGTCAGAGCACACTAAAGCATGTCATAACAGTTAACCAGCCTATCTTACCAATGTCTTTAAAAAATCTTCTTGTCAGAAACCGCAAGGCTTAGAGTTTAGATATTTGGTGTGCAGCATTGTCCAGTGGACCTTTACCAAGTTTGTTCAAATCATGGCTCCTGGGTCAAAAATGGCCCCGCCCCAGGGGTCACATGTTTTACATTGAGTTTTACATAGACTTTAAAAAATCTTCTTGTCAAAAACTGCAAGGCTTAGAGTTTAGATATTTGGTGTGTAGCATTGTCCAGTGAACCTCTACTAAGTTTGTTCAAATCATATCCACTGGGTCAAAATAGGCCCTGCCCCGGGGGTCATTTGTTTACATAGAGTTATATAGGAAAAAGTTTTAAAAAGTCTTCACATCAGATACCAAAAGGCATAGAGCTAAGATATTTTGTATGTAGCATTGTCAAGAGGACCTCTACCAAGTTTGTTCAAATCATAGCCCCTGGGTCAAAAAAGGCACCGCCCCAGGGGTCACATGTTTTAAATAGAGTTATATAGGAAAAGTTTTTAAAATCTTCTTGTCAGGAACCACAAGGCCTAGAGTTTAGATATTTGGTTTGCAGCATTGTCTATTGGACCTCTACCAAGTTTGTTCAAATCTTAACCCTGGGGTCAAAACTGACCCCACCCCAGAGGTCAGTTGATTTTACATAGATCTATATAGGGAAAACTTAAAAATCTTCTTGTCAGAAACCACAGGGTCTTAGAGTTTAGATATTTGATGTGCAGCATTGTCCAGTGAACCTCTACCAAGTTTGTTCAAATCATGGCCCCTGGGTCAAAAATGGCCCCGCCCCAGGGGTCATATGTTTTACATAGAGTTATATAGGGAAAACTTTAAATAATCTTCTTGTTAGAAACCGCAAGGCCTAGAGTTAAGATATTTGGTGTGTAGCATTGTCCAGTGGTCCTCTACTAAGTTTTTTCAAATCATAACCACTGGGTCAAAATAGGCCCTGTCCCAGGGGTCACTTGTTTACAAACAGTTATATAGGAAAAAGTTTTAAAAAGTCTTAACATCAGATACCAAAAGGCGTAGAGCTTAGATATTTTGTTTGTTGCATTGTCAAGAGGACCTCTACCATGTTTGTTCAAATCATTGCCCCTGGGTCAAAAATGGCCTCGCCGCAGTGGTCATGTTTTACATAGAGTTATATAGGAAAAACTTTAAAAATCTTCTTCTCAGATACCACAAGGCCTAGAGTTAAGATATTTGGTGTACAGCATTTTCTACTAGACCTCTACCAAATTTGTTCAAATCATAGCCCCTGGGTCAAAAACAGCCCAACCCCAGGGCCACATATTTATGCCCCCTCTTCAAAGAACTGGGGGTATATTGCTTTGCATTTGTCTGTCTGTCGGTCGGTCTGTCGGTCCGTAGACCAAATGGTTTCCGACCAATAACTAAAGAATGCTTAGGCCTAGGAACTTCAAACTTGGTAGGATGATTGTCCATCACCAGTAGATGACCCCTATTGATTTTGGAGTCAAGGGGTCAAAGGTCAAGGTCACATTGACCTTGTAGGTAGAAACGGTTTCCGACCAATAACTAAAGAACGCTTAGGTCTAGGAACTTCAAACTTGGTAGGATGATTGTCCATCACCAATAGATGACCCCTATTGATTTTGGGTTCAAGGGGTCAAAGGTCAAGGTCACATTGACCTTGTAGGTAGAAACGGTTTCCGACCAATAACTAGAGAACGCTTTGACCTAGGTTCACCAAACTTGGTATGCTGGTTGGTCATCACCAGTAGATGACCCCTATTGATTTTGAGGTCATTAGGTCAAAGGTCAAGATCACAGGGACCTTCATCCTAAAAACGGTTTCCGATCAATAACTAGAGAACGCTTTGACCTAGGTTCACCAAACTTGGTATGCTGGTTGGTCATCACCTGTAGATGACCCCTATTGATTTTGAGGTCATTAGGTCAAAGGTCAAGCTCACAGGGACCTTCATCCTAAAAATGGTTTCCGATCAATAACTAGAGAACGCTTTGACCTATGTTCACCAAACTTGGTATGCTGGTTGGTCATCACCAGTAGATGACCTCTATTGACTTTGAGGTCATTAGGTCAAAGGTCAAGATCACAGAGACTTTCATCCTTAAAACGGTTTCCGATCAATAACTAGAGAACGCTTTGACCTAGGTTCACCAAACTTGGTATACTGGTTGGTCATCACCATTAGATTAACCCTATTGACTTTTAGGTCATTAGGTCAAAGGTCAAGATCACAGAGACTTTGACTCTAAAAACTGTTTCCGATCAATAACTAGAGAATGCTTTGACCTAGGTTCACCAAACATGGTGTGCTGGTTGGTCATGACCAGTAAATGACTACTATTGATTTTGAGGTCATTAGTTCAAAGGTCAAGGCCACAGAGACCTTGATCCTAAAAACGGTTTCTGATCAATAACTAGAGAACGCTTTGGCCCAACCACATGCAATTAGGTGCTGCCGGGGGGCATTTATGTTTTACAAACATTTCTTGTTTACATAGAGTTATATAGGAAAAAACTTAAAAAATCTTCTTGTCAGAAACCACAAGGCCTAGAGTTTAGATATTTGGTGTGCAGCATTGTCTAGTGGACCTTTACCAAGTTTGTTCAAATCATGGCCCCTGGGTAAAAAAAACCCCTGCCCCAGGGTTCACATGTTTTACATAGAGATATATAGGAAGAAGTTAAAAAAACTTCACATCAGAAACCAAAAGGCATAGAACTTAGATGTTTTGTATGTAGCATTGTCTACAGGACCTCTACCAATTTTGTTCAAATCATAGCCCCTGGGTCAAAAAAGACCCCGCCCCAGGGATCACATGTTTTACATAGAGATATATAGGAAGAAGTTAAAAAAACTTCACATCAGAAACCAAAAGGCATAGAACTTAGATGTTTTGTATGTAGCATTGTCTACAGGACCTCTACCAATTTTGTTCAAATCATAGCCCCTGGGTCAAAAAAGACCCCGCCCCAGGGATCACATGTTTTACATAGAGTTATATAGGAAAAACTTTAAAAATCTTCTTGTCAGAAACTGCAAGGCCTAGAGTTTAGATATTTGGTGTGCAGCATTGTCTCGTAGACTTTAAAGACTTCAAGTTTTTTCAAATCATGACCCTGGGGTTAAAACTGGCCCCACCCGGGGGCAGGAGGTCATTTGATTTTACACGACGACTTATATAGAGCAAACTTAAAAAATCTGCAGCTCTTAAACACCAAGGACTAGACCTTCAATTGTTCATTGTTATGTCCCCCTCCCTAACCCCGCCCTTCTGATGGAGACATATTGTTTTTGCCCTGTCCATGGGTGTCTGTCTGTCTGTCACACTTCGTTTCCTTTCAATAACTTGGGTACCAGTTGACCCAAGGCCTTCAAATTTCACAGGGTTATTGCTCTAATTGAGTAAAAAAAAACGTTTTTGTTTTTTTGGGTCAGTAGGTCAAAGGTCAAGGTCAGAGGGGCCTCTAGAATGAAAACCATTGTCACACAATAGCAGGATTACCATTTCACCCAGAGCCTTCAAACATCATAGGATGATTGCTTTAACTAAATAGAAGAACCATATCTTTTTGGGGCTAGTATGTCAAAGGTCAAGGTCACAGGGACCTGTATAGTGAAAAGTTTTTTGCAAAATAACTGTTGTACCATTACATGTACACCCAGAGCCTTCAAACATTATTGGATAGTTGTATTAGAAGAACCCTATTGTTTTTAGGGTCCATAGGTCAAAGGTTAAGTTCACAGGGATCTGTAGAGTGAAAACTGTTTCTGCTCAGTAACTGGAGTACCATTTTACCCAGAGCCTTCAAACTTCATCGGATGATTGTCTTTACTCAGTAAAAGAATCCTATCATTTTTGGGGTCAGTAGGTCAAAAGTCAAGGTCACAGGGACCTGTAGAGTTAAAACTATTTCTGCTCAGTAACTGGAGTACCATTACACCCAGAACCTTCAAACTTCATAGGGTAATTATATTAGAAGAACCCTATTGTTTTTGGGGTCTGTAGGTAAAAGGTGAAGTTCTTTGGGACCTGTAGATTAAAAGTATTTTTGCTAGAAAAATTGAGTACCATTACACACAGAGTCTTCAAACTTATTGCAAACTTATTCAAATTTGTGAACAACGAACACCCATAACAACCAGTAATGATACTTGTAACATGAGCAATAAGACTCAGGTGAGAGATTTAGGGCCATTATGGCCCTCTTGTTTGTAATTTGATATACAGTTATGAAATTTGGACCATGTGCACAGTTTCAGATGAAGACTTGAACTTTGATGTTAAATGACCTAAATTTTGACCTAGTGACCTATTTTCTTGTTTTTTGATGTACAGCTATGAAATTTGGACCATTTGCACTGTTTCAGATATAGCATTGAACTTTGATGTTAGATGACCTAGATTCTCACCTAGTTACCTACTTTCTTGCTTTTTTATCTACAGCTATGAAATTAGAACCCTGTGCACAGTTTCAGGTGTCGAAATTGAACTCTGACATTAGATGACATTTTGACCAAGTGACCTCCTTTTTTGTTGTTTGATGTACAGGTTTTAAATTTGGACCATATATATAGTAAAAATTGTTCGAATTCTTGTAATAAACACTAGCCTTGTCCGTTTTCACACAAATGACAGTCTGTCCTCAGGTGAGGGCTTTGGGGCCAATGGCCCCCTTGTTAATCTTAACAATGGCAGATTAATGCTGTAACTGTTTTGGTGGATCAACCCCACAGTGTCTTTATAGTCATGTTTAATTGTAAAAATTGAAGATTGGCCCCACAACTGTTTTGGTCAATATACCCTACAGTCTCTTCACTGGCTGTACTTTCGTCAGTCCGTCCAAAAACTTAAACATTGACAATAACTTTCTTATTAGTAAGTGGATTTACTTCATACTTGGACACAACACCCCTTTTGACAAGACTTTTACACTGATCTATAATTATTTGACCTTGACCCATGATTGATTCAATTGTTCAAAAACTTCAACATTTGCAAAAACTACTTTATTAGTTAGTGGATTTACTTCATACTTGGACACAACACCCCTTTGGACAAGGCCTTCCCACTGGCCTATATTTGTTTGACCTTGACCCCTGAATGACGTTCACCTTGAAGATCCAATTGTCCAAAAACTTTAACATTGGCCATAACTTTCTTATTAGTAAGTGGAGTTACTTCTTACTTGGACTCAACACTCATTTGGACAAGACCTTCCCACTGACTTGTAATTATTTGACCTTGACCCCTGAATATCCAGTGGTCTAAAAACTATTATTTGGCCATAATTTCCAAATCAGTTAATGAATATACTTCATACTTAAACACAACACTACTTTGGACAAGACCGTCTCTTTGTCCTGTATTAATTTGACCTTGACCCCTGAATGACCTTCACCTTGAAGATCCAATTGTCCAGAAGGTGGATTTACTTCATACACGGACACAACTCCTTTTGGATCAGACCTTCCCACTGACCTATATTTATTTGACCTTGACCCCTGAATGACTGGTTCTCAGATCAAAGTTCAAAGCACGACTTCCGGGGGCATTGTCATCTTACAGTGACAGTTCTTGTTTTTAATCTAACTTCTATATTAAAGTCTTGTCCACACTTCATCTCCAAAATTTCTTTGAGGACTTCACAGGAATGTTTGTGACCAAGCCTAGTTGTGCATATCTTCAGGAGTTTCTGCTCAGATTATATTTGGCAGAGTTATGGGCACTTAGTCATTTTTTACTATAAATTCTATATCAAAACCTTCCACACTTCTTCTCCAAAACAGCTTGGAGGATTTCATTGAAACTTCACAGGAATGTTTGTCACCAAGCCTTGTTGTGCATATCTTCAGGAGTTTCTGCTCAGATTATTTTTGGTTTAGTCATTTTAGCTCGACTTTTTAGCTCACCTGAGCCTTGGCTCATGGTGGGCTATTGTGACTGGTCTTTGTCCAGCAACAATTTCATTCAAACGACATCTCCTCTGAAACCTCTTGGCCAAATTTGATGAAACTTGCCTGTGATGTTCCTTGCATGAAGCCCTACCAAAGTTGTTCAAAGAATTAAATTCCATCAAGAACTCTGGTTGCTATGGCAACTTTGAAAAATCTTCTTGTCTGAAACCACAAGGCTTAGAGCTAAGATATTTGGCATTGAGCACCCTCTAATGGAACTCTACAAAAATTGTTCAAATTATTTCCCAGGGGTCAAAATTGGCCTCGCCCCAGGGGTCACTTCATTATGCCCCCATCGAAGATGCCTTTGACCTAGGTTCACCAAACTTGGTATGCTGGTTGGTCATCACCAGTAGATGACCCCCTATTGACTATGAGGTCATTAGGTCAAAGGTCAAGCTCACAGGAACCTTCAATCTAAAAACGGTATCCCATCAATAACTAGAGAACGCTTTGACCTAGGTTCGCCAAACTTGGTATGCTGGTTGGTCATCACCAGTAGATGACCCTGTTGACTTTGAAGTCATTAGGTCTCAGGTCAAGATCACAGAGACTTTCTTCCTAAAAAAGGTTTCTGATCAGTAACTATAGAACACTTTGACCTAGGTTCACCAAACTTGGTATGCTGGTTGGTCATCACCAGTAGATGACCCCTATTGATTTTGAGGTCATTAGGTCAAAGGTCAAGATCACAGAGACTTTCATCCTAAAAACAGTTTCCGATCAATAACTAGAGAACGCTTTGACCTAGGTTCACCAAACTTGATATGCTGGTTGGTCATTGCCAGAAGATGACCCCTTTTGATTTTGAGATCATTAGGTTAAAGGTCAAGCTCACAGGGACTTCCATCCTTAAAAAGGTTTCCGATCAATAACTAGAGAATGCTTTGACCTAGGTTCACCAAACTTGGTATGCTGGTTGGTCATCACCAGTAGATGACACCCCCCCCCCCCCCCCTATTGACTATGAGGTCATTAGGTCAAAGGTCAAGATCACAGAGACTTTCATCCTAAAAATGGTTTCCGATCAATAACTAGAGAATGGTTTGACCTAGGTTCACCAAACTTGGTATGCTGCTTGGTCTTCACCAGTAAATGACCCCTATTGATTTTGAGGTCATTAGGTCAAAGGTCCAGGCCACAGGGACCTTGATCCTAAAAACGGTTTTTGATCAATAACTAGAGAACGCTTTGGCCCAATCACAAGCAATTAGGTGCTGCTGGGGGGCATGTATATTTTACAAACATTTCTTGTTTTACATAGGCTTATGTAGGAAATCTTTAAAAATCTTCTTCTCAGAAACCACAATGCTTAGATATTTGGTATGTAGCATTGTATAGTGGATGTCTACCAAGTTTGTTCAAATTATGTCCCTGGGTCAAAATTGGCCATGCCCCAGGGTTCTCTTGGTTTACAGGATTCTATCTGCAGAAAATATAAGATCCATCTTGATATTTTGCTTGTGATGTTTGCTCAACAGCAGACTCACAGGGAAAGTACTCAGGTAAGTGACCAAGGGCCATCAAGTCTGTCTTGTTTCTCTTTATTTTTATGGCATTTCATGATTTCAGATAAAAATGTGATATAAATTAATTTAAATTATTCCACTAATTTTCTTCTGATATGTAACTGTAGATGATCATTTCACCCAACATACTCCTGTTTCAGTTTTGTTGTTCATGTTCAGATGCAGCTTTCTGTATTCTCTAAAAAGTTATTCAGTTAAGTGTAGGTAGCTGTAGGCAGTGCTCTTGTTCACTAACAGTGACAGCTCATGTTTGATGGTAAATGCAGACAGAGTAATTATACACCCTATCTTGAAATGGTTCTTTTGCCCTTTAAATTACTTTCTTGTATATATTTGGTGAAGAAAAGATGCTCTAGGATAGATTGGAAGTGCACTATAACACAACTTTATTCTTAAGCACTGACATGTGCAAAATGTAAAAATATGCATTTGTAAGAAATCGTACTTTGCTTAAAGATTTTTACTTCAGTTAAAAGAGCTTGCAGTCAAAGGCAGTTTTATTATGTGACTGTTTTTGCAAATTCATTGAAAGCATTTGTAGTCCAAATAAGCTCAGTCACATTTTACCTCTTATAAGACTAAATGCGTCCATCTCTGTTTGCCTCAGGGGGGTAGCAGTTGGCATACAGAGGACTTTTGACAGAAGACCATTCCTGCCATGCAGGAATTTTACAGAGAGAATGGTCTTGAATCCTGGGAATAGACTTTGGCAAAATTTAGATCCCTAGTCTTTTGATATGTAGTAAGGATCTCTCACTGATGAGATTTTGATAAATTGCCATTGCTCTCTTGTTGGGATTTAGACTCTGAAAAAGGAAAAATGTGAAATTCCCCAGGTTCAGCCTACTGCCCCTTCCTTGGGGGCAAAACATTGATAGGTACATAATGCTTACAAAACCCAAGGAGTTGATATTTAAGTGTTGAAGTGAAATTGCTGGCATACACATTTTATATAAATAAAAACTGATTTGTTTCATTCAACAGGTATTTTCGAGTTGCAGGATGTATCAACACAAGAAACTCTTTTTACACATCAGCATGGCTGCGAGATAAGACAAAAGATTCAGATCTGGGAACCCACTCTGGTTCCAGTGACTCGGGCTCTGATGAAAGTAGCGATGGTTCAGAGTCAGATTCAGACATAGAAATGTAAGTGCTTGCAGAACTTTTCACACTGAACACAGTTTTCTCCCCTTGTCATTTCAAACAGAAGTGGGGTCTACTAAATGTTTATGTGATGGTCTTCCTAAGCCTTATATTTAAAACATTTGGCAATCAGTGTTTGAAGTATTGTATTAGTTGCTGAAGCTATGACAAAAATATATACAAAAGAGTACTAGTACACAAGTTTGACAATAAAGCTTCGGAGAAAATAACTGCCAAGATCAAATTGAAGTATTTTTGTTAAATATAAAGATGAAAATAAGAGAGCTCACAGATTGATGCATGTGAAACAGTAAATATAATGCCATCTGTTCTTTTTAGTCCCCTACCGGTTCACTGGGGAGTACTATAGGTTTGCCGTCTGTATGTCCATAAGGCTGTCGGTCTGCAAAAACTAGATTCTGCTATAATTCAAAAAGTTCTTGTAATATTTTCATGAAACTTAAAATATGGATAGATGGAAATATGGGGATTATGCATATAATTTTAATTTGTTTCTTTGTTGAGAAATTTGGTTGCTATGGCAACAAATAGACTTGAAATATTGCTAAAACAGTGATATAATTTTTAAGCCATATAGATATCCATTTTAAACTTGCTACATGTTTTCATATTCAAAAGGCAAGTTCACGTGTTATGTCCCATTACTCTGACGTTTGATTTCACAAAGTTATCCCCTTTTTCACATTGAAAATTTCCCAAAAATCTATAATTCCTTGAATATTTCTGGAACCTATTCAAACCTATTCAACCTATGCATTTGATTGAGACTTTATACAAATTTTATTCAATTTGGTGTTATTATTCATTTACATAATACATTCCATAACCCTTTCCATTATATTGACAAAATTGTGCCCCTTTTTACTTAGAAAATATAGCAAATCATTAATTCTCTTAAATGTTTCAGGAGATGAATGTTTTTATGCCCCTGATATGCATATTAGTCCTCTACTGGTTTAACTAGAGGGGACTATAGGTTTACCATCCATTAGTCCATCCATCCGTCCGTCAGTCTGTCTGACCGTCACATAAACTGGATCCCATGATAACGCAAAAAGTACTGAAAATATTTTAATGAAACTTGAAATATGGGTAGATGGAAGTATGGAGATTATGCACGTCTTTTTTTTCTTCATATTTTGAAAATTTTGGTTGCTATAGCAACAAATACACTTAAAATATGGCAAATATAACAATATTTGTGAAAACTCAAAAAGTTCTAAGAATAATTCTATAAAACATAAAATATTGATAGGTGATAGTAAGGAAATAATGCACCTAAAAGGTTCACAACTCTAGCACCAAAATTTGAGAATTAACCCCCTTGAACTTAGAATTTTCATGAAAAAAATGTTTTTTTTTTGTAAAACTCAAAAAGTACTGCAAATATTTTTAGGAAACATGAAGTATGGATAGGTGACAGTATGAAGATAATGCACCTCAAGGTTCACAACTCTAGCTCCAAAATTATTAGATTTATCCCCCTTGAACTTAGAATTTTCATAAAAAAATGTGTTTTTTTTTTAGCTCACCTGAGCATGCTCATGTGAGTTTTTAGGATCCTTGATTGTCCGGCGTCCGTCCGTCCGTCCGTCGTCCACAATCATTCAAACGACATCTCCTCTGAAACCACTGGGCAAAATTTAATGAAACTTGCCTAGAATGTTCCTTGCATGAAGCTCTACCAAGTTTGTTCAAATGGTTCCGGTTCATTGCATTTCTGGGTCACAGGAGCTAAAAACAGATTTTAAAAGTTGGATCTTTAAAAATCTTCTTGTCAGAAACCGTAAGGCATAGAGCTAAGATATTTGGTGTGAAGCATTGTCTAGTGGACCTCTACCAAGTTTGTTCAAATCATGGCCTCTGGGTCAAAAATGGCCCCGCCCCAGAAGTAACTTGTTTTACATAGAGTTATATAGGAACAACTTTAAATATCTTCTTGTCAGAAACCGTAAGGCATAGAGCTAAGATATTTGGTGTGAAGCATTGTCAAGTGGACCTCTACCAAGTTTGTTCAAATCATGGCCTCTGGGTCAAAAATGGCCCTGCCCCAGGGGTAACTTGTTTTACATAGAGTTATATAGGAAAAACTTTAAAAATCTTCTTGTCAGAAGCCGTAAAGCATAGAGCTTAGATATTTGGTATGTAGCATTGTCTAGTGGACTTCTACCAAGTTTGTTCAAATTATACCTCTGGGGTCAAATTTGGCCCAACCCTGGGGTCATTGGTTTTACATAGGCTTATATAGGAAAAACTTCGAAAATCTTCTTGTCTGAAACCACAAGGCCCTGAGCCTTAAGATTTAGTATGTAGCATTGTCTAGTGGACCTCTACCAAGTTTGTTCCAGTTATACCCCTGGAGTCAAATTTGGCCCCAGCCCGGGGTCATTTGTTTTACATAGGCTTATATAGTGAAAACTTTGAAAATCTTCTTGTAGAAGGAGAAGTAACATTTTCAGTCCAAATAATCTGGAAATTTGTCAGACAGGTTGTTTCTATGATTTCTAGCTCAAGTTTGAATATGGGTCATCTTGGTTCAGCAACTAGGCCACAGATCCCAAAAATAGCCCAAATGATGATTTTTAGCTTAAGTTCAAAATTGGGTCATCTTGGGTCAAAAACTAGGTCACAGAGCCCAAATATGGAAAAACCTTGTTAACACTCTAGAGGTAACATTTTCTGTCCAAATAACCTGGAATCTGTCAGAAAGGTTGTTTCAATGATTTCTAGGTTAAATTTGAATATGGGTCATCTGAAATCAAAAACTAGGTCACAGAGCCAAAAAATAGAAAAAACTTGTTAACACTCTAGAAGCTACTTTTCAGTCCAAATATTCTCGATATTTGTCAGAAAAAATGGTTTAATGATTTCTAGCTCAGATTCGAATAAAGGTCATCTGGGGTCAAAAACTAGGTCACAGACCCCAAATATGGAAAAACCTTGTTAACATGCATTGGGGTAACTTTTTCAGTTCAAATAACCTTGAAATTTGTCAGAAAGATGTTTTTTAATGATTTCTAGCTCAGTTTTGAATATGGGTTATGTGGGGTCTAAAACTAGGACACAGGGCCAAAAAGTAGAAAATCCTTGTTAATGCTCTAGAGGTTACATTTTCAGTCCAAATGTCCTTGAAATTTGTCAGAAAGGTTGTTTCAATGATTTCTAGCCTAGATTAGGATATCGGTCATCTGGGATTAAAAACTAGGTCACAGAGCCTAAAATGTAAAAACCATTTTAACACTCCAGAGGTGATATTTTCAGTCCAAATATCCTGGAAATTTGTCAGACAGGTTGTTTTGATGATTTCTAGCTCAAGTACTAATATGGGTCATCTTTGGTCAAGAACTAGGTCACAGAGACCAAATATGGAGAAACCTTGTTAACACTCTAGAGGCTACACTTTCAGTCCAAATAACCTGAAAATTTGTCAGAAAGGTTGCTTCTATGTTTTCCAGCTCAACTTTGAATATGGGTCATCTGGATTAAAAAACTAGGTCACAGAGCCTAAATATCGAAAAACTTTCAGTCCAAATAACCTTGAAATTTGTCAGAAAGATTGTTTCAATAATTTCTAGGCCAAGTTTGAATATGGATCATCTGGGGTCAAAAACTAGGTCACAGAGCCCAAATATGGAAAAACCTTGTTAACACTCTAGAGGCTACACTTTCAGTCCAAATAACCTTGAAATTTGTCAGAAAGATTGTTTCAATAATTTCTAGGCCAAGTTTGAATATGGGTCATCTGGGGTCAATTAACCAGGTCCATAGCAACTTTGTTAAAAGCAGTCATATTCAGGTGAGCGATATAGGGCCATCATGGCCCTCTTGTTTTATATAACTTCATTATTTCTTAATGTATCTACTTCAAACATTAAATATTGGTTTCTTATCATCACCAACATCACAAGGTCAGATGATAGTTGAAACTTAAAGATTGTGTGCAACTTGTTCCAACTGGGCTACCATCCTGTGACAAGGCAGTGCGGGGTATTAGTCATTATCTGTGACAAAATTCTAGTTTTGCGACCTTTTTTAGTCCCCTACAGGTTTCACTGGAGGGGACTATAGGTTTATCCTCCTTCTGTCAGTCCGTCCGTCCGCAAAAACTGGATCCCGAGATAACGCATAAAGTACTGAAAATATTTTTATGAAACTTGATATATGATTAGATGGGAGTATGGAGATTATACATGTCTTTTTTTTCTTCCTGTGTTGAAAAATCTGGTTGGTAACAAATAAACTTAAAATATGGCAAATATAGCAATATTTGTGATAACTCAAAAAGTACTTCAAATATTTTTATGACACTTGAAATATGGATAAATGGCAGTATGGAGAATATCCACCTCATTTTTAGCTCACCTGTCACAAAGTGACAAGGTGAGCTTTTGTGATCGCAATTTGTCTGGCGTCCGTCCGTCCGTAAACTTTTACTTTAAACGATATCTTCTCATATACCGCTAAGCCAATTTCATCCAAACTTCCCGTGAATGTTTCTTGGGTGGTCCCCTTTGAAAATTGTTCAAAGAATTGAATTCCATGCAGAACTCTGGTTGCTATGGCAACTTTAAGGAAAAACTCTGAAAATCTTCTTGTCTGAAACCACAAGGCCTAGAGCTTAGATATTTGGCATTTAGCACCCTCTAATGGAACTCTACAAAAACTGTTCAAATTATTTCCCTGGAGTCAAAATTGGCCCCGTCCCAGGGGTCACTTCCTTTTACAAAGACTTATATAGGAAATCTTTAAAAATCTTCTTCTCAGAAACCACAGTGCCTACAGCTTTGATATTTGGTATGTAGCATTGTCTAGTGGATGTCTACCAAGTTTGTTCAAATTACGTCCCCTGGGTCAAAATTGGCCACGCCCCAGGGTTCTCTTGGTTTACATATAGTTATATAGGAAAAACCTGAAAATCATTTTTCTCCAAAACTAATAGGACTAGACCTTAGATATTTGGTGTGGAGTATTGTGTAGATAACCTTTACCAGTGTTGTTTATATGTTGGCCCTGGGGTCAAAATTGGCCCCGCCCTAGGGGCCCTTAATATGTAAAAAAGGCAATCTTTAAAAATCTTCTTACTGGAAACCTCAATGCCTACAGCTTTGATATTTGGTATGTAGCAATGTCTAGTGATTGTCTACCAAGTTTGTTCAAATTATATCCCCTGGGTCAAAATTGGCCACGCTCCAGGGTTCTCTTGTTTTACATTGATTTATATAGGAAAAACATGAAAAATAATTTTTCTCGAAAACAAATAGGTGTAAACCTTAGATATTTGGTGTTGAGTATTGTGTAAAGAACCTTTACCAATATTGTTTAAATGTTGGCCCTTGGTTCAAAATTTGCCCCGCTCCGGGGGCCTTTAATATGTTAAAAAGGAAATCTTTAAAAATCTTCTTGTCTGAAACCACAAGGCCTTGAATTTTAAAATTTGGCATGAAGCAAGCTTTATCAAGCTTTTTCAAATTATTGGATTAGGTTAAAGGTCACGGAGGCTAAAAATAGATTTATCTACTGTACCTCATAAAGCCTTCAGTTATAGACCAATATCTTTGATATTCAGTATATAGGTTCCTTGCATGGACCTCTACCCATGGGTAGGGTTTGAGGTCACTGGGTCAAGGTCAAGGTCACCATAGCTTATAATAGATATTTCTACTTTCTGTCATATAGCCTTTATTTATTGACTGATATTTTACATATTTGGTTTGTAGGCACTTATATATTTTCAATTAAAAAATGAAATACTGCTTAACAGCAAACCTACCGCCAAAGTACTCAGGTGAGCGATCCAGGGCCATCATGGCCCTCTTGTTTTTATGAACCTAAAGGAGGAACTGTCCATCCGTTTATTAGTCATTTCCTCCAAAAACTTTACCATTGGCCATATTTTCCCTTACTACTGAATGAAATTACTTCAAACTTGGCCACAACAATACCTTGGACAAGACCATTTTAATGAAGTACATTTCTGTGACCTTGACCTCTGAATGACCTTGACCTTTAAAGTTTTCTTGTCCAAAAACTGTAAGTTTGGCCATAATTTCCTTATTTCTGAACAGAATTACTTCAAACTTGGTCACAACAACCCCTTCGGTAAGACCTTTTCAACAAAATATATTTCTTTGACCTTAACCTCTAAATGACCTTCACCTATGATGTTTTCTTCTTTGATGATACTTTGTACAGGGATAGAGGATCATATGGAGATTATGCATGTCTCAGACAAATTCTTTAGTCAATTTCCACATATGAGTTGGAGTTAGGGAGATGGATATTGCACTGGTAGGGGACTGTTGCTTTGTTTCTTGTTTCTGATCTGTCTGTCCATCAGTCCGTCCAGAAACTTAAACATTGGCCATAACTTCCTTATCAGTAGAAAGATGTACTTCATATTTGGACACAACACTCCTTTGGATTAGACCTTTTCACTGTTTATTTATTTGACCTTGACTCCTGAATGACCTTCACCTTGAAGAAGGAAGTACAACATTGGCCATAGCTTTTCTTACTAGTAAGTGGATAAATAGTTATACTTGGACACAAAACACCTTTGGAGAAGACCTTCCCTTTGACATATATTTATTTGACTTTGACCCCTTAATGACCTTTGCCTTGAAGATCCAGTTGTCCCAAAAAGCACCACTTTGGAGGCATTGTCATTGTGACAGTTCTTCTTTTTAGCTCACCTGAGCACAAAGTGCTCAGGGTGAGCTTTTCTGATCGTTCTTTGTCTGTCTGTCGTACGTCCTTCCGTCAGTCCGTCCGTCGTCAACTTTTCATTCAAACGACATCTCCTCTGAAACCAATGGGGCAAATTTAATGAAACTTGCCTGGGATGTTCCTTGCATGAAACTCTACCAAAATTGTTCAAATGGTTCTGGTCCATTGCATTTCTGGTTCACTGGAGCTAAAAATAGATTTGTATCTTTAAAAATCTTCTTCTCCGAAACCACAAGGACTGGAGCTTTGATATTTGGTATGAAGCATCATCTAGTGGACCACTACCAAATTTGTTCAAATTATGTCCCTGGGGTCAAAATTGACTCCACCCCAGGAGTCACTTGTTTTACATAGAGTTATATAGGAAAATCTTTTGGTAAAAATCTATTTATAAATACAAGTCTAGTCTTGAAATATTCATGTGCCGCATGGAAAATTACTGCCTTTGACAGGGTTTTCCAATGCTGGAAAGTAACATATAAAGAACCAACACTAATTGTTTTTTTAGCTCACCTGAGCCTTTGGCTCATGGTGGGCTATTGTGACCGGTCTTTGTCCATCGTCCGTCAACAGTTTCATTCATCCCAGGGGTCAATGGATTTTACATAGGCTTATATAGTGAAACTTTAAATATCTTGTTGTCTGAAACCACAATGCACTGAGCCTTAACATTTGGTATGAAGTATTGTCTTGTGAACCTCTAACAAGTTTGTTCAAATTATGCCCCTGGGATCAAAATTGCCCCCGCCCCAGGGGTCAACTTTTTAAACATAGTGAAACTTTAAAAATCTTCTTGTCTGAAACCACAAGGCCCTGAGATCTAAGATTCGGTATGTAGCATTGTTTGTGGACCTCTACCAAGATTGGTCAAATTATGCCCCTGGGGTCAAATGTGGCCCTGCCCCGGGGGTCAACTTATTTTACATAGGGAAAACTTTGAAAATCTTCTTGTCTGAAACCACAAGGACCTGAGCCTTTAGATTTGGTATGTAGCATTGTCTTGTGGACCTCTACCAAGTTTGTTCAAATTATACACCTGGGGTCAAATTTGGTTCCTACCCAGAGGTCATTTGATTTTACATAGGCTTATATAGTAAAACTTTAAAAATCTACTTGACTGAAACCACAGGGCGCTGAGATCTAAGATTTGGTATGAAACAAGCTTTATCAATCTTTTTTGAATTAATAGATTAGGTTAAAGGTCACCGAGGCTAAAAATAGGTTTATATACTGTACCTCATAGAGCCTTCATTTAAAGACCAATATCTTTGATATTCGGTATATAGGATCCTTGCATCGACCTCTACCCATGGGTAGGGTTTTAGTTCACTGGGTCAAGTCAAGGTCAACATAGCTTATGATAGATATTTCTACTTTCTGTCATAGAGCCTTTATTTATTGACTGATGTACTCACATATTTTCAATTAAAACATGAAATACTGCTTAACTGCAGCCAAAATACTCAGGTGAGGGATCTAGGGCCATCATGGCCCTCTTGTATTGGGTTATGCCCCTTAGGGCATCACCCAGTATACTGGTGAGTTTTCAAAATGCGACAGAGCCTCTATTGAAAAAGAATATGGAGCAGAGTGTCTAGATCTGGATTTTCTGACATCCTTATTCTGTGGCCCTGCGATCCTATTTGCAGTCCTATTTGCGACCCTAGTTTTAGTTTTTAAACAAGACTTACCTAGTAAGGTGAAGTTTAGTCTACATTTCGTCTCCTGCATAACTCCTTAATGGGCCCCACAGAGATAACGCAGCTAGTAGCAAGGCTTATCAGTTTGAGGCTTTATCTTGGCCCAATCAGTCGAGAAAAATTGGAATATTAACATAAAAATAATTTACGTAATCATACTAGCAAAAATCATTAATATCAAAGGTATAATTGTTTATGGATAAATTGGAAGTTTTCGGGAGGTAAGTCAAACATAATTTTTCTAACTTCTAGTGCTTAAGTCGAGTTAAGTTAATCAAGTTTCCCTTTGTTTAACAACGAATTTATATCGGAGACATTTGAAGGAAAACTTGAACAACTAATTTCCAGTTGTGTTTCCGACTCGTAATAAATATGGAAATTTTATCAACTCATTTTCAGTTTCCAAATGATAAACAAAAAATGGAAAATTTGCAACTCACTTTCAGTTGCGTTTCCAATTGATTTTAAAACCGGAAAAATTTACTTTCAGTTTTCCAATTTAGAGTAAATTGCCGCCGATGCAAATGTATTGCTGATATAGATATAATTTTCACTTCGGTGTATTATCAAACACCGAGGAAAGCAGTATTTTGATTGCTTCGAATCAACATTCATTGTTGTAAATAAATTTGTCCACGAGTTAAAGAATTTCCTTCGGTACAGGAATTCCCCAGGTATTAAAATAGATAAGTGGGCAATTTACAATTAATATAAACATAAATCGTTGTCATCCCGCACATTTTATTTGTGTTGTGGCCTGCGGCATTCTTTAATTTGTATGTGATGCTATATTATGACTTAAATTTTTGGAAACACTGATGAAGAAACTCATCGTTTCAGAATCACGTGATGGACCTGGCAGATGTCCAGGGCGGAATTGACCTCAGTCAAGGAACGGCGCATGCGCCGATATCACGAGGTACAGAGGGGTAATTATCGGTAATTGCCGAAATTCAGAAACAAATGTCGGCGTTCGGCAATGCCGCTCAATGTATGAAAACACTGGCTGAGGCAGTGTCAGTGATACGTCAAGACATAAAAGAATTGAAAAAATGCATGGAAGAACTGACAATGATGACAAAGTTTTTCCCTCAAAAAAACGAAGAAAGACAAATTTCCATGATGACGAGGATTAAAGCGCTGATAGCAGGCAAATGACGGATGATAGTGATGGTGAATCATCTGGCATAGATGGTTACATCACACAGGAAAATAAATTATTAACTGAGAAAAATAAAGAGCTGGGGTTCATGAATGACCTGTAGGATTTTTTCTCAGACCAGACATCAACTGGGGAAGATGTCAGTGAACATCTTTCAAGAATAACAAATAAAGCTCTCAGAGGAACAAACAAAAAAGACACAGAGAAACTGAAAGAATTCAAAGAAATGTACCAAAAAAAGGGGACAATTTACAAGTCCCAGCTGTTGAGGAAGTTATTTGGAGACAACTCCAACCACACACAAAGAACATAGACTTCCTACTACAGAAAGTTACTGCAAATTATTCACTGGCACTAACACCAATTTTACGAGCACTAGATGTACTTAAGATCAAAGGCAGCCAAGAGGAAGTAACTACTTTAGTCATGGATGCCTTCAAAATTCTATGTCTGACCTTTATGTCAACAAATACATCACGAAAAGAAAGAATTAGGCAGGACATCCAACCACAGTTCAAAGCCATTTGTGATAATGAAGAGTCAGCAACAAAACTCTTTGGGAATAATCTGCAAGAGACTGTCAAGAAGCTTGAAAACTCCAAAGTCAAACTTGTCAATATCCCCCCTTTGAACAAGCAAACCTTTTTTATCCAAGAAGGGGAGCACCAGACCAGCATACAGACAGACCAACAATTATCGGAGTGCTCCCCATCATCACACCTACCAGTACAAACGACCAGACAATTACAAAAGGAAAAAACCAGGACAACAAACAAAGATTCAAAGAAAGTAAACAATGTAGGTAGCCCACAAAAATTGGACTCTTTCAAATTGCAAAACACCCCAAACAGTTTTGTAGCAGGAAAGACTAAAACACATCAACAGAATTGGCACTCTTTAACTAGTGACGACTGGATTTTAAGAACTATTAGAGGTTACAGGGTTGAGCTTGACAATGAACCACGACAGACAATTGCCCCTAAACCACTCTCATTTATCTTAGAGGAACAAACTCTAATTAACAATGAAATTGAACGATTTCTGCTTCGTGAAATTATTGAACCAGTCAATTATATTGACAGAGATACCTGTCTTATATATTCATCAGACCTAAAAAGATGGCAAAGTTCGTCTTATTTTAAATCTCAAGAGGTTTAATGAAAAACACATGTCCACCATCCATTTCAAAATGGAAACACTTTACTCTGCAATCAATAATATGTGGAAAAATTGTTTCTTTGGCTCTGTTGACATTTCTGAAGCCTTCTATTCTATACCTATTCACAAAAATGACAGAAAGTATTTTAGATTTTATCATAACAGTCAGAAATATCAATTCAGAGCGCTGGTAATGGATCTTCCACATCTCCACGAGTATTTACAAAACTATTAAAACCAGTTTTTGCTAATCTTAGGTCTAAAGGACATGTCAGCACTGCTTATATTGATGACTCTTGCTCACAATGAATGTTTGAACAATATCAGAGACACAGTACATCTCATTGACTCCCTTGGACTGACTGTACATCCAGAAAAGTCAATACTGATACATTCTGTACCAACCCAACAAATTGTTTTTCTTGGTTTCATACTTTGCTCAACCACTATGACAGTAAGACCTACCCCAGAAAAGGTTAATGAAATAATAGAAATTTGTAAAAGCATTATGCAGAAAAGGCGGGTAACTATCAGAGAATTTGCAAAATTAATAGGAAAATTAGTGGCCACTGACCCAGGAATTGAATATGCACCTTTTGTTTTACAAACCAGAGGGTGAAAGAAAGGATGTTAAAATTACACAGGGGAAATTACAACAGTTTTATGAATATTCCCAAATCTGTTTATCCTGACATAGACTGGTGGATCAAAAATCTAAAAGAAATGTAGAAGCAGACAAAGAGTCAAGGTCATCTAATTCAGATCTAGAATGGTCACTAAAACAATATCTCTTTGATGAAATATCAAAAATTTATCCTGGGTTATCCGTTGACTTATTCGCTTCAAGGTTAAACCATAAGTTACCACGATATGTTACCCGCAGACCGGAACCACATGCATTTGCAATTGATGCATTTTCTCTAACATGGTCCAATGACTTTTACTACCTATTTCCTCTTTTCAGTCTTCTACCACGAATACTACAAAAAATACAGGAGGATGGAACAGAAGTGGTCTTGGTAGCTCCAATCTGGCCAACACAAGTTTGGTGGCCCAGTCTTCTTCAAGTACTGAAAGGAAATTGTTACAACCTACCACATCCACAAAAGTGCCTTCATCTACTACACAGACCAGAAAGGAAACATCCTCTGAAAAAGATGAAACTTGGGCTTTTATGCGTATCTGGTCAGTACTTGAAGAAAGAGGAGTCCCTGAACAAGCTCAAGACATCATCCTCAAATCATGGAAGAGGGGTACAAAACAACAATACAACACATATATTTCAAAATGGTTACAATTCTGTGGAAGTACAGCTAACCCCATTAAGCCTTCGATAAATGAAATCCTCCAGTTTTTATCAAACTTATACCATAAGGGACTAAAATACAGATCTTTAGGGGACAGCCTGGGACACGAAAATAGTGCTAAATTTTTTACAAACATTGGAAAATTCCAACATAACATTATTGCAACTTTCTTGCAAGTTATGCATGCTCTATCTTTTATGCACTGCTCAAAGATGCCAATCACTACACCTCATTGAAGTAAAGGATATACACTTTTCCAATGACATGATTTACATTCATCAAAATCATTTACTTAAACAATCGATACCTAGATACCATCAAGAGACAATTGCGTTAAAATCATATGAAAATGATAAGGATCTGTGTATAGTCAATGTTTTTAAACAATATCTAGAACGGACAGAAAAGTTGCGTCAAGGAAAAGAACTGCTTATTAAAAGCTGTATCCAAAGGCACAGTGACAAGATGGATAAAACTGACAATGTTAGACATTGATAAAATTTTTGGAGCTCATAGCACTAGAGCAGCGGCTACCTCAAAAGCTAGCTTTCATGGTATCCCATTGCAAACCATCATAGAGACTGCTGGATGGACAAATGCAAAAACTTCTGAAACATTTTACAAAGAACCAATAACTGAAACAAAAAACTTACAAGATGCAGTTATGAACTTTTAAATTAACACAAAAACATGTTAACCAGTTTAAGATCTTACAGTGAATTCATTATTTTCATGTTTTCACAAGTTAACAATATAAAGATTACTATGTGTGTATATATATATATAGTTTCTGACATTGGAATACAATTCTCAACCGAATAATTGTTTTCAGTTCAATCTTATCTACATTACTTTATAAATTTAGAAACAAGTTGGCTTCCTTTAAAAAGTAAGCCAAAGAGAGGTCAGCAACTGTCGTCAATGAAAGAATGAATGTACTTGTTTCCAAGATCATTTTGAATTTTTTAAACGTTCTGTGACTTAAATAATTATAAAAACTAGTGACCTAACTATTACTAATAGTTAATACCTTATCAGGCAAAATGACCGAAACTGACTATAATTTAGTTATTTCAAATGTTTTTATAGTGGCGTATCTATCATTTAAAGAAATGAAACAAATTAAGATAATCTCATGTATTTCATACCTTGTAGAATCTTGGGGATCTTCTTATAAGCCCCTAAGGCTTTACCCCCCCCCCCCCCCCCCCCCTCTTTTACAACAACGCATGTAGTTGTTGAAGCTAGAACTCCCATGTTAAACTGCTGCTTTTTTAGGCTCATTAAGTTTTGTTTTCCCTTTCAAGCTTTAATTACACCTTTCATAGTCCAAATATTTTACAAAATAATCAGCGATAGTATCTGTTAAGCTGGACTAAATATTAAAAGGGCGTAAATTTGATCCAAATCGAGGAAATGGACTTATCAAAAATCCTCTGAAATTCGTAAAAAATATTTACCATTTTTTCATGACCATGGCTAAATATTAATTTGTTCAGCAGGCTGATGAGTTTCTCAGAAAAAAAAATGCATTTTAGAATTTGTAGTTTTTTTAGCTCACCTGAGCACAAAGTGCTCAGGGTGAGCTTTTCTAATCAGTCTTTGTCCGTCGTCCGTCAGTCCGTCCGTCCGTCCGTCATCAACTTTTCATTCAAATGACATCTCCTCTGAAACCAAAGGGTCAAATTAAATGAAACTTGCCTAGGATGTTCCTTGCATGAAGCTCTACCAAAGTTGTTCAAAGAATTCAATTCCATCAAGAACTCTGGTTGCTATGGCAACTTAAAGGAAAAACTTTGAAAATCTTCTTGTCTGAAACGACAAGGCCTAGAGCTTAGATATATGGCATTTAGCACCCTCTAATGGAACTCTACAAAAATTGTTCAAATTATTTCCCTGGGGTCAAAATTGGCCCCGCCCCAGGGGTCACTTCATTTTACATAGACTTATATAGGAAATCTTTAAAAATCTTCTTCTCAGAAACCACAATGCCTACAGCTTTGATATTTGGTATGTAGCATTGTCTAGTGGATGTCTACCAAGTTTGTTCAAATTATGTCCCCTGGGTCAAAATTGGCCACGCCCCAGGGTTCTCTTGGTTTACATATAGTTATATAGGAAAAACATGAAAAATCATTTTTCTCCAAAACTAATAGGACTAGTAGTGGAGTGACAATCAGTGAATTTTTGGGAAGGGTGGCCATAAAAGTAGAACAAGCAGTGTTATATACCAAAATGTTTGTCATAGTCTGTAGTATATGGAACTGGCGGCATAAATTGCCAGCGCGTGGTGCGGACCCGGCAATCCAAGATGGCGTCCAAGATGGCCGCCATAAATTTCTTACTCGTTGCAAGTTTTATGTTCAAATGTGACAGTTTTGTTTATACAGTTTTTACTAAAGACTTGTGGGGATATTAATGATATTATTGTGTGCATCATATTGACATACAACAACGACCACTTTAAGGTCAATGTCAAGGTCATTTCAAGGTCAAAATACCAAAAATATGTGAAAAATTAAGTATTACCTTCATAGTTACTTCATTATGAAGAAGCTTTTATACAGAATTTGGTTGCAAAAGCTCTATCAGTATAATTTATTATATCCTTTTTAATTTAAAGCAAGGTTTTTAATGAAGACTATTCATATTATATGAAAAAAGGTAATTTTTATATCAGTACATGTTGTCCAAGATGGCCGCCATAATTTGCTGTTTTTCAGATAGAGTAATGTTCAAATGTAACTGCTTTCATTTCAAAGGTATGGCTAAATGTTTGCATTGGTATTATTCATTTCATAATGCACATTATGTTGACATGCAATACAGGCACCTTGAAGGTCAAGGTCAAGGTCACTTCAAGGTCAAAACATAACACTAAAAAATTCTTAATTTTCTAAATATTTTACTATTGTGAAGAATATTTTATGCTCAGCTGACAAACAAAAGTGATAGAAAAGTTGCTAAATGTATTACTGCTTATTCATAACAACATTTTGTCCAAGATTTCATAAATTATTCTTTTGTGAAAGATGTTATCATGCCAGTATGTGTTGTCGAAGATGGCCGCTATAAGTTATGTTTCCATTTGTTATTTAATCTTCCAGTGTGACAGCTATATCTTTAGAGGTACACATGTTATTAAATGTATCATTTACTTTATCAACTATTCCAAAAAGACAAACTGTTAAAACAAACAAGACTGATTTAGAACAAACAACTGATAAAACAAACAAGACTGATTTCTTTAAAGTCATTGAAGGTCATTATATGGTTAAATGCTGATATATCAAAATTCTGTATCCAATCATAATTTTGGAGATTACACTGTTAACAGACCTGTTTTATTCCATGGAAATGTCACATGTGACATTTGCAAGTGCAGTGAACATGTTATTACATAGATCAGTCTCATTTCCATCTATGGTACCCTGGCACTCACAGGCAAGTGTGCATGGCTGCTCGTTTAATGAGCAAATACAGGTTTCTACACCATGATTTCTGCAATTACAAATCAGGTCACTCAGAAGTTCAGGGGCAGCAGCTGGCTGACTCATCATCTATGGAATCAGTGTACCATAGATGGGATCAGACAGACAGCCATGTTCAAGTGGGTCAGGCAGTCTCTGCATTGCTGTTGAACAGCCTTTCCAAACAAGTAACCATACCTGCCATAATTTTTCTGACCATTTCCAGGATTTTGATATTGAATTTCCGGGACTTGATCCAATTTTCCAGGACATACAACTATTCATATACTTTCAATGTCCTACCGTTGGCAGTACACAAAGTTGGACGGGATTCCGTTTTTGGCGGGAAAAGCCGTGCACGTGACTCAAATACACATCAGTACCATCAGTTTCATACCTTTAATTTTAGTTGCAAGAGCATAGTAATTGTGTAGCAGTAATCATAAAATAATAACTGTGTACCATTAATTAATTAACATCATAAACTCGAATTCAAGTTGAATCATGGGCGTTTGATGACAGCGTTGTCTATGCTTGCATTACAAGTATCGGCGTGATTTGATCGAATATTACATCAGGGCCTTAATTACAATATTCGTCACAAATACCTTACCTTTTCTTTGCCGGACCGATATGTGAAAAACTCAGTTTAATTTTAAGCAGCATCTCTATTGATACCAAATTCCGACGACAGCAAACAAACCACAAACAAGTTAATGATTTAAAAATCAGAGTCTTTGTCGGCAAGGTCGACGCGCGTTTGCATTAAATTTAATTTTAGCATTGTAGCATCTGTATTAACACCAATTACCGCGGTGACAGTCTTTGAAAGGGGCAGATATCTTACAAATTAATGCACCGCAAGTCAATAAATCGATAGCCGATAGCGGTCATTTGTTAATTGGTTATCAATGACACGCAGTGTATTCGCCGAATCAGAACATATTATCATAACAAATAATTAAAAAATTAGCGGCGTGTCAAAAATTTGACTGGCCTGATCAAAGCTATGCGCGTTTTTCATGTTTTCCGGGACATCGGGTGCCTTTCCAGGACTCCAGGATGGGCCCTCGATTTCCGGGACGATCCCGGACGATCCAGGACATATGGCAGGTATGCAAGTAACTGATAAAGACATCACAGCAGATGTAGCAAGAAACTGTCATCTGTTTGAAGTAATTTCTTTGGTTTAACATGTTTGTTTGAAAGTGACTTCTGCATTCTTAGTTTGTCAAGTGAAATACATGCTTTAGAACCATACAGAAGGCCAATAAGTAAGTGCAACATCTCCTAGCATTAGCAGACAAGGACTGACCATTTCCCAAATCAGATAAAGACTACAAATCAGAAGCACACGACATCATGACTTTAAAAGCTGTTTTCTTGCCAATAACATAGAAAGCACTGCAAGAGTCACATCCAGTCAAACAGTAAACCGTCAAAAGTATGTTTTGCTGTTCCTTTGACAGCATTTTCACTATCTCATGAACTGGAACATAACCTGTTTGGTTGCAGTGCAGCTGTTTTCTACCTGTTTTGAAGAATAACTTTTTAAGACCCAGAGATACAAAATGGTGAACTAACAATACTAATACATCAGTATCAGGACTGATAACTACAACACTGTTACTTCCATGAAGTGAGCAATATTTAGCATGAAGAATGAGGCGTGTATCAGCCTCTTCCTGGTTGCAGTGCAATTCTTCTACAAACGACACACAGTAGTGTGTTATTTTCAATGTTTTGAGACCAAATCCACCACTTACAAAAATAGTTTCAACAATCTCAAATGCATAAAGTGCAATATGCTTGGTGTATAAATGTGTTACCTCCCTTTTGCTATCACTATTACTGAGCACTTTCTTCCAGTCTGGTATTGACATGTTAGGCTGTAAGTGAGTAGGAGCACTATAAGAGCTTGACTGCTGTCCTCGTCTCTGTCTGGTTTGAGACTTGAGACTACCTTCAGTGAAATAATTGTCAAAGACAACATGGACACATGGTACATTCCTGCTTTTGTCTACCACATACTTCCAAAACATAGAGGCCATGTCAAAATAAGTTGGTTAAACAGATGACTGGGGTGGGAGCAAAATTTATATCACTGCCATACCATCAAACAGAATACAATCAATGTCACTGATGTTTTGGACTATTGTTTCATTAGGGACTAGCTCTTCCAGTTTGGCCATGAAATCAGACTTTTTTGTTGTACACATCATACCATCATCCGTAAAAAGACTTAAAGGAACTGAGGAATTTTCAAAGGACATGACACGTTCCAAAGAAACTTTTTTGAAGGAGTTTATGGAAAGAAGTCTTAAATACATTTCTTCTCCATCAATTGGAACTTCCTTGGACTTATAGTTTTAATGACTGTGAGCGATTTTTTCATTGTCTTCACTTTGCTTTTTGGCTAAGGATCATAGAAATTTTTCAGTGGCTCACAAGCCCCATCAACAACAAACCATTTCAGGGCAAACTTTCGGAATCATGATTCACCAGTGTCAGGCCATTTAAGTAAACTACTTTGTACGTCTACTGATGCCTCTACACCGATAGCAAAATTGACCAGCTTAGTTGGTGGAGAGGATAAACTGAATGGGTCAATAAATGTTTCTGATGTAAACAAGTCGGAAATTTTCTGAGCATCTGTATTGAAAGCTACTTTGTAGAAACCAGTATCTGTATGATGTGGCTTGCTTGTTGGATTTGATCTGTCCGAATCCCCTTTGAATGTCAGAGAATATTCTGCAGTTAGTGGTCTGGACAAAAACCAACGAGCAAGTGCAGCATCTTATAAGTTAGCCCAATAATACCCCCTGAAGATTTCAGAGATTTATTCTCTGTAGCTTCCAATACATAGTCAATCCACACAGAGTTGAATGTGCCATTTGTAAGTTTAGCAACAAAATGACCAATGTGGAAGCTTTCCAGCAAATCATGAGGAATACGACTCATCTGAAGCAACTGATATGTCATATATCTGGAATACGTGTGCCTGTTTGATGCAAACAATTATAGAGACATGAGTTGAAATTTTGAGAACAGATTTGCATCCCAAAATGCATGTCTTGATGAGGCTATAAACAATTTGAGAAGGGCAGAAATGTATGTCAGATAGTCATTCCAAAACTGAAAAAGCGGTGATATTTCTCGTCCCTGTGATCGGAATTTTCCCTCCATGTAAACTTATTGGTGTCATGTGCAAAATCATCCCATCAAATAAGTCCTATAGCTTTTTCAATGCATAAATTTGAATGTGTGTATTTTGTAGCAAAAAAGTTTAGATTTGCAGGCATAACACTTACATTATTAAGACTACATAAATCTACTCTGGTAGAAGCATAAAGCTGATATTCCTTTCTTGACAAGACAAAATTATATTTATTAGTTTTGTAGTGCACCGAACAAATACTGACATGAAATTGGTTAGCATTTCTAAATGAGTCTGCAATATAGATCTAATCAACAGCTTTTTAGCCTAGCACTTCAGCCTCTTACTAGATTTTACCAATGAAGTAATCTGTAGAAGTGAAAAGGAGTCTCAAAATATTGGTTGTTCATCACTTTTTCTGTATTTTGACCTACCTTGAAATGACCTTGAACTTGACCTTCAAGGTACCAGTATTGCATGTCAGCATGTGGATAATGAAATGAATAACACCCATGCAAACATTAAGCCATACCTATGAAATGAAAGCAGTTACATTTGAACATTACTCTATCTGAAAAACAGCAAATTATGGCGGCTATCTTGGACAACATGTACTGATATAAAAATTAGCTTCTTTCATGTAATATGAATACTCTTCATTAAAAATCTTGCTTTAAATTAAAAAGGATATAATAAATTATACTGATAGAGCTTTTGAAACCAAATTCTGAATAAAATCTTCTTCACAATTAAGTACTATGAAGGTAGTACTTAAATTTTCACATATTTTTGGTATTTTGCCCTTGAAATGACCTTGACATTGACCTTAAAGTGGTCGTTGTTGTATGTCAATATGATGCACACAATAATAACATTAATATCCCCACAAGTCTTTAGTATAAACTGTATAAACAAAACTGTCACATTTGAACATAAAACTTGCAACGAGTAAGAAATTTATGGCGGCCATCTTGGACGCCATCTTGGATTGCCGGGTCCGCACCACGCGCTGGCAATTTATGCCGCCAGTTCCATATACTACAGACCATGACAAACATTTTGGTATATAACATTGCTTGTTCTACTTTTATGGCCACCTACTCCTTAAATAAGCCACTTTTTGACTGATTGTCACTCCACTATAGACCTTAGATATTTGGTGTGGAGTATTGTGTAGAGAACCTTTACCAGTATTGTTTAAATGTTGGCCCTGGGGTTAAAATTGGCCCCGCCCCGGGGGCCCTTAATATGTAAAAAAGGAAATCTTTAAAAATCTTCTTCTCAGAAACCACAATGCCTACAGCTTTGATATTTGGTATGTAGCATTGTCTAGTGGATGTCTACCAAGTTTGTTCAAATTATATCCCCTGGGTCAGAATTGGCCACGCCCCAGGGTACTCTTGGTTTACATATAGTTATATAGGAAAAACTTGAAAAATCATTTTTCTCAAAAACTAATAGGACTAGACCTTAGATATTTGGTGTGGAGTATTGTGTGGAGAACCTTTACCAGTACTGTTTAAAAGATGGCCCTGGGGTCAAAATTGGCCCCGCCCCGGGGTCCCCTAATATGTTAAAAAGGAAATCTTTAAAAATCTTCTTCTCAGAAACCACAAAGCCTACAGCTTTGATATTTGGTATGTAGCATTGTCTAGTGGATGTCTACCAAGTTTGTTCAAATTATGTCCCCTGGGTCAAAATTGGCCACGCCCCAGGGTTCTCTTGGTTTACATATAGTTATATAGGAAAAACATGAAAAATCATTTTTCTCCAAAACTAATAGGACTAGACCTTAGATATTTGGTGTGGAGTATTGTGTGGAGAACCTTTACCAGTATTGTTTAAATGTTGGCCCTGGGGTCAAAATTGGCCCCGCCCCGGGGGCCCTTAATATGTAAAAAAGGAAATCTTTAAAAATCTTCTTCTCAGAAACCACAATGCCTACAGCTTTGATATTTGGTATGTAGCATTGTCTAGTGAATGGTGAATGTCTACCAAGTTTATTCAAATTATATCCCCTGGGTCAAAATTTGGCCACGCCCTAGGGTTCTTTTGGTTTACATATAGTTATATAGGAAAAACATGAAAAAACATTTTTCTCCAAAACTAATAGGACTAGACCTTAGATACATGTATTTGGTGTGGAGTATTGTGTAGAGAACCTTTACCAGTATTGTTGATATGTTGGCCCTGGGGTCAAAATTGACCCTGCGCTGGGGGCCCTTAATATGTAAAAAAGGAAATCTTTAAAAATTTTCTTCTCAGAAACCACAATGCCTTCAGCTTTGATATTTGGTATGTAGCATTGTCTAGTGGATGTCTACCAAGTTTGTTCAAATTATGTCCCCTGGGTCAAAATTGGCCACGCCCCAGGGTTCTCTTGGTTTACATATAGTTATATAGGAAAAACATGAAAAATCATTTTTCTCCAAAACTAATAGGACTAGACCTTAGATATTTGGTGTGGAGTATTGTGTAGAGAACCTTTACCAGTATTGTTTATATGTTGGCCCTGGGGTCAAAATTGGCCCCGCCCTGGGGCCCTTAATATGTAAAAAAGGAAATCTTTAAAAATTTTCTCAGAAACCAGAAGGCCTAGAATTTTAAAATTTGGCATGAAGCAAGCTTTATGAAGCTTTTTCAAATTATTAGATTAGGTTAAAGGTCATGGAGGCTAAAAATAGATTTATCTACTGTACCTCATAAAGCCTTCATTTATAGACCAATATCTTTGATATTCAATATATAGGTTCCTTGCATGGACCTCTACCTATGGGTAGGGTTTGAGGTCACTGGGTCAAGGTCAAGGTCACCATAGCTTATAATAAATATTTCTACTTTCTGTCATAGAGCCTTTATTTATTGACTGATATTTTACATATTTGGTTTGTAGGCACTTACATATTATATCAATTAAAAAATGAAATACTGCTTAACAACAAACCTACAGCCAAAGTACTCAGGTGAGCGATCCAGGGCCATCATGGCCCTCTTGTTTAAAGTAGCATGCATTATAAGAAATGTATCCCTATAATTGTATTTTTTGTGTTTAGTTAAAGCGACTGACTCACAGAATTTTGCTAAAAAAATTTTTTCTTTAAAATTTAAGAGAATTTGATATACATGTACTACGGAAAAAACATAATATTATGCTTCTATACGCCATGAAAACTGAAAAAAAATTTGTCTTAACCAGGATTCGAACCCACGACCTTTCGGTCAGTAAAATAAGGAGCGACGATCTAGACCACTGAGCCACAGTGCGTAATTGTAAGGATGTGTCAAAATTAATCTTATAACTGAAGTATCTTACCTTATTTTTTACCGATAAAAGTGTGTAAAACTTTATATTTTGATGGTTTTCTGTATCAAAAATGAATCAGTAACTTAGTTTAAATATGTTCTTCGCACTTGCAGGGTACAAAATTATTCTGTACGTTTTGTTCATAATGGGCCGTTTTAACCATGGGCCGTTTTGACCCGATGTTAAATTTTGGTTTCGTTTAAATAAATTCGTATTTTGATTCGGAGCATGCGCATAACTATCTTTGTAGACTGGTTTTCATGATTTTAGGCTTAATATGACATCATTAACTAAAATTTAATACGCAAAAATGGATGCCGCCAGCAATTAAAGTCAACACTGTGGAGAGGTCTGATGACCTCTCCAATAACATCTCTAAAATCTCTGTGGGGCCCATTAAGGAGTTATGCAGGAGATGAAATTAGAAAATTAAACGAGACTTACCTAGTAAGGTGAAGTTAAGTTGAAATTTCATCGACTGCAAACTCATTAAGAGCTGACACACCCACCCTCCCATTTTCCCTATTATATTCCTTCATTATTATATAATTGGTCATGGTATATACTATATGACCATGCCCTCTCTCTAAAGACTGAAAAGTCTTGCTACTAGCTGCGTTATCTCTGTGTGAGCCCTTAAGGAGTTTGCAGTCGATGAAATTTCAACTAAACTTCACCTTACTAGGTAAGTCTCATTTAATTTTCTTTTTTGCAGTCCTATTTGCGACCCTAGTTTTAACAATGTGCAATCATATGATTAAGGAAGCTGCATTCAGTATATTGAATCTGATTGTATCAATGTGAGTGGCAAATATAATTGTGTTTTTAGTTAAATGATGTGTTTTAATTCAACAGAGAAATTGATTGTAATTTACATATAATTTTGCATAATTTTTAAAAATGACAGAAATAAAATTGAAATCTATTTACTGCACAAAGGAAACAGACTTACAATTCAGACTTTAGGATTTTCACAACTCGATGGCTCAGCGCAAAACTAGGCTAACTCAGTATTTTGCCAAAATTGGGTTTTTCAGAGATTCTGAACCCTTAGCTAACTCCCCTATATCCCTCAAAAGATTTTGAAAATATTCTCTGTATTTATAAAGATATTTAAATTTTGAAAAAATATGCTATGTCAAACTGTTCATTTTCTTAGTTCAAAACTAAGTCTAAGTAGAGATAGCTTTGGTTTTGCACTGACAATTTCATTAGTAACAAGAAAAATGTTAGTGCAAAACTAATGCTAACTAGACTTGGATACAGTTTTGCACTGTGCAATCTTATGCAAAAAATCTTTTTTAAGTATTTTTTTTTTATTCTTTAATGTATGGAGTATAATAATGCAATATCCAAATTAAGCTACTTCTCATTTGTCACAAAAAAGGAAAAGTTTGTACATATCCTTGACCTTCAGCTCCATTTCTGAAGTTTTTTACCGCCAAATTTTGAATTTCAAAGAAGAAAATGATACATTTAGAAAGGTAAATACCATGAAATTATTATTGTTTAAGTAAGATATTATAAATAAATACCTGATACAAATATTTCTGAATGAGTTTATCCGTATAATGTGCTTAATTCCTTTATGAAGGTGAAAAAGCACAGTCATGCTTTCCTGTAAAAAATGAGTGGGTGGGTATGTTTATAAAAAAAATAAAATTTGGGCCAAATTTTCCTATTTTACCCCCCAAATAACTGTTTGAGTTCTTAAGACTGCAAAAGCAATTCAAGAATTCTAATTTATGAAAGAATCCATGCCAAATTGTTTTCAATTTAATCCCCCAAAAATGACTGTCACAGTTTAATCCCCAAAGAATGACAGTTAATATTGCCCAGAATTTTTAGCCATTATAATAGAATTTTGAATCCATACCACTAATTTTTTCCATTTTACCCAGAAATGTATGACATTTTATTGTCAAGAAAGTTTTGCCACATGAATATGCTCTGCTATAGAGGAATCCCTGCCAAACATTTTCATTGTAACCCAGGCAGTGAGAGTATGGCACAGAGTTTTACAGACAGTATAGAATGCTGTTTGCTTAAGAATCCAAGCAATTTTTTCAGTTATTAAAACCCAAAAAGGACAGCATTATGTGTCCAGAAGTTTAGCAACTTTTTGTTTCCCAATTTTGTTTTGTTTTCACTCAAAAAATGAGAATTATTATTGTCTAGAACTAATCGTCAATTTGGATTTCTATACTAAAAGTATATATATTACAAAGCCATGCCAAAGTTAATATTTAACCCCAAGGAAAGTTTGGCAAACTTTTCAAATAAACCCAAATGACTTCCATGCCAAAGGTATTTCCAAAATCTGACAAAATTTTCATTTGGACCATTGTGACCATTGCAAGTTCAAATGATTATATGATGCAGCTGTGCAAGCTGATTGGGGTCTTACCTGTTTTTTGTTTTAATGGGGTTTAACACCACTTTCAACATTATTTCATTCATATCAAAACTATCCATTGGTCTATGTGACAATCATTTCATCAGAAATAGTGAAGACTTTGACCATCTAGCTGATTAGGGTCTTACCTGTTTTTTGTTTTAATGGGGTTTAACACCACTTTCAACATTATTTCATTCATATCAAAATTATCCATTGGTCTATGTGACAATCATTTCATCAGAAATAGTGAAGACTTTGACCATCTAGCTGATTAGGGTCTTACCTGTTTTTTGTTTTAATGGGGTTTAACACCACTTTCAACATTATTTCATTCATATCAAAACTATCCATTGGTCTATGTGGCAATCATTTCATCAGAAATAGTGAAGACTTTGACCATCTAGCTGATTAGGGTCTTAACTTTTTTTTGTTTTAATGGAGTTTTACACCACTTTCAACTTTATTTCAGTCATATCAAAACTATCCATTGGTCTATGTGACAATCATTTCATCAGAAATAGTGAAGACTTTGACCATCTAGCACAAATTCATGCTGGTGGTTGAATTGGGACATATTTAGTGTTAAAAGACAGTACCTTTTGAAGTATTCAGCCCCGCAAAGGAAAAAAACTAAGACAATATCTAGTGACAGTTGCAAAAGGGAAAATTCTTTCATGTGGACATTGCCTTTAAATGGTATTCCAGTCAGAGTATGTAAGACCTTTTTTCTTCATACCTTGAACATTTCTCCCCAGAGAGTCCAGACTGCTTTAAAAAAGTACGAAAGTCTAACTGGTACTGTTGAGTTTGATTTGAGAGGCTGCCACACTAACAGACCAAACAAAACTGATCAAGAGCAGTTTGATTTTGTGATTGCTCACATAAGTTCCTTTCCAGTTGTTGAAAGCCATTATTGTAGGAAAGACACTGCAAAAATGTATCTAGGGCCAGACTTGTCTGTAGTCAAAAAATGTACCACCTGTACTTACAGGAGTGAGAAAAAGTGAAAATATGTCTCCAGTTTCGTTAAGCATGTACAGACAAATATTTAACTCAAAATTCAACTTTCAAAAGCCTGTGAAAGACAGATGTGACTTTTGCACTGCTTACTGTAATGCTACAGAGAGTGATAAAATGAAAATAAAAGAGAAGTATGAAAGTCACATTAAAAACAAGACATTAGCCAGGGAAAACAAAGAACAAGACAAACAAAGGGCACAAGAAAATAAAGAGAGTTCCTTTTTGGCGGCTTGCTTCGATCTTGAGGAAGTACTTATGACCCCAAAAGCTTTTGAATCCACTGTCTATTATAAACGTCGTTTGAATACCTTTAACTTCGGTATTTATGACTTAGGGTCAAGTGAAGCTTATTGCTATCTTTGGAATGAGTCAATTTCAGGAAGGGGAGCCTGTGAAATTTCCAGTGCTGTCTTTGATTTTTTGGTAGAAATGTCTAAAGTGTTTGTTACCAGTAAATACTTAAAAAGCTACAAAATATTTTGTATGTTGTAATCGTGTGTTTTCAGTATGATGAGCAAGTGCTATGTCCTGAACATTTTCAGAGATGCTTTACTGTGACTTAGAAAATACTTGTGTGATTTGTACTGACTGGCCATTATTTTCCAATGTTTCTAACCACTAAATAGCTAGAAATGCATTGTATTAATTTTCTACTTCATTCAGCATGAAATTTGAAAATTGCTCAAATATTTCCTAGTCTACAGTAATCTTTCTAGTTGAAAGATAACAAGGAAAATTCAAATGGACTTGAGTCCATTTGAGTGTACGGTTTTTTACTGTATTTTTAAGGAACCTTAGTCTACAGCACTCCTTTTTGTTTGCAGATGCCAATAAAAGAAATTCAAAATATATCTTTAAATTGAAGGCCTGTCTGTTCAGACATATTGTAACTAAGGTAATGCACATTTTTTTTGAAGAAGAAGAACAACATGTTTGTTCAGCCTTTTGTTTCCATATATCTCTTGATGTTAATGGTGATAATTATGATACTGAAACTTTGTTTTGATAAGTAACAAAATAACATGAATTTCATGGAATAACATGCTTTGACAGAATAACAAACATGCTACTATAGAATAACAAATATGCTTGTAATATCAATGATGATAATAAACTATGACCATGCTTTGATTACTTTGATATAATTCAACATAAAGGTGAAACACAGTCACTGTCGTAGCAAAGTACGACCGGGATACAGACAGAATTTTTAACTTTAGGTATCCTTTTTCTTCGTGAGCCGAATTCTATTATTTAAAAAAACATTAAACATAAACTGTATAATTTTACATCATTTGAAAGCTCTCTAAATTTGTATTTTGAAACATATAAGCAGATTTGGAATTTTTACTTTTAAAAAAGAAAACTAATAAACTAATTTATACCTGTCGTTTCAGCATTTTTCAGCATTTTTCTAGCAGCTTAGATGCACTAAGTTTAATCATTTACAAACAAAAGAGTAAAGTTTAACCATTTACAAACAAAAGAGTAAACAGTTTTGACAATTATGTTTAAATATGTAAAATATGAGTTTACAGACCTTTTACATGATATAAGATACTGAACTGTTTGATGAAAAATGACTTTGTAACTGAAATTACAAAATTACTATGTTTTGCATTTTTATCAAACGCCATATTTTTGCCAACCTTCAAAAGGTTACCTGTATCTCTTATCAGTTACTTGTTACTATTAATAGATTTCAAAACATTAACATTCACTGTTCCTACACAATATTACCAGACAGTCACGTGATTCTCTCCGAGGATTTCCGGAATAACATAACTTCGCAAATTGATTCAACAGGCAGTACATCGTAAAAATACGTAATGCTTCGGCAATAATCGGATTTTCTAACAGCCAATCAAAACATGGAATTACATAATATTGGATAACACTAAGCCCGCTCCAATTGTACATATAGGAATATAATACTGGCAGTTTTCTGTACAGAAAAAATCCATATATAATAGATTGTGATCATTGTGCTTGAATCAAAAGTTTAACCACTTCAGTGCCAGTGTCGTCATTTGTAAACCACACAGATTCAGATTAGTCAGCACATCTGGGCTGTTTGATCAGAATCTACACTGTTTCCCGATAAGAAGAAAAACCCGTCCAACTGGAAATGGACATGGCCAAATTAAAAGATGGAATGTTTCATCTTAATAATTTGGAAGTGAAAGGGTTAAATAAAAGTCTGCATTAAAATATACAGTAACTGTAGATCAACTACTCAATGTTCTTGGGATCATGATTTTGAATTGCAGGTGAATGTTTTGAGCAGTTTCTGTTAACATTTGTTTTTGTAATACAATAACTGTTTTGCAGTTTATTTGATGGGTTGGTTCATCTGCTAGTTAAAAATAAAATTCTATTCTGTTCTGTGATGTTCACTTTTTTTTTAATTTTGGGAAAAGTATGAATTCATACTGCTAAACTATATCTAACTTGACTTAGACCATTTAGTTGATTTAATTTTCAATGCAAAACTATTACTAACTGGACCTAGCTATAGTTTTGCACTGTGATTTTTTCAAACAATCCCTGATTTTAAGTGCAAAACTACCCTTAACTCAAAAAAATACTTTTTCACTGTGTAGAATACATTTCATAAAAAATGACCTCAACCATAGGTTTCCATACATTTAAAAGCACATGAAACAGAAAAAATGTTTAAGATATATCAAAAGAGAAAAAATTAGAACAGTTTTTTCACTCTCTTGTAAAATTTCTGAAAATGGAGTTAGCCTAGTTTTGCGCTGAGCCATCGAACTGTTTTGCTGTAGAAACATGTTGAAAAAAATCATTTGATATAAACATTAGATTTGATATTTTTAAATGAAGCCTCATTTAAATGAATGTTTAGAACTTCAACAATTTGTACAATTTCGCAAAATTCAGAAAATGCATATAATAACAGCAGGTGATGTGAGCATTGCTAAATTAACTGTATATTCCTTTATCTTTTTGAGTTTATTTCTCGTCGGTACGTGTTGACCATTTGACCGACGTCCCATAGAGAGGTTAGCTTTTTAGCTCACCTGAGCACTTTGTGCTCATGGTGAGATTTAAGGATTGCCCTGTGTCCGTCGTGCGTCATCAACTTTTGCTTTAAACAACATCTCCTCCTAAACCACTGGGCCAAAGTTGATGAAACTTGCCATGGATGTTCCTTGCATGAAGCTCTTCCAAAATTGTTCAAAGAAATCAGTTCCATGCAGAACTCTGGTTGCCTAAAGGAAAAACTTTAAAAAATCTTCTTGTCTGAAACCACAAGCTTAGAGCTTAATTATTTGGCATTTAGCACCCTCTAATGGAACTCTACAAAAATTGTTCAAATTATTTCCCTGGAGTCAAAAATTGGCCCCGTCCCAGGGGTCACCATTATACATAGACTTATATAGGAAATCTTTAAAAATCTACTTCTCAGAAACCACAATGCCTACAGCTTAGATATTTGGTATGTAGCATTGTCTAGTGGATGTCTACCAAGTTTGTTCAAATTATGTCCCCTGAGTCAAAATTGGCCACGCCCCAGGGTTCTCTTGGTTTTAAATATAATATTAATCATTTTTCTCCGAAACTAATAGCACTAGACCTTAGGTATTTGGTGTGGAGTATTGTGTAGAGAACCTTACCAGTATTGTTATTATGTTGGCCCTGGGGTCAAAATTGGCCCCGCCCCGGGCGCCCTTAATATGTAAAAAAGGAAATCTTTAAAAATCTTCTTACTGGAAACCTCAACGCCTACAGCTTAGATATTTGGTATGTAGCATTGTCTAGTGGATGTCTACCATGTTTGTTCAAATTATGTTCCCTGGGTCAAAATTCGTCAAGCTCCAGGGTTCTCTTGGTTTACATAGATTTATATAGGAAAAACATGAAAAATATTTTTTCTCCAAAACAAATAGGTCTAGACCTTAGATATTTGGTGTTGAGTATTGTGTAAAGAACCTTTACCAATATTGTTTAAATGTTGGCCCTGGGGTCAAAATTTTCTCTGCCCCGGGGGCCCTTAATATGTGAAAAAGGAAATCTTCTTGTCTGAAACCACAAGGCCTAGAATTTTAAAATTTGGCATGAAGCCAGCTTTATCAACTTTTTTCAAATTTTTAGATTATTTTAAAGGTCATGGAGGCTAAAAATAGATTTATCTACTGTACCTCTTAGAGCCTTCATTTAAAGACCAATATCTTTGATATTCAGTATATAGGTTCCTTGCATGGACCTCTACCCATGGGTAGGGTTTGGGGTCACTGGGTCAAGGTCAAGGTCACCATAGATTATAATAGATATTTCTACTTTCTGTCATATAGCCTTTATTTATTGACTGATATTTTACATATTTGGTTTGTAGGCACTTATATATTTTCAATTAAAAAATGAAATACTGCTAAACAGCAAACCTACAGCCAAAGTACTCAGGTGAGTGATCCAGGGCCATCATGGCCCTCTTGTTTAGGATGTTTGGTATAGTGCAAGACAAGAAAGCATCTCATTTCAATGACACCTCTGGTCTTTTGAATGCTCAGTGTATAGCACTAATATATAGGACCCCTGGAATATCAGTTCAGTGTATCCTGCAGGATACCAGCTTGTTGAAATGTGACAACAAAAATGCAAAATACAGTGGTTTCACTTCAAATGTGTAAGTAAATATATAATGCACATCGGAAATGTTAGTCTTGTAAAATATAAAATTGTTATCCTTTTCCCTTTTTAATTTTCCCTTTTTAGCTATATTTACGATACTTTAATTATTTTAAAAAAGATTATCATAGTTGTCTTGAGTTCTCAAAGATTTTATCTTTACATTTCAGCTCACCTGGCAAAAAGTGTCAAAGTGAGCTTTTGTCATACCCCAATGTCTGGTGTGTGTCGTGAGGCGTCAACAATTTCATTCAAACGACATCTCCTCTGAAACCACTGGGCCAAATTCAATAAAACTTGCATGGGATGTTCCTTGCATGAAGCTCTTCTGAAGTTTTTCAAAGAATTCAATTCCATGAAGAACTCTGGTTGCCATGGCAAACAAAAGAAAATTTTTTAAAAATCTTCTTTTCTAAAACCACAAGGCCTGGAGCTAAGATATTTGGTATGAGGCATTATCTAGAGGACCTCTACCAAGATTGTTCAAATTTTGACCCTGGGGTCAGAACTGGCCCCGCCCTGGGGGTCACTTTACATAGAGTTACATAGGGAGAACTTCAAAAATCTTCTTGTCAGAAACCACAACACATGGAGCTTAGATATTTGGTATGCAGCATTTTCTAGTAGACCTCTACCAAGATTGTTCAAATCATGGCCCCTGGGTCAAAACTGGCCCCGCCCCAGTGGTCACATGTTTTACATAGAGTTATTTAGGAAAAAACTTTAAAATCTTCTTGTCAGAAACTACAAGACCTGGAGCTTAGGTATTTGCTGTTCAGCATTATCTTGTAGACCTCTACCAAGATTTTCAAATCATGGCCCCTGGGTCAAAATTGGCTTTGCCCAAGGGGTCACATTTTTACATAGAGTTATATAGAAAAATCTTTAAAAAATTTTTTGTCAGAAACCGCAAGGCCTGGAGCTGAGATATTTGGTATGAGGCATCATCTAGTGGACCTCTACCAAGATTGTTCAAATCATGGCCCCAGGGTCAAAATTGGCTCCGCCCAAGGGGTCACATGTTTTACATAGAGTTGTATAGCAAAAAACTTTAAAAATCTTCTTGTCATAAACTGCAAGGCCTGGAGCTTAGACATTTGGTAGTATGCACTGTGACCACAGTGGGGTCATCCCCTCTCCCCTGGGGTCACTACCCTCCTCCAAAAAAAAAAAAAAAAAATTTTTTTCTCATTTTTATCTCACCTGAGCCTTTGGCTCATGGTGGGCTATTGTGACCAGTCTTTGTCTGTCGTCTGGCGTCCGTCAACAATATCATTCAAACGACATCTCCTCTGAAACCTCTGGGCAAAATTTAATGAAACTTGCCTGGGATGTTCCTTGCATGAAGTTCTACCAAAGTTGTTCAAAGAATTCAATTCCATCAAGAATTCTGATTGCTATTTGTTTTTGGAGCTATGGCAATGAAATTGCATTGGTCAATTTCTGAGATATGCATCATTACATTCATTAATATTACTTTCATCTTTGAACCCAGGTGAGCGCTTTAGGGCCATCACCCCTCTTCTTCAAGATGATTTAAAAAACATTATTCCTTGACCTATATTTTTGACATACTGACCTACTTTTTAGCTCACCTGTCACGTAGTGACAGAGTGAGCTTTTCTGATCACCTTTTGTCCGTCGTCCGTCCGTCCGTCCACAATTAGTTTGTTAACACTCTGGTGGTCACATTTTTGCCTCAATTGTCATGAAACTTGGTCAGGATGTTTGTCTCATTAATATCTCAGACGAGTTCGAACATTGGTTATCAGGGTTGGAAAACTAGGTCACAGAGCCCAAATATAGAAAAACCTTGTTAACACTCTAGAGGCTACTTTTTCAGTCTAAATATCCTGGAAATTTGTCAGAAAAGTTCTGTCTATGATTTCTAGCTCATGTTCGAATATGGGTCATCTGGGTTCAATAACTAGGTCATGGAGCCCAAAAATAGAAAAATCTTGTTAGCACTCTAGAGGTTACATTTTCAGCCCAAATAATCTGGAAATTTGTCAGAAAGGTTGCTTTGACGATTTCTAGGTCAAGTTCAAATATGGGTCATCTGGGGTCAAAAACTAGGTCACAGAGCCCAAATATGGAAAAACCTTGTTAACACCTAGAGGTAACATTTTCAGCCCAAATAATCTGGAAATTTGTCAGAAAAGTTGCTTCAAAGATTTCTAGCTCAAGTTCGAATATGGGCCATCTGGGTTCATAAACTAGGTCACAATGCCCAAAAATAGAAAAATCTTAACACTCTAGAGGTTATATTTTCAGCCCAAATAATCTGGAAATTCGTCAGAAAGGTTGCCTTGAGGATTTCTAGATCAAGTTAGAATACAGTACGCGCCGGGAGGAACTCACATTTTCCGCTTTATTTTGTGGACGCGGAAAAAAAAATATCCGCCGCGACATCGAGGAAAATAACGGAATTCCTCGATGTCTCGACATCGCGAAATATCTCGGCGATATTTGACGACCAGCACGAAAATAATTAGGGTCATAACTCACCTGGATAAGCTGAACATTTAGTGAAATGACCGTAATGAAACTGTGCATTTTACGTCGGCCAATTCTGTGACATTTGGTAAAATTAAAACCAAATTTCTAATACATTTGCTGTGTAGGTTTATGTGTACTTCCGTCATTGAAAACGCTCGTTATTGTATAGCAGAATCGATCAATAATTTTGTCAAGCGCATAGACGATACAGATGTCGCAGTATGGTTTACATGTTGTATGTTTTCTTTAAATATAGGAAAGCAGTTTTACCATGTGTAATTCGGAAACCAGTCAGTTTATTTTCTGAAAATAGGGTCAGCTGTTCCGAGAAGCAACAATTACTTTCGGTTTTGAATTGTCATTCCTTCCGTTAACAAATACGAGCATTCGTAAACAAATGCATCAGAATGAGAGTTTAATACATTTAAATGATATTATAAAGCGTAACATTTGCCGAAATGCGTGTAATCAGGAATTTTGTGAGCCTCGATACGTCAATTCTTGCCTGTGAAAAAGTTCGCGGAACGATTTAGCGGACGTCCGCCGCGATATTTGGTGACCATGTCCGCGGCGGTGATCCTCGAAATGCGGCCGATTTGGTCGCGTTTTAAGGAATGGGTAGTCCGCGACGACCTCGAGGAAAACGAGAGTTCCTCGTGGCGCGTACTGTATGGGTCATCTGGGGCCACAAACTAGGTCACAGAGTCCAAATATGGAAAAACCTTGTTAGCATTCTGAAGGTAACATTTTCAGTCCAAATAATCTGGAAATTTGCCAGAAAGGTTCTATCGATGATTTCTAGCTCAGTTTTGAATATAGGTTTTCTGGGGTCAAAAACTAGGTCACAGAGCCTGAAAGTAGAAAAACCTTGTTAATGCTCTAGAGGTTACATTTTTAGTCCAAATGTCCTTGAAATTTGTCAGACAGGTTGTTTCAATGATTTCTAGCTCATATTTGGATATGGGTCATCTGGGATCATAAACTAGGTCACATGGCCCAAATATTAAAAAACCTTTTTAACACTCCAGAGGTTACATTTTCAGTCTAAATACCCTGGAAATTTGTCAGACAGGTTTTTTGATGATTTCTACCTCAAGTTGGAGTTTGGGTCATCTTGGGTCAAAAACTAGGTCACAGAGCCCAAATACGGAAAAACCTTGTGAACACTCTAGAGGTAACATTTTAATTCCAAATAACCTGGAAATTTGTCAGAAAGCTTAATTCTATAGTTTCTAGCTCGAGTTTGAATATGGGTCATCTGGAGTGGAAAACTAGGTCACAGAGCCCAAAAATTGAAAAACTTTGTAAACACTCTAGAGGCTACAATTTTGTCAGAAGGGTTGTTTTGATGATTTGTAGCTCAAGTTGGAGTATGGGTCATCTTGGGTCAAAAACTAGGTCACAGAGCCCAAATACGGAAAAACCTTGTGAACACTCTAGAGGTAACATTTTAATTCCAAATAACCTGGAAATTTGTCAGAAAGCTTAATTCTATAGTTTCTAGCTCGAGTTTGAATATGGGTCATCTGGAGTGGAAAACTAGGTCACAGAGCCCAAAAATCGAAAAACTTTGTAAACACTCTAGAGGCTACAGTTTTGTCAGAAGGGTTATTTTGATGATTTGTAGCTCAAGTTTGGATATGGTTTATCTGGGGTCAAAAACTAGGTCACAGAGCCTAAATATCGAAAAACCTTGTTAACACTCTAGAGGCTACTTTTTCAGTCCAAATATCCTGGAAATTTGTCAGAGAGATTGTTTCAATAATTTCTAGGTGAAGTTCGAATATGGGACATCTAGGTTAAAAAACTAGGTCATAGAGCCCAAATATGGAAAAACCTTGTAAACACTCTAGAGGTAACATATTCAGTACAAATAACCTTGAAATTTGTCAAAGAGATTGTTTCAATAATTTCTAAGTCAAGTTCGAATATGGGTCATCTGGGGTCAATTAACCAGGTCCATAGCAACTTTGTTAAAAGCAGTCATACTCAGGTGAGCTATACAGGGCTATCATGGCCCTCTTGTTTGTTTTAGCTCACCTGTCACGTAGTGACAGAGTGAGCTTTTCTTATCACCTTTTGTCCGTCGACCGTCCGTCCACAATTAGTTTGTTAACACTCTAGTGGTCACATGTTTGCCTCAATTGTCATGAAACTTGGTCAGGATGTTGGTCTCATTAATATCTCGGAAGAGTTTGAACATGCGTTATCAGGGTTGGAAAACTAGGTCACAGAGCCCAAATATAGAAAAACCTTGTTAACACTCTAGAGGCTACTTTTTCAGTCCAAATATCCTGGAAATTTGTCAGAAAAGTTATATCGATGGTTTCTAGCTCAATGTTCAAATATGGGTCATCTGGGTTTGAAAATTAGGTCATGGAGCCCAAAAATAGAAAAATCTTGTTAACACTCTAGAGGTTACATTTTCAGCCCAAATAATCTGGAAATTTGTCAAAAAGGCTGCTTTGACGATTTCTAGGTCAAATTTAAATATGGATCATCTTGGTTCAAAAACTAGGTCACAATGCCCAAAAATAGAAAAATCTTGTTAACACTCTAGAGGTTACATTTTCAGCCCAAATAATCTGGGAATTTGTCAGAAAGGTTGCCTTGAAGATTTCTAGCTCAAGTTTGAATATGGGTCATCTGGGGTCACAAACTAGGTCACAGAGTCCAAATATAGAAAAACCTTGTTAACATTTTAAAGGTAGCATTTTCAGTCCAAATAACCTGGAAATTTGTCAGAAAGGTTCTATTGATGGTTTCTAGCTCAGTTTTGAATATAGGTTTTCTGGGGTCAAAAACTAGGTCACAGAGCCTGAAAGTAGAAAAACCTTGTTAATGCTCTAGAGGTTACATTTTTAGTCCAAAATGTCCTTGAAATTTGTCAGAAAGGTTGTTTCAAAGAATTCTAGCTCATATTTGGATATGGGTCAACTGGGATCAAAAACTAGGTCACATAGTCTAAATATGTAAAAAACTTTTTAACATTCCAGAGGTTACATTTTCAGTCCAAATAACCTGGAAATTTGCCAGAAAGGTTCTATTGATGTTTTCTAGCTCAGTTTTGAATATAGGTTTTCTAGGGTCAAAAACAAGGTCACAGAGCCTGAAAGTAGAAAAACCTTGTTAATGCTCTAGAGGTTACATTTTTAGTCCAAATGTCCTTGAAATTTGTCAGAAAGGTTGTTTCAAAGAATTCTAGCCTCAGATTTGGATATGGGTCAACTGGGGTCAAAAACTAGGTCACATAGTCTAAATATGTAAAAAACTTTTAACATTCCAGAGGTTACATTTTAAGTCCAAATATTTGTCAGACAGGTTTTTTGAATGATTTCTAGCTCTTGGGTCAAAAACTAGGTCACAGAGCCCAAATATGGAAAAACCTTGTAAACACTCTAGAGGTAACATTTTAATTCCAAATAACCTGGAAATTTGTCAGAAAGCTTAATTCTATGGATTCTATGGATTCTAGCTCAAGTTTGAATATGGGTCATCTGAAGTTGTAACATCTAGGTAACATGCCCAAATATCGAAAAAATTGGTAAACACTCTAAAGGCTACATTTTAAGTCTAAATGTCCTGGAAATTTGTCAGAAGGGTTGTTTTGATGATTTGTAGCTCAACTTTGGATATGGGTTATCTGGGGTCAAAAACTAGGTTGCAGAGCCTAAATATCGAAAAACCTTGGTAACACTCTAGAGGCTACTTTTTCAGTCCAAATATCCTGGAAATTTGTCAGAGAGATTGTTGCGATAATTTCTAGCTCAGGTTCGAATATGGGACAACTAGGTTAAAAAACTAGGTCATAGAGCCCAAATATGGAAAAACCTTGTTAACACTCTAGAGGTAACATTTTCAGTACAAATAACCTTGAAATTTGTCAAAGAGATTGTTTCAATAATTTCTAGGTCAAGTTCAAATATGGGTCATCTGGGGTGAATTAACCAGGTCCATAGCAACTTTGTTAAAAGCAGTCATACTCAGGTGAGCGATACAGGGCTATCATGGCCCTCTTGTTTAGCTACAGCAATGAAATTTGGACCATGTGCACAGTTCTTCATTTCAATTTCAAAAATGTCATCGCGTGACCTATATGTTTGACCTGCTGACCTACTTTTTGTTTTTGGAGCTATGGCAATGAAATTTAGACCATGTGTACAGTTTTTTTTTCTGATTTGAAAAACGTCATAGCATGACCTATATTTTTGACCTACTTACCTACTATTTTAAATCACCTGAGGACAATGTCCTCAAGGTGAGATTTTGTGATGGCCCATTGTCCTTCGTCCATCGTCCCTGCGTGCGTGTGTCTGTGCGTCAACAATTTCTTGAAACAACATCTCCTCGTAAACCACTTGGCCAAATTTGTTGAAACTTTGCAGGGATGTTCCTTGCACAAAGCTCTACCAAAGTTGTGCAAAGAATTCAATTCCATCAAGAACTCTGTTGCTATGGCAACTTAAAGGAAAAACTTTGAAAATCTTTTTGTCTGAAACCACAATGCCCAGAGCCTTAAGATTTGGTATGTAGCATTGTCTAGTGGACCTTTACCAAGTTTGTTCAAATTATACCTCTGGGGTCATTAACAGCTCGGTCCAGGGTTCACTTGATTTAAATAGGCTTATATAGGGAAGACTTGAAAAATCCTCTTACCTGAATCTACATGTACAAGACCTAGAACATGGACATTTTGCACAGAGCATCAGATAGAGGTCCTCTACCAAGTTTGTTCAAATTTTGCACCTGGGGTCAAAATTGGCCCCATCCTCGGGGTCCTTTTTGTGCAAAATACTTTCAAAAATCTTCAATCTTCTTTTGAGAAACTGTAAATTTAAGACCTAACATGGAACATCATCTGGAAGTCCTCTACTGAGATTGTTCGAATAATGTCCCTTGTACATGTATCATTTGAATCACTTGATTTTACCTAGACTTATAAAGAGAAGACCAAAAAAATCTTCTTGTCAGAAACCACAAGGCCTAGAATTTAGACATTTTGTATAGAGCATCAGCTAGAGTTATTCTGCCAAGTTTGTTCAAATTATGCCCCTGTGGTCAGAACTGGCTCCACCCTAGGGGTCATATTTGTGCAAAATATTTAATCTTTAGAAATCTTCTTGTGAGAAACCATAAATTTTAAACCCAAGATTTTATGCATCGAGCATCTTCTGGAGGTCCTTTACTAAGATTGTTCAAATTAAGCCCCTTGGGTCATCAGTAGTCTTGCCCCAGGGGTCACTTGATTTTCATAGGCTTATATAGGGAAGACCTTAAAAAACTTGTTAAAACCACAAGGCCTAGAACTTAGACATTTTGCAAAGAGCATCAGCCAGAGGTCCACTAGCAAGTTTGTTTAATTATTTCCCTGAGGTCAGAATTGGCACCACCCAAGGGTCCTATTTGTGCAAAATATTTAATCTTTAAAAGTTATCTCTTGAGAAACCGTAAATTTTAGACCTAAGATTTTTGCATGGAGCATCATCAGGAGGTCCTCTTATAAGATTGTTCAGATAATGCCTCTTGGATCAGTAATAGCTTTGCCCCGGGGGCTTTTTGATTTTACATAGGCGTTTATTGGGAAGACTTTAAAAAAATTTCTTGTCTGAAACCACAAGACCTAGAGCTTCAGTATTTTGCATTCAGCACAAGCTAGACATACTCTACCAGGTTTGTTTAAAATTTGACCCTCAGTCAAAATATGCCCTACCCCAGGGGTCAATTTATTATACCGCCAAAACGAAGTTTGGGGGGTATATAGGAGTCACTCGGTGGTTGGTCGGGCGGTCGGTCGGGGTGTACCTTGTCCGGAGCATATCTTGAAAACTACTGGTTGGAATTCAATGCAACTACATACAATGGTCAAGCACAATAAGAGGAAGTGCAGTGTTCAAGAATCATAACTCCATCTGCACTATTTATAGAGTTATTGCCCTTTATTGGTTTTCCTTGTCCCGAGCATAACTTGAAAACTACTGGTTGGAATTCAGTGCAACTTCATACAATCGTCAAGCACAATGAGAGGAAGTGCAGTGTCCAAGAATCATAAATCCATCTTCACTATTTTAAGAGTTATTGCCCTTTGTTGGTTTTCTTTTGTATGGAGCAAAACTTGAAAACTACTGGTTGGAATTCATTGCAACTATACACTGTGGTCAATCACAATAAGAGGAAGTGCAGTGTCCAAGAATCATAACTCCATCTTCACTATTTTTAGAGTTATTGCCCTTTATTTTTTTTTCGTCCAGAGCATAACTTGAAAACTACTGGTTGAATTTCATGCAACTTCATACAATGGTCAAGCACAATGAGAGGAAGTGCAGTGTCCAAGAAACATAACTCTATCTTCACTATTTTCAGAGTTATTGCCCTTTGTTGGTTTTCCTTTGTAGGGAGCAAAATTTGAAAACTACTGGTTGGAATTCAGTGCAACATCATACAATGGTCAAGCACAATGAGAGGAAGTGCAGTGTTCAAGAATCATAACTCCATCTTCACTATTTTCAGAGTTATTGCCCTTTATTGTTTTTTTTTGTCCAGAGCATTTCTTGAAAACTACTGGTTGGAATTCAATGCAACTACATACAATGGTCAAGCACAATGAGAGGAAGTGCAGTGTCCAAGAAATATAACTCCATCTTCATTATTTTCAGAGTTATTGCCCTTTGTTTGTTTTCCTTTGTAGGGAACATAACTTGAAAGCTACTGGTTGGAATTCAGTGCAACTTCGTACAATGGTCAACAATGGCACAATGAGAGGAAGTGCAGTGTCCAAGAATCATAACTCCATCTTCACTATTTTTGCAGAGTTATTGCCCTTTATTGGTTTTCTTTATTCGGAGCATAGCTTGAAAACTACTGGTTGGAATTCAGTGCAACTTCATACAATGGTCAAGCACAATGAGAGGAAGCACAGTGTCAAGAATAATAACTCTGTGTTTACTATTTGCAGAGTTATTGCCCTTCGTTGGTTTTCCTTTGTATGGAGGATAACTTGAAAACAATTGGTTGGAATTCAATGCAACATCATACAATGGTCAAGCACAATGAGAGGAAGTGCAATGTCCAAGAATCATAATGCCATCTTCTCTATTTGCAGAGTTATCACCCTTAGTTTGTTTTCTTTATTTGGAGCATAACTTGAAAACTACTGGTTGGAATTCAGTGCAACTTCATACAGTGATCAAGCACAATGAGACAAAATTCATTGTATAAGAGCTATAACTCCATCTTCATTATTTGCAAGTTATTGCCCTTCTTTGGATTTCCTTTTCCAGAATATAATTTGGAAACTCGTGGTTGGAATTCAATGCAACTTCATACAATGGTCAAGCACATTGAGTGGATGTGCAATGTACAAGAGCTATAACTCTGTCTTCACTGTTTGCACAGTTATTGCCCTTTGTTAGTTTTCTTTGTCTGGAGAATAACTTGAAAATTATTTTTTTCGAATTCAGTGCAACTTCATACAATGGTCAAGTGCAATGAGAGGAAATGCAATTTACAAGAACAACAACCATAACTCTTTTTCAATTTTTAGCTCACCTGTCACGCAGTGACAGAGTGAGCTATTAGGATACCCTTGTGTCCGTCGTCCGTCGTCCGTCCGTCGTTCGTCGTCCGTCGTCCGTCGTCAACATTTTCTTTAAATGACATCTCCTCCTAAACCCCTGGCCCAATTTTAAAATAACTTCATACTAATGGTCCTTAGATGTCCCTTTACCAAGTTTGCTCAAATGGTTCCGGTCCAATGCACAATATGGCTGTGAGGCCCTAAAAGGTGTTTTTAAAATGGAAATTTCAAAAATCTTCTTGTCTGAAATAACAAGGCCCAGAGCTTTCATATTTGGTATGAAGCATCATCTAGGGGACCTCTGTCAAGTTTGCTCAAATCATGACTTCCGGGGTCAAACTGGTTCAGCCCCGGGGGTAAATAGATTTTACTTAGAATTTATATAGGAAAAACTTCAAAAATCTTCTTCTCCAGAACCACAAAGCCTGGCGCTTAGATATTTTGCATGTAGCATTAACTAGTAGACTTCTACCAAGTTTGCTCAAATCATGATCCCCGGGGTCAAGTTGATCCCGCCCAGGGGTCAGTTAATTTTATATAGAGTTTATATAGGAAAAACTTCAAAAATCTTCTTCTCCAGAACCACAAAGGCTAGAGCTTAGATATTTTGCATGTAGCATAACCAAGTAGACCTTAACCAAGTTTGCTCAAATCATGATCCCCGGGGTCAGATTGACCCCGCCCCGGGGGTCAATTGATTTTATATAGAGTTTATATAGGAAAAACTTCAAAAATCTTCTTCTCCAGAACCACAAAGCCTGGAGCTTAGATATTTTGCATGTAGCATTACCTAGAAGACTTCTACCAAGTTTGCTCAAATCATGATCCCCGGGGTCAAGTTGACCCCGCCCGGGGGTCAATTGATTTTATATAGAGTTTATATAGGAAAAACTTCAAAAATCTTCTTCTCCAGAACCACAAAGCCTGGAGCTTAGATATTTTGCATGTAGCATTACCTAGTAGACCTTTACCAAGTTTGCTTAAATCATGATCCCCGGGGTCAAATTGACCCCGCCCCATAGTCAATTCATTTTATATATAGTTTATATAGGAAAAACTTCAAAAATCTTCTTCTCCAGAACTGCAGGCCTGGAGCTTAGATATTTTGCATGTAGCATTAACTAGTAGACTTCTACCAAGTTTGCTCAAATCATGATCCCCGGGGTCAAATTGACCCCGCCTGGGGGTCAGTTGATTTTATATAGAGTTTATATAGGAAAAACTTCAAAAAATCTTCTACTCCAGAACCAGAAAGCCTAGAGCTTAGAAATTTTGCATGTAGCATGACCTAGTAGACCTTAACCAAGTTTGCTCAAATCATGATCCCCGGGGTCAAATTGAGCCCGCCCCATAGTCAATTCATTTTATATATAGTTTATATAGCCATCTGATCTTAGTCTGCAAAGTTTGCTTCGGTCTTCCCAACTGCTGAGTTCAGTACGTACAGTCCATGGTCTGTGGATCACCTATCTTGTGTGTCATAACGTGCTCTCAAATTCTGTACTGGTACAGAATTTACCAACACAGGTTAACTGCATACCATTATGTAACTTAAATACTGTCTCAAAATAGCATATACCCTAACACAAAAGTCACTTCTAGACTGTACATTTCTGAAGGAAACTACCTTCAGCCAAAATGAAAACATTACACCTGTTTCAGATATCCATATTTCAATTTGTACTTCATACAATAGTTTCATGTTAACTTACAAAGAAAAAAAAAATGTATCGAAAGTCTAATGACTTTGAAATGTTAACATTTTCCATGTATTTATCATCTAGACGAAATGAGGTAAACTGGAAATTATTAAAACAGTTCATGTAAAGTTAAAACTTCACCAATCAGCAAGTGTGGACACATGCCCTTCTTTCACCAATTCTCTCCTCATTATGTCTACAATATCGTTTCATGGTCATCAGGTGAGCGATTCAGGGCCATCATGGCCCTCTTGTTTTATGAAGTATTCTGTAACTAAATTGATAACTTCCTCTGTTCTGTAGCAGTGTTTTGGGGGTATTAATCACATTTAGTGATAGCTCTAGTTTTACTTAGGCTTATATAGGAAAAATCTTATAAAATCTTATGGTCTAAAACCACAAGGCCTAGAACTAAGATATTTTGCATGGAACATCAGCTAGAGGTCTTCTACAAAGTTTGTTCAAATTATGCCTCTTGGTTCAAAATTAGCTGTACCCTGGGGGTCACATGTTTTATGGACTTATTTAGGGAAAACCTTAAAAAATCTTCTTGTCTGAAACAACAGAGCCAAGGACTAATATTTTTCCATTGAACATCAGCTAGAGGTCCTCTACCAAGATTGTTCAAATAAAGCCCCTATGGTCAGTAATGGCCTGACTCCAGGGGTCGCTTGATTTTACATAGGCTTATTTAGGGAAGATTTTAAAAAGTTTCTTGTCTGAAACCACAAGGCTTAGAACTTACCTATTTTGGATATGTATTTTAAACTCAACCAAGTTTTTATACCCCCACCACTTTGGGGATCGTGCATATAGATTTGCCCTTGTTTGTCCATCTGCTGTCACTCTGTCACGCTTATTACTTGTGTTGCGTGTAACTAAAAACGTATAACTGCTAGAGTCATGAAACTTCTAAATAGTTGTCAGCATGTAAATTTATGCACCTTGGTATTTTGACACAAAATTTATTGGAGATAGGCAGACATGCCCCCTGATTAAGCAAAAAATACTTGTGTACTCAAAATGTATAACTGCTAGAGCCATGAAACTTTCTAAGAATAGTTGTCAGCATGTGAACTTAAGCAACTGGGTATTGTGACGTAAATTAATTGGAGATCTGCAGACTTGGGCCCCTGATTTATGCAAAAAATAGCATTTTAAGACTTAGAACTTTTGCACCAGGGTATTTTGACGCAAATGTATTGGAGATCGGCAGACCCCAATTAAGCAGTAAATAGCATTTTTATATGCCAAAAAGGTCATATTATGTTATGGTCCTAGGTGTCTGTCCGTCCATCTGTCCATTAGCAATTTGGTTTCTGGTGGATAACTTGAGAACTCTTTGGCCTACAGTCTTTTAACTTCATATGATGATTGCCCACATTGAGTGCATGACCCCAATTGATTTTGGGGTAGTAGCTCTAAGGTCAAGGTCACAGTGACCTTAAAATTGAAAACCAATTCCATGATATAACTTGACAATCATTTGTTATAGAGACTTCAAACTTCATATCATGATTGCACACATTGAGTGGATAACCCCTATTTTGGGTTCAGTATGTCCAAGGTCAAGGTCACAGTGACCTAAATGTTTAGAATCATTTAAACTCTGTAAAACGTTAGACTTGTGTCGCGTGCAACTCAAAATGTATAATTGCTAGAGCCATAAAACTTTCTTAGAATAGTTGTCAGCATGTGAACTTAAGCACCTGGATATTTTGACTCAATTTTATTGGAGATCGGGAGAGTTATAGCAGTTTTAGACTTGTGTTGTGTGTAACTCTGTGCATATAACTGCTAGAGCCATGGAACTTTCTAAGTAATGTTGTCAGGATGTGAAGTTACGCATCTTGGTATTTTGTTGCAAATTTATTGGAGATCGACAAAGTAATGCCCCCTGAGAAAGCTAAAAAATAGCATTTTTAGACTTTATACACATCTGTAACTATACAGGGTTTTTTAGCTCACCTGTCACCTTTTGTCCGTCGTTCATCCTTCCGTCCACAATTAGTTTGTTAACACTCTAGTGGTCACATTTTTGCCTCAATTGTCATGAAACTTGGTCAGGATGTTTGTCTCATTAGTATCTCGAACGAGTTCGAACATGGGTTATCAGGGTTGGAAAACTAGGTCACAGAGCCCAAATATACAAAAACCTTGTTAACACTCTCGAGGCTACTTTTTCAGTCAAAATATCCTGGAAATGTGTCAGAAAAGTTCTATCGATGATTTGTAGCTCAAATTCAAATATGGGTCATCTGGGTCCAAAAACTAGGTCACAGAGCCCAAAAATAGAAAAATCTTGTTAACACTCTAGAGGGTACATTTTCTGCCCAAATAATCTGGAAATTTGTCAGAAATGTTGCGTCTGTGATTTCTAGCTCAAATTTGAATATGGGTCATCTGGGTTCAAAAAATAGGTCATAGAGCCCAAAAATAGAAAAATCTTATTAACACTCCAGAGGTTACATTTTCAGTCTAATTATCTTGGAAATTTGTCAGAAAGGTTGCTATGATGATTTTTAAGTCAGGTTTGAATAAATGTCTTTTGGGTTCAAAAACTAGGTCACAGAGCCCAAATATGGAAAAGTCTTCTTAACACTCTAGAGCCAACATTTTCAGTTCAAATAACCTGGAAATTTATCAAAAAGATTGTTTCAATGATTTCTAGCTCAATTTTCAATATAGATTATCTGGGGTCAAAAACTAGGTCACAAAGCCCAAAAGTAGAAAAACCTTGTTATGCTCTAGAGGTTACATTTTCAGTCCAAATGTCCTTGAAATTTGTCAGAAAGGTTGTTTTAATGATTTCTAGCTCTGATTTGCATATGGGTCATCTGGGTTCAAAAACTAGCTCACAGAGCCCAAATATGTAATCTTTTTAACACTGCAGAGGTAACATTTTCAGTCCAAATATCCTGGAAATTTGTCAGACAGGTTGGTTTGATGATTTCTAGTTCAAGTTCGAGTTTGGGTCATTTTGTGTCAAAAACAAGGTCACAGAGCCAAAATATGGAAAAAACCTTGTTAACACTCTAGAGGTAAGATTTTTATTCCAAATAACTTGGAAATTTGTTAGAAAGGTTGCTTCTACGATTTCTAGCTCACTTTCGAATATGGGTTATCCATGGTCTAAAACTAGGTTACAGAGCCCAAATAAGGAAAAACCTTGTTAACACTCTAGAGGATACATTTTCAGTCCAAATATCCTGGAAATTTGTCAGAAAAGTTGTTTTGATTATTTGTAGCTCAGGTTTGGATATGGGTCATCTAGGGTAAAAAACTAGGTCACAGAGCCCAAATATCGAAAAACCTTTTTAACACTCTAGAGGCTACTTTTTCAGTCCAAATACCCTGGAAATTTGTCAGAAAGATTGTTTTGATAATTTCTAGTTCAAGTTCGAATATGGGCGATTTAGGTTCAAAAACTAGGTCATAGAGCCTTAATATGGAAAAACCTTTTTAACACTCTAGTGGTAACATTTTCAGTCCAAACGGCCTGAAAATTTGTCAGAAAGATTGTTTCAATAATTTCTAGGTCAGGTTCGAAAATGGGTCATCTGGGGTCAGTTAACCAGGTCTATAGGCACTTTTGTAAAAAGCAGTCTTACTCAGGTGAGCGATACAGGGCCATTATGGCCCCCTTGTTATTAATAGATGGACTGTCTTCATGCTTGGGCACAAGAACTCTGTGGACAAGATCTTCAAGTGAACCAGACTCAATTTGACCTTATCTCATAAATGACCTTCACATTCAAGGTCAAATTATTAAATTTTGCTAAAATTGGCCATAACTTTAGTATTTGGATTTGATTTATACTTGGACAAAACAACACTTATGACAAAACCGACATGTTGAATAACTCAGATATGACCATTACCTTAAAATGACCTTGACCATCAAGGTCAGATGATTGAATTTTGCTTAAATTGTCATAACTTTCTCATTTATCTATTAATTTGATTCATATTTGGACTAAACAACACTTATGACAAAGTCGATATTATGATTATTTCAAGTTTGACTTTGACCTTTAAATGGCCTTGACCGTCAAGGTCAGATGATTGGGTTTTGCTTCAATTGTCATAACTTTCTCATTTATCTATAGCTTTGATTCATATTTGGACTAAACAACACTTATAACAAATCAGACATTATGGTTATTTCAAGTTTGACCTTGACCTTTAAATGACCTTGACAGTCAAGGTCAAATTATTGAATTTTGCTACAATTTGCCAGAACTTTGTCATTTATTGTTGGAATTGATTCATACTTTGACAAAACAACACTTGTGACAAAACCGACATGTTGAATAACTCAAGTGTGACAATGACCTAAAAATGACCTTGACCATCAAGGTCATATGTTTGAATTTTGCTTAAATTGTCATAACTTTGTCATTTATTGATGTATTTGATTTATACTTGGACAAAACAATACTTTTGACAAATCCGACATTTTGATTCAAGTTTGACAGTGACCTAAAAAATGACCTTGACTAGCAAGATCAAATTATTGAATTTTGCTTAGATTGGTCATAACTGTGTAATTTGTGGATAGACTTGATTCATACGGACTAAACAACACTTTTGATAAAACTTACATGTTGAATAATTCAGGTATGACCTTTACCCTAAAATGACGTTGACAGTAAAGGTCCCATTATTGTATTTTGCTTAAATTGTCCTAACTGTTGTTTATTTATGGATTTGATTTATACTTTGATAAAACAACAAAACTGATATTTTAATTTATTATAAGTATGACCTTGACGTTTAGATGACCTTGACATTTAAGGTCAAGTTATTGAATTTTGCTTAAAATAGCCAAATTTTTGCTATTTATGGTTAGATTTGATTTATACTGGGGGAAAATAAACACTTATGACAAAACTGATACATTGAATCATTCAACTGTGACCTTGACCTTCAAATGACCCTGACCATCAAGGTCAAATTATTAATTTTTTTCTTTTTTTTCTATTATTGGCCAAAACATCATTTTATTTCTGTTTTATTAATACTTGGACAAAACAATGCTCATGACAAAACCTACATGTTAAATTATTCAAGTATGACCTCAACCTTTAAATGACCTTTACAGTCAAGTTCAAATTATTGCATTTTGTTAAAATAGCCAAACTTTTGTTATGTATGGACGGATTTGATCTATACAGGGACAAAACAACACTGAGAATAAAATAAACATGTTGAACAATTCAAGCATTACCTTGACCTTTAAATGACCTTGACATTACTTAACTTGGCTATATCTTTGTTGTTAATGGATGTTGTGTCTTCATGCTTTGACATAACTACCTTTTAGACAATACCTCCAAAGAAGGTTAAACTGAACTTGACCTTGACCTTTAAGGTCAAATTTCTGAATGTTGCTAAAATTGGCCATAACTTTGTTAAGAATGATTATATTTCCAAATGATGTTTCATTTGAAATCCCTTCACCACAATGTGCTTCCTCTGATGTGTTTGCCTTTGGAAATAGGAAAAAGTTGAGCGCGGCCCCCGCTTGCGGTGGCTCTTGTTGAAAGAAAAGTTCTTGTTGAATTGAGGGGGAAGGAATTTTCACTTTTGGTGGATAAAAGTTTTGAAATTGCAAACAGTGTGAAATTGCCATTATTATACCCCCTGAAAATAGTTTGGGGGTATATAGGAGTCACCTGGTGGTCGGTCGGGTTGTTCCTTGTCTGGAGCATAACTTGAAAACTAACAGTTGGAATTCAGTGCACCTTCAAACAATGGTCAAGCACAATGAGAGGAACTGCAGTGTTCAAGAATCATAACTCCATCTTCACTATTTGCATAGTTATTGCCCTTTGTTGGTTTTTCTTGTCCGGAGCATTACTTGAAATCTTCTGGTTGGAATTCAATGCAACTTCAAGCAATGGTCAAGCACAAAAAGAGAAAGTGCAGTGTTCAGGAATCGTAACTCCATCTTCACTATTTGCATAGTTATTGCCCTTTGTTGGTTTTCCTTGTCCGGAGCTTTACTTGAAATCTACTGATTGGTATTCACTGCAACTTCAAACAATGTTCAAGCACAATGAGAGAAAGCGCAGTGTTTAAGAATCATAACTCCATCTTTACGATTTGCAGAGTTATTGTCCTTTGTTGGTTTTCCTTGTCAAGATAATAACTTGAAAACTACTGGTTGGAATTCAGTGCAACTTCAAACAATTGTCAAGCACAATGAGAGGAAGTGCAGTATACAAGAGCTTTAACTCTGTCTTTACTATTTGCAGAGTTATTGCCCTTTGTTGGTTTTCCTTGTCCGGAGCATAACTTGAAAACTACTGGTTGGAATTCAGTGCAACTTCATTCAATGGTCAAGCACAATGACAGGAAATGCAATGTACAAGAACCACAACTATCTCTATTTCAGTTCTTGCATTTCAGCTAGTTGTACTGAGATGAGCAACATATGGCCATCATGGCACTCTTGTTTTTAGCTCACCTGAGCACAAAGAGCTCAGGGTGAGCTTTTCTGATCAGTCTTTGTCTGTCGTCAGTCCTTCCATCCGTCCTTCGTCAACGACATCTCCTCTGAAACCAATAGGCCAAATTTAATGAAACTTGCCTGGGATGTTCCTTGCATGAAGCTCTACCAAGATTGTTCAGATGGTTTTGGTCCATTGCATTTCTGGTTCACTATAGCTAAAATTAGATTTTAAAAGCTGGATCTTTAAAAACTTTCTTCTCCGAAACCTCAAGGCCTGGAGCTTAGATATTTGGTATGAAGCATCATCTAGTGGACCTCTACCAAGTTTGTTCAAATTATGACCCTAGGGTCAAAACTGACCCCACCCCAGGGGTCAGTTGATTTTACATAGATTTATATAGGTAAAACTTAAAAATCTTCTTGTCAGAAACCACAAGACCTAGAGTTTAGATATTTGGTGTGCAGCATTATCTAGTGGACCTCTACCAAGTTTATTCAAATCATGGCCCCTGGTCAAAAATGGCCCCGCCCCAGGTTTTACATAGAGTTAAAAGGGAAAACTTTAAAAAATCTTCCTGTCAGAAAATGCAAGGCCTAGAGTTTTGATATTTGGTGTGTAGCATTGTCTAGTGGACCCTTACTAAGTTTGTTCAAATCATAATCACTGGACCAAAAAAGGCCCTGCCCCGGGAGTCACTTATTTACATAGAGTTATATAGTAAAAACTTAAAAAATCTTCTTGTCAGAAACCAAAAGGCATAGAGCTTAGATATTTTGTATGAAGCAATGTCTAGAGGACCTCTACCAGTTTTGTTTAAATCATAGCTCCTGGATCAAAAAAGGCCCTGCCCCAGGGGTCATATGTTTAACATTGAGTTATATAGTAAAAACTTAAAAAATCTTCTTGTCAGAAACCACAAGGCCTAGAGTTTAGATATTTGGTGTGCAGCATTGTCTAGTGTACCTTTACCAAGTTTATTCAAATCATGACCCTGGGGTCAATACTGGCCCCACCTGGTATAGAGGAAAATTAAAATTCTGCTGCTCTGAAACACCAAGGGCTAGACCTTCAATTGTTCATTGTTATGTCTGCCCCTCAACCCTGCCCTATCTGATGGAGACATATTGTTTTTGCCCTGTCCATGGCTGTCTGTCTGTCTGTCTGTCACACTTTGTTTCCATTCAATAACTTGAGTACCAGTTCATCCAAGGCCGTCAAACTTCACAGGGTTATTGCCCGTATTGAGTAGAAAAAAAACCTTTTGTTTTTTGGGTCAGTAGTTTAAAGGTCAAAGTCAGATGGACCTCTACAGTGAGAACCATTTCCACTCAATAACAGGAGTACCATTTCACCCAGAGCATTCAAACTTCATATGATGATTGCCTTTACTAAATCAAAAAACCATAATGTTTTTGGGGCTAGTATGTCAAAGGTCAAGGTCACAGGGACCTGTATAGTGAAAAGGTTTTCTGCAGAGTAACTGTAGTACCATTACACCCAGAGCCTTCAAACTTGATAGGATAATTGTATTAGAAGAACCCTATTGTTTTTAGGGTCCATAGGTCAAAGGTTAAGTTCATTGGGACCTCTAGAAAACTGTTTCTGCTCAGTAACTGGGGTGCCATTTTACACAGAGCCTTCAAACTTCATAGGATGATTGTCTTTACTCATTAAAAGAACCCTATCATTTTTGGGGTCAGTAGGTCAAAAGTCAAGGTCACAGGAACCTGTAGAGTGAAAACTATTTCTGCTCAGTAACTGGAGTACCATTACACCCAGAAACTTCAAACTTCAAAGGTTAATTATATTAGAAGAACCCTATTGTTTTTGGGATCTGTAGGTCAAAGGTCAAGTTCACTGGGACCTGTAGAATACTATTTCTGCTAAAAATATGAGTACCATTACATCCAGAGTCTTCAAACTTATTGCAAACTTATTCAAATTTTTGAACAACGAACACCCATAACAACCTGTAACAATACTTGTAACAAGAGCAATGAGACTCAGGTGAGTGATTTTGTTTTTATATCAGGGATTATGATTCTTTATTTTCAGACAAACAGGATCTCAAGAAGAAAGAGTCGGACAAGACCTTATGTCATTGTTAGCAAAAATGAAAGCAAGTGAGGAAAAGTGGGGAACACAGGCAAAGGCGGAAAGTAAATTGAAAGAGATAGAACACAGGTAAAGTGGTTTTTAGCTCACCTGAGCATATGATTAGGGTGAGAATCACTGATTGCCCTATGTCCTGCATATGCTGTGTGAAGTGCGGTTGGCCCCAACCATTTTTATGGGCCCAAAAGGGAGAGGATACAGTTGGGGACTTGTCTGTCTCTCCAACTGTCCATACATGCTAATAGATACTTAGGTGGTTAAGGAAAGTAGGTTAATTAACCAGGTTTTCAATTTTGAAAATCCTGGTTATTAGATTGGGGTATGGCGGGCGGATGGGCGGATGGGCGGGCGTCAAACGAAATTGTGTCCGCTCTGTAACTCTTCAACCCTTTGAAGAATTTTGATGAAACTTCAGACAAATGTTTACCACATCAAGATGACGTGCAGAACGCATGTTCCGCATGGCTGGCTCCAAGGTCAAGGTCACAGTGACATTAACATTGAAAATCCTGTCCGCTCTGTAACTCTTCAACCCTTTGAAGAATTTTGATGAAACTTCAGACAAATGTTTACCACATCAAGATGACGTGCAGAACGCATGTTCCGCATGGCTGGCTCCAAGGTCAAGGTCACAGTGACATTAACATTGAAAATCCTGTCCGCTCTGTAACTCTTCAACCCTTTGAAGAATTTTGATGAAACTTCAGACAAATGTTTACCACATCAAGATGACGTGCAGAACGCATGTTCCGCATGGCTGGCTCCAAGGTCAAGGTCACAGTGACATTAACATTGAAAATCCTGTCCGCTCTGTAACTCTTCAACCCTTTGAAGAATTTTGATGAAACTTCAGACAAATGTTTACCACATCAAGATGACGTGCAGAACGCATGTTCCGCATGGCTGGCTCCAAGGTCAAGGTCACAGTGACATTAACATTGAAAATCCTGTCCGCTCTGTAACTCTTCAACCCTTTGAAGAATTTTGATGAAACTTCAGACAAATGTTTACCACATCAAGATGACGTGCAGAACGCATGTTCCGCATGGCTGGCTCCAAGGTCAAGGTCACAGTGACATTAACATTGAAAATCCTGTCCGCTCTGTAACTCTTCAACCCTTTGAAGAATTTTGATGAAACTTCAGACAAATGTTTACCACATCAAGATGACGTGCAGAAATTGTTGTCTCATTATTAAGTATACTCCTTGCAGACAGTATTGTTAGCCGAAATTTACATCCTACTCATTATCATGTATTCTCATGAATATTATCTTTTCCTTCATGTCATGTTATAATCTTTTGAATATTCATAGCAATCTTCATTCCAAAATTCATACTATAGTATAGAATCAGAACAACATTTTTGAAAACCTGGTTTCGTGGCATTGCCATGTTTCTTGTTAAAATTTTCTTTGATGCTATTCATTCAGTAAGCTCTTAGGTGCCAATAAAAGCTCTTACATGGCTAAAAGAACAATGTTGGGAACAAAAGACTAGCTGCTTAACTACCAATTTGTAAGGATGTCCTACCATCTGTCTATCAATCCGTCTGTTCGGTTTTCTCAAGGGTACACTAATGAATGGATTAACTTTTAACTTTTTAGCTAAACTGAGCTGGCTCAGGGTGAGCTATTAGAATCTATGAATGTCCGTCGTCCGTCCTCCGTCGTCTGTCGTCCGTTCACACTTAGTTCGTTAACACTCTACTGGTCACATTTTTGCTCCAATTATCATGAAACTTGGTCAGGATGTTTGCCCAGTAATTACTCGGAAGAGTTCAAATATGGGTCATCTGGGGTCAAAATCTAGGTCACATGACCTAAAAATAGAAAAATCTTGTTAACGCTCTAGAGGCTACTGTTTCAGTCCAAATGTCCTGGCAATTTTGTCAGAAAGTTGTTTGGTTGATGTTCTAGCCCAGGTTGAATATGGGGTTATCTGGGGACAAAAACGAGGTCACACAGCCCAAATATGGAAAACTTGTTTACACACTAGAGTAAGATTTTCAGCCCGAATATCCTGGAAATTTGTCAGAAAGGTGTTTCCCTGATTTCGACTCAATTCGAATATCGGTCCATCTGGGTCAAAACTAGTCCAGAGCCCAAATATGAAAAACCTTTGTTAACACTTTAGAGGTCACATTGTCAGTCCAAATTGCCTTGTAATATGTCGAAGGAAATGTGGGGGGGGGGGGTGATTCTAGCCCAAGTTTGCGAATATGGGTCATTTGGGGTCAAAAACTAGGTCACAGACCAAATGTGGAAAAACCTTGTTAACACTTTAACACTTGAGGTCAGATGGTCAGCTAGCCAATTCGATATGGGTCATCTGGGTAAAAATAGGTCACACAGAATATCGAAAAACTGTTAACACTTAGTACATTTGCCCAATGAAATATGTCAGAAAGATAGCTCAGGTTTGAATATGGGTCATGTGGGGTCAAAAACTAGGTCACACAGCCCAAATGTGGTAAAACCTTGTTAACAATCTAGAGGCTACATTTTCAGTCCAAATATCCTAGAAATATTTCATAAAGGTTGTTTTGATGATTTCTAGCTCAAGTTTGAATATGGGTCATGTGGGGTCAAAAACTAGGTCACACAGCCCAAATATGGTAAAACCTTCTTAAAACTCTAGAAGTAATATTTTTAGCCCAAATTTCCTAAAAAACTTTCAGAAAGCTTGTTAAGATGATTTCTAGCTCAGTTTGGAATATGGGTCATGTTGGGTCAAAAACTAGGTCACACAGCCTGTATATGGAAAAACCTTGTTAACACTCTAGAGGCAACATTTTCAGCCCAAATATCCTGGAAATATGTCAGATAGGTTGTTTCGATGATTTCTAGGTAAAGTTCGTATATGGGTCATCTGGGGTCAAAAACTAGGTCACACACCTGAATATTGAAAAACCTTGTTAACACTCTAGAGGTAACATTTTCAGCCCAAATATCCTGGAAATATGTCAGAAAGCTTGTTAAGATTATTTCTAGCCCAAGTTTGAATATGGATCATCTGGGGTCAAAAACTAGGTCACAGAGCTTAAATTTGGAAAAACCTTGTTTACACTCTACAGGTAACATTTTCAGCCCAAATGTTCTGGAAATATGTCAGAAAGGTTATTTTGATGGTCTCTAGGTCAAGTTCGAATATGGGTCATCTCATTTCAAAAACTAGGTCACAGAGCCCAAAAAAGTAATATCTTGTTAAGGCTCTAGAGGCTACTGTTTCAGTCAAAATATCCTGGCAGTTTGTCAGAAAGGTTCTTTGGGTGTTCATATTATTAGATTAGGTTAAAAGTCACGGAGGCTCAAAATAGATTTATCTACTGTACCTCATTAAGCCTTCATTTTTAGACCAATATCTTTGATACTCAATATATAGGTTCTTTGCATGGACCTCTACCCATGGGTAGGGTTTGAGGTCACTGGGTCAAGGTCAAGGTCACCATAGCTTATAATAGATATTTCTACTTTCTGTCATAGAGCCTTTATTTATTGACTGATATTTTACATATTTGGTTTGTAGGCACTTATATATTTTCAATTAAAAAATGAAATACTGCTTAACAGCAAACCTACAGCCAAAGTACTCAGGTGAGCAATCCAGGGCCATCAAAGCCCTCTTGTTAAGATGATAGAAGACATTATGAGTAAGTGCAAAGCAGAAAAATCATAACTTACCTTGTCTATTTATACCTTGTCTAGTTATATAGGAGTCACCCGGTGGTTGGTCGGTCGGTTGGTCAGTCGGTCGGTCGGAGTTTACCTTGTATGCAACTTCATACAATGGTCAAGCACAATGAGAGGAAGTGCAGTGTCCAAGAATCATACCTCCTTGTTCACTATTTTCAGAGTAATTGCCCTTTATTGGTTTTTCCTTTTCTGGAGCAGAACTTAAAAACTACTGGTTGGAATTCAGTGCAACTACATACAATGGTCAAGCACAATGAGAGGAAGTGCAGTGTCCAAGAATCATAACTCCATCTTCACTATTTTCAGAGTTGTTGCCCTTTGCTTGTTTTCCTTGTCCGGAGCATAACTTAAAAACTACTGGTTGGAGTTCAATGCAACTTCATACAATGGTCAAGCACAATGAGAGGAAGTGCAGTGTCCAAGTATCATAACTCCATCTTCACTATTTTTAGAGTTATTGCCCTTTATTGGTTTTCCTTGTCCGGAGCATAACTTGAAAACTACTGGTTTGAATTCAGTGCAACTTCATACAGTAGTCAAGCACAATGAGAGGAAGTGCAGTGTCCAAGAATCATAACTCCATCTTCACTATTTGCAAAGTTATTGCTTTTTGTTGGTTTTCCTTTGTATGGAGGAAAACTTGAAAACTACTGGTTGGAATTCATTGCAACTTCACACAGTGGTCAATCACAATGAGAGGAAGTGCATTGTCCAAGAATCATAACTATGTCTTCACTATTTTTAGAGTTATTGCCCTTTATTGTTTCTTTAGCTCACCTGTGCACGTAGTGCACAAGGTGAGGTATTGTGATCAGTCAATGTCCATCGTCCGTCGTCGGTCCGTGCGTGCGTAAACTTTTGTTTTAAAGAACATCTCCTCCTAAACCACTTGGCCAATTTCAACAAAACTTCACAGAAATGTTCCTTGCATGAAGCTCTGCCAAAATTGTTCAAAGAATTTGATTCCATGCAGAACTCTGGTTGCCATGGCAACCAAAAGGAAAAAAACCATAAGGCCTAGAGCTTTGATATTTGGTATGTAGCATCACCTAGTGGTCCTCTACCAAGATTGTTCAAATTATGGCCCTTGGGTCAAAAACGGCCCCGCCCCAGGGGTTGCCCATTTTACATAGAGTTATATAGGGAAAATCTTAAAAAATCTTCTTGTCAGAATCTGTTCGGCCTAGAGATTTGATATTTTGCATGTATCATTGGGTAGAGGTCCTCTACAAAGATTGTTCAAATTATGCTCCTGGGTTCAAAATTCGCCCCGCCCCAGGGGTTTGTTGTTTTGTTTATATGTTTATAGTAAAATCTTAAAAAATCTTTTTCTCTAGAAAAATAAGGCTTAGAGCTTAACTTTTTGGCATGTAGCATTACCTTGTGGACCTCTACCAAGGTTGTTCAAATCATGACCCCTGGGGTCAAATTGGCCTAACCCCTGGGCTTATCAGTTTTACACAGAAATACATAGTAGAATCTTCAAAAATCTTCTTTTCTAGAACCATAAGGCATAGAGCTTAGATTTTTTGCATGTAACATAACTTTGTGGACCTCTACCAAAGTTGGTCAAATTATGGCCCTGGGGTCAAAATTGGCCCCACCCCAGAGGTCAGGGGTTTTCCTTATATGTACATAGCAAAAACTTCAAAAATCTTCTTGTTTAGCTCACCTGAGCACAAAGTGCTCAAGGTGAGCTTTTGTGATCACTTGATGTCCGTCGTCCTGTCCGTGCGTCGTCAACTTTTTCTTCAAACAACTTTTTCTCCTGAACTGCTGAGCCAAACTTGCTGAAACTTGGCAGGAATGTTACTTGCATGAAGCTTTACCAAAATTATTCAAATGGTTCAATTCATTGCATTTCTAGGCCACAGGAGCTACAAACAGATTTTCAAAGTTGGAACTTTAAAAATCTTCTTCTCAAGAACTACAAGGCCTGGAGCTTAGATATTTTGTATGAAGCATCATCAGGTGGACCTTTACCAAGTTCAAATCATGACCCCTGGGTCAAAAATGGCCCTGCCCCAGGGGTCACTAGTTTTACATAAAATTATATAGGAAAAACTTTAAAAATCTTCTTGTCTGAAACCACAAGGCCTAGAGTTTAGATATTTAGTGTGCAGCATTATCCAGTGGACCTCTATCAAGTTTGTTCCAATCATGGCTCCTGGGTCAAAAATAGCCCAGCCCCGGGGGTCACATTTTTTACATGGAGTTATATAGGAAAAACTTTAAAAAATCTTCTTGTCAGAAACCACAAGGCCTAGGGTTTAGATATATGGTGTGCAGCATTGTCCAGTGGACCTCTACCAAGTTTGTTCAAATCATGGCTCTTGGGTCAAAAATGGACCCCCCCAGGGGTCAAATGTTTTATATAGAGTTATATAGGAAAAACTTTAAAAAATCTTATTGTCAGAAACTGCAAGGCGTAGAGTTTAGATATTTGGTGTGCAGCATTGTCTAGTGGACCTCTATCAAGTTTGTTCAAATTATGTCCCCTGGGTCAAAATTGGCCCAGCCCCGGGGGTCACATGTTTTACATAGAGTTATATAGGAAAAACTTTTAAAAATCTTCTTGTCAGAAACCACAAGGCCTAGAGTTTAGATATTTGGTGTGCAGCATTGTCCAGTGGACCTCTACCAAGTTTCTTCAAATCATAGCCACTGGGTCAAAATAGGCCCCACCCGGGGGTCAATTGATTTTACATAGGCTTATATAGGAAATCTTTAAAAGTCTTCTTCTCAGAAACCACAATGCCTACAGCATAGATGTTTGGTATGTAGCATTGTCTAGTAGACCTCTATCAAGTTTGTTCAAATTATGTCCCCTGGGTCAAAATTGGCCACGCCCCAGGGTTCTCTTGATTTACATATAGTTATATAGGAAAAACATGAAAAACCATTTTTAGCTCACCTGTGCAGGTAGTGCACAAGGTGAGGTATTGTGATCAGTCAATGTCCGTCGTCCGTCGTCGGTGCGTGCGTGCGTCCGTGCATAAACTTTTGTTTTAAAGAACATCTCCTCCTAAACCACTGGGCCAATTTCAACAAAACTTCACAGAAATGTTCCTTGCATGAACCTCTACCAAAATTGTTCAAAGAATTTGATTCCATGCAGAACTCTGGTTGCCATGGCAACCAAAAGGAAAATCTTTAAAAATCTTCTTGTCTAAATCCATAAGGCCTAGAGCTTTGATATTTGGTATGTAGCATCACCTATTGGACCTCTACCAAGATTGTTGAAATTATGGCCCTTGGGTCAAAAACGGCCCCGCCCCAGGGGTTGCCCATTTTACATAGAGTTATATAGGGAAAATCTTAAAAAATCTTCTTGTCAGAATCTGTCGGGCCTAGAGATTTGATATTTTGCATGTATCATTGGGTAGAGGTCCTCTACAAGGATTGTTCAAATTATGCTCCTGGGTTCAAAATTCGCCCCGCCCCAGGGGTTTGTTGTTTTGTTTATATGTTTATAGTAAAATCTTAAAAAATCTTTTTCTCCAGAAAAATAAGGCTTAGAGCTTAACTTTTTGGCATGTAGCATTAACTTGCGGACCTCTACCAAGGTTGTTCAAATCATGACCCCTGGGGTCAAATTGGCCTAACCCCTGGGCTTATCAGTTTTACACAGAAATATGTAGTAGAGTCTTCAAAAATCTTCTTCTCTAGAACCATAAGGCATAGAGCTTAGATTTTTTGCATGTAACATTACTTTGTGGACCTCTACCAAAGTTGGTCAAATTATGGCCCTGGGGTCAAAATTGGCCCCACCCCAGAGGTCAGGGGTTTTCCTTATATGTACATAGCAAAAACTTCAAAAATCTTCTTGTCTGAAACCGCAAAAGTTAGGGCTAAGATATTTTGCATGATACATTGTCTAGTTCAAATAGTTCAGGTCCATTGCATTTCTAGGCCACAGGAGCTAAAAATAGATTTTCAAAGTTGGAACTTTAAAAATCTTCTTCTCAAGAACTACAAGGCCTGGAGCTTAGATATTTGGTATGAAGCATCATCAGGTGGACCTTTACCAAGTTTGTTCAAATCATGACCCTTGGGTCAAAAATGGCCCTGCCCCAGGGGTCACTAGTTTTACATAGAATTATTTAGGAAAAACTTTAAAAATCTTCTTGTCTGAAACCACAAGGCCTAGAGTTTAGATATTTGATGTGCAGCATTGTCCAGTGGACCTCTACCAAGTTTGTTTAAATCATGGCTCCTGGGTCAAAAATGCCCCCCCCCCCCCCCCCCCCCCACAGGGGTCAAATGTTTTATATAGAGTTATATAGGAAAAACTTTAAAAAATCTTATTGTCAGAAACCGCAAGGTGTAGAGTTTAGATATTTGGTGTGCAGCATTGTCTAGTGGACCTCTATCAAGTTTGTTCAAATTATGTCCCCTGGGTCAAAATTTGCCACGCCCCAGGGTTCTATTGATTTCCATATAGTTATATAGGAAAAACATGAAAAATCATTTTTCTCAAAACTAATAGGACTAGACCTTAGATATTTGGTTGAGAACCTTTACCAGTATTGTTTATATCTTGACCCCAGGGTCAAAATTGGCCCCTCTCCGGGGGGCCCTTAATATGTAAAAAAGGCAATCTTTAAAAATCTTCTTACTGGAAACCTCAATGCCTACAGCTTAGATTTTGGTATGCTGCATTGTCTAGTGGATGTCTACCAAGTTTGTTCAAATTATGTCCTCCGGGTCAAAATTGGCCATGCCCCAGGGTTCTCTTGGTTTACATATAGTTATATAGGAAAAACATGAAAAATCATTTTTCTTCCAAACTAATAGGACTAGACCTTAGATATTTGGTGTGGAGTATTGTGTTGAGAACCTTTACCAGTATTGTTTATATGTTGGCCCTGGGGTCAAAATTGGCCCCGCCCTAGGGGCCCTTAATATGTAAAAAAGGCAATCTTTAGAAATATTCTTATTGGAAACCTCAATGCCTACAGCTTAGATATTTGGTATGCAGCATTGTCTAGTGGATGTCTACCATGTTTGTTCAAATAATGTCCCCTGGGTCAAAATGGGCCACATCCAAGGGTTCTCTTGGTTTACATATATAGGAAAAACATGAAAAATCATTTTTCTCCGAAACTAATAGGACTAGACCTTAGATATTTGGTGTGGAGTATTGTGTTAAGAACCTTTACCAGTATTGTTTATATGTTGGCCCAGGGTCAAAATTGGCCCCGCACTGGGGGCCCTTAATATGTAAAAAAGGCAATCTTTAAAAATCTTCTTACTGGAAACCTCAATGCCTACAGCTTAGATATTTGGTATGCAGCATTGTCTAGTGGATGTCTATCAAGTTTGTTCAAATTATGTCTCCTGGGTCAAAATTGGCCACGTCCCAGGGTTCTCTTGGTTTACATATAGTTATATAGGAAAAACATGACAAATCATTTTTCTCCGTAACTATTAGGACTAACCTTAGATATTTGGTGTGGAGTATTGTGTTGAGAACCTTTACCAGTATTGTTTATGTGTTGGCCCAGGGGTCAAAATTGGCCCCGCCCCGGGGGCCCTTAATATGTAAAAAAGGCAATCTTTAGAAATCTTCTTATTGGAAACCTCAATGCCTACAGCTTAGATATTTGGTATGCAGCATTGTCTAGTGGACCTCTACCTAGTTTGTTTGAAAAATGTCACTGGGGTCACTATTGGCCCGGCCCAGGGGGTCATAAGTTTTAAATAGCAGTATAGAAGAAAATCTTTAAAAATCTTCTTGTCTGAAACCACAAGGCCTAGAATTTTAAAATTTGGCATGAAGCAAGCTTTATCAAGCTTTTTGAAATTATTAGATTAGGTTAAAGGTCATGGAGGCTAAAAATAGATTTATCTACTGTACCTCATACAGCCTTCATTTATAGACCAATATCTTTGATATTCAGTATATAGGTTCCTTGCATAGACATCTACCCATGGGTAGTGTTTGAGGTCACTGGGTCAAGGTCAAGGTCACCATAGCTTATAATAGATATTTCTACTTTCTGTCATAGAGCCTTTATTTATTGACTGATATTTTAGATATTTGGTTTGTAGGCACTTACATATTTTCAATTAAAAAATGAAATACTGCTTAGCAGCAAACCTACAGCCAAAGTACTCAGGTGAGCGATCCAGGGCCATCATGGCCCTCTTGTTTTTTTTTGTCTGGAGCATTTCTTAAACTACTGGTTGGAATTCAGTGCAACTACATACAGTGGTCAAGCACAATGAGAGTAAGTGCAGTGTCCAAGAATCATAACTCCATGTTCACTATTTGCAGAGTTATTACCCTTTGTTTTTATTTATTTGGAGCATAGCTTGAAAACTACTGGTTGGAATTCAATGCAACTTCATACAATGATCAAGCACAATGAGAGAACGTGCATTATATAAGAGCTATAACTCCATCTTCACTATATGCAGAGTAATTGCCCTTCCTTGGATTTCCTTTTCCAGAATATAATTTGGAAACTCGTGATTGGAATTCAGTGCAACTTTATGCAATGGTGAAGCACATTGAGTGGATGTGCAATGTACAAGAGCTATAACTCTGTCTTCACTGTTTGCACAGTTATTGCCCTTTGTTAGTTTTCTTTGTCTAAAGAATAACTTGAAAACAATTTTTTTGGGATTCAGTGCAATTTGATACAATGGTCAAGCGCAATGAGAGGAAATGCAATGTACAAGAACCACAACTATCTTTAATTGCCCACAACCATATCTTTTTTTCAATTTTTTTACGAGGTATTCTGTAACTAAACTGATAACTTCCTCTGTTCTGTAGTAATGTTTTGGGAGTATTAATCACATTTAGTGATAGCTCTAGTTTTTAGTTCACCTTACCAAATGCTCAGGGTGAGCTATTGTGATCGCCCTGTGTCGGTCGTCAGTTGTCTGTTGTCAACATTTTACTTTAAAGGACATCTCCTCCTAAACCATAAAGGCCATTTTTAACCAAACTTTACAGAAATGTTCCTTATATTGCCCTTTTATCAACTGCTCAGTCTGTTTCGCTCAACTGCACATAAGGGCTGCAAAAGCTGAAAATAGAAAAAAATTCCAACAGTATCATCTCCTCAACAGCTAGGTGATTTTCCACCAAACCTAACAGAAATGTCCCTTACATAGCCTTCTATTAAAATTGCTAAAACAGTTCCACTCCAATAAACAAAATGGCTGCCAGAGCTAAAACTAGATTTTCATCAATATTTGGCTTCAAATGACATTTCCTCCAAAACCACTTGGCCATTTTAAACCAAATTTTATAGAAATGTTCCTTATGTTGCCCTTTTCTATAATAATTAAACCGTCAGGCTCCAGATTTACTTAAAGGCTGCAAAAGCCAAAAATAGAATAAAATTGAAACAGCATCTTTTCCTCAACAACAAGGTAATTTTCCACCAAATTTCACAGAAATGTTCCTTCTATATCCCTCTATTAAAACTGCTAAAATGGTTTCGCACTATTACACAAAATGGTTGCCAGAGCTTAAATAGGTTTTTGTGTCGCCCTTTCAAAGAAACGGCGATATTAGGGATCGCTTTGTCCGTCTGTGAAAACTATTTCTGCTCAGTAACTGGAGTACCATTACACCCAGAACCTTCAAACTTTATAGGGGAATTATATTAGAAGAACCCTATTGTTTTTGGGGTCTGTAGGTCAAAGGTCAAGTTACTGGGACCTGTAGAATAAAACTATTTCTGCTCAAAAATTGAGTACCATTACACCCAGAGTCTTCAAACTTATTACAAACTTTTTCAGACTTGCAAACAACAAACACCCATAACAACCAGTAACAATACTTGTAATGAGCAATGAGACTCAGGTGAGCAATTTAGGGCCATCATGGCCGTCTTGTTTTCCAGCAGGCTCTTGTTTACCTTTATAGTTATTCTAACAAAGTACCCAAGGGCGACACAAGTGTTCAACTGTCAATATTTGACTTCAAATGACATCTCCTTCAAAACGACTTGGCCATTTTAAACAAAATTTAAAGAAATGTTCCTTATATTGCCTTTTTCTAAAATTGCTTAAACTGTCTGCTAAAAATAGCAAAAAATTCTCCTCCTCAACGTCAAGGTAATTTTCCACCAAATTTCATGGAAATGTTCTTTACATAGCCCTCTATTAAAATTGCTAAACTGTTCGGCTCCTTTGAACAAAATGGCCGCCAGAGCTAAAAATAGGTTTTTGTCAATATTTGGCTTCAAATGACATCTCCTTCAATCCTTATAATGCTTGGTTCTGCTGTATTGCAAATAAAGGACTGCAAAAGCTAAAAAATTGGATAAAATTCAAACAACATCTCCTCCTCAACAGCAATGTGATTTTCCACAAAATTTTATGGAAATGTTCCTTTCAGAGCCCTTTATAAGAATTGCTAAAATGGTTCTGCTCCATTGAAAAAATGGCTGCCAGAGCTAAAAATAGATTTTCATCAATATTTTGCTTCAGATGACATTTCCTCACAAGCTGCTATGTCGAAATGGCCTCTGCCCTATGGAATTTTATTTGTATAAAATATGAGGTCTTTGAAAATCTTCAATTAGAAAATGTAATGTTGGATCTGATGTTTGCTTAACAGTGGACCCTCAGCCAAAGAACTCATGTGAGTTTTTATGCAATTAAATTTCATGCCATGTATCTAGTATGGCAAATTGCACTATTTCAGTGCTATTAAAATCTCATGCCACAAATTCATTGAAAACAAACTCTTACACCATTGATCAAGTAGTGCATCTAAACATGTGAAAAAAATTGATAAAACCTTATTAATGACATATGCATCTGTTCATGCAAGATCTGTTATACTTTCTCCTCTTAAGTCTATAAAACTTAATAATTTTCAGCAGCACAAAATACCCATATACTGTTGAAATATACTTCAATACCAATGCTTGATGGGTTTTTAACAAATAATTATTGTCAAGAATGGCACTAATAAACTAGAAAATGAAAATCAACAGAGAAATTTGTAGATATTCAGCCATACATTTGTACATATTACAAGTAATTCTCTTGAGTAATTGACACAAGGTTTCATTTTCACAGCACTGTGCTTAAAAAGAATTCTGAGTAACACTCACATTATCTATATTTAAAACAGATACAAGCCACTAGTATAGGCAAACAACTTAAAATATAACAGTATGTGCTGGTAATTTTTATATGGACATAATTATGAACAGTATTGTAAACAATAAAAATAATTGCTCACAGTGGGATTCGAACCCACATTGATCAGCACCCACCATCCAGCAATGTAAAGTAAGAATGCCTTTGACCACAAGGCCATCACACATCAACAAAACATATGGTGCAAATATCCCAAATATAAAAGTCCACCTCACACCACACTGGTGACAGGTGTTAGATGTATGACAACAATGACTATGTACTGGGTGACTTTTTACGGCTGCCACCCTGCACAAATAGGGCTGTTGTAAATTATAAATAATCAAGCTCCCAGTGGGATTTGAACCCACCCAAATCAGCTCCAACCTCCTAGCAATGCAATGTAAGAATTCCTTAGATCCCTTGGTCATACACCCCCCCACCCACCCCCTACACACACACACAAAATTTGTGCAGGTTACCAGCAAAAAAAAAATGTAGCGACGTCTGTTTACAGCAGAAGGTTTTCTCAAGTTCAGGAGAACCATTTTCTAAAAAGAGCAGTCCACACTTAGATTTAGTGCAGTCTTAATGATATTATTCTGTAAATGTAAGTATACCCAGTGTAACGTTGAAGTGTGAATCTTGAAGCAACTGTCTCACAGAAGGGTCGACAATGCATGAAAAAGGAAATGCTTATACATATAGAAATTTTAGTTGTAATTGTGAAGAACATATCTTAAATAAGTTTCTCTCTCTTTTTTATGCCCCCCCCCCCCATTGAATAAGATGGCATATTGTTTTGCAAATGTTGGTAGACACTTAGTTTCCAATCAATATCAAGAGAACCCTTGGACTCACCTTCCTCAAACTTGGTATGATCATGACCAGTTGATGACGTGTGGTTTTTTCAGGTCATTAGGTCAAAGGCCAAGGTCACAGTGACTTTGAAGAGTAAAACAGTTTCTGATCAATAACTACAGAACCCTTAGACCCAGGTACCTCAAACTTGGTATGTAGATTGGTTATAACCTGTAAATGACCCCTATAGTTTTTCAGTTAACCAGATCTAAGGCCAAGGTTACAGTGACCTTGTTAAGCAAAAAGGTTTCCAATCAAAAACTACAGAATGCTTTGGCCCAGGTTCCTCAGACTTGGTATGTAGGTTGATAATGACTAGTAGAATGACGCTTGCAGCTTTTCAGGTCACCAGGTCAAAGGCAAAGGTCATAGTTACCTTGAATAAATGACCAGAAGATGACCCCTATGGATTATTAGGTCATTAGGTCAAAGGCCAAGGTCACATTGCCCTTGAAAAGTAAAACAGTTCCTGATCAATAACTATAGAACTCTTGAGTTCAGGAACTATAGAACGCTTGGGTCCAGGTTCCTCAAACTTGGTTTGTAGATTGGTCATGACCAGTAGATAAACCCTATAGCATTACACCTCACCAGGTCAAAGGCTAAGGTGACAGTGACCATGAAAAGCAAAATGGTTTCCAATAAATAACTTTAGAACACTTGGGCCCAGGCTTTTCAAATTTGGTTTGTAGGTTGGACATCACCAGTAGACGACCTCTATAGATTTTCAGATCACTTGGACAAAGGCCAAGGTCACAATGACCTTGAAAAGCAAAATGGTTTTCGATCAATAACTGTAGAATGCCTGGGTCCAGTCTTCCTAAAACTTTATAGGCGGGTTGGTAATAGCTAGTAGATCATCCCTAAAGCTTTAAGAGTCATACAACATAATTGGTAGACCTAAAATATATAGTTTCATTACGATCATTTCATTAAATGTCCAGGTGAGTTATAACCCAAATTAATTTCACGCTGGTGGTAAAATATCGCCGAGATATTTGCCGATGTTGTGTCATCGAGGAAGTCCATCTTTTTCCTCATTGTGGCAGTGGATATTTCTTTTTCCTCATCCGTGCTAAAAAGTGGAAAATTTGAGTTCCTCCTGATTTTGTCCGGAGCATATCTTCTACATGCATTGAGGTATTTTAGTATTACTTGATACAAAAGTTGTCCATCATGAAATGTAGTGATGCACGCAGTGAACCAAGTATCTAGGTCAAATGTCAAGGTCACACCTAGAGGTCAGTGAAAAACACTTGTCTGGAGCAAAACTTCTACATGTATTGAAGGATTTTAATATAACCTGGCATAAATGTTCACAATTGTAAGGCGGAGTGTCACATGCAAAATTTAGATCCCTGTGGCCAAGGTAAAGGTCACACTCAGAGGATGAGACTGAGCATTACACACATAATCTAGGTCCATATATGCAAGATCAAGGTCACTAGAGATGATGAAATGTCCAGATTTTGTTGGGGAGCATATCTTCTACTTGCTTTGAGGTATTTTAGTTTTACTTGATACAAAAGTTGACCATCTTGAAATGTAGTGTTGTGCGTATGAACATTGTCCCTAGGTAAAAGTTCAAGGTCACACCTAGAGGGCAATGGAAAATCCTTGTCTGGAGCAAAACTTCTACATGTATTGAGAGATTTAAATATAACCTGGCACAAATGTTGACCATTGTAAGGTGGAGTGTCGCATTCAAAAATCAGGTCCGTGTAGCCAAGGTAAAGGTCACACATACAGGTCAAAAGTCAGATAGAAATATATGAAAATGTGATTATGGACCATTTAGTTATCATGGATTGAGGTATTCTATCAGAAATGTTCACCATCATGAGACTGAGCAATACATGCATAATCCAGGTCCATAATGCAAGGTCAAGGTCACTAGAGATGATGAAATGTCCAGATTTTGTCCGGAGCATATCTTTTACATGCATGGAAAGATTTTAGTATTACTTGATACAAAAGTTCACCATCATGAAATGTAGTTTTGCATGCATGAACCAGTTCTCTAGGTCAAAGGTCAAGATCACACCTGTAGGTCCTTGGAAAACGCTTGTCCGGAGCAAAACTTTTACATGTATTGAGAGATTTTAATATAACTTGGCACATATGTTGACCATTGTAATGCAGTGTGTTGTACGCAAAATTCAGGCCCCTGTGGGTAAGATATATAAGGGTCACACAAACAGATCATTGGTCAAATAAAAATATGAGAATGTGTGTATGGACCATTTAGTCATCATTAATTCAAGGATTCTAACATAAATTTTCACCATTATGAGACTGAGGGTACACGCATAATCATGGTCCATATGTAAGGTCAAGGTCACTAGAGATCACATGAAATGTGCAGATTTTGTTGAGGAACATATCTTCTACATGCATTGAGGGATGTTAGTATTACTTGATACAAAAGGTGATCATCATAAAACATAGTGTTGCACGCATGAACCAGGTCTCTAGGTCAAAGGTCAATGTCACACTTAGAGGTCAGATGTTCATTTTAAATGTTTGTTTCACTATCCAGCACTAAATTTAGTCAAACTTGCTTCTAACTAACACCTCTTTTTAGCTCATCTGAGACTTCGGCTCATGGTGAGCTATTGTGACCGGACTTTGTCCATCGTCTGTCAACAATTTCATCGACATCTCCTCTGAAACCTCTGGGCCAAATTTGAGGAAACTTGCCTGGGATGTTCCTTGCATGAAGCTCTACCAAAGTTGTTCAAAAAATTCAATTCCATCAAGAACTCTGGTTGCTATGGCAACTTAAAGGAAAAACTTTGAAAATCTTCTTGTCTGAAACCACAAGGCCCTGAACCTTAAGATTTTGTTTGGGACATTGTCTAGTGAACCTCTATCAAGTTTGTTCAAATGATACCCCTGGTGTCAAATTTGGCCCCGCCCGGTGGGTCAATTAATTTAACATAGTGAAGCACAAGGCCCTGATTCTTAAGATTTTGTATGTAGCAATGTCGTGTGGACCTCTACCAAGTTTGTTCAAATTAAGCCCCTGGGGTCAAATTTGGCCCCTACCCTGGGGTCAATGGAATTTACATAGGCTTTTATAGTAAAACTTCAAAATTCTTCTTGTCTGAAACCACAAGGCCCCGAGATCTAAGATTTGGTATATAGCATTGTCTAGTGGATGTCTTCCAAGTTTGTTCAAATTATGCCCCTGGGGTCAAATTTGGCCCTGCTCTTTGGGTCAACTTATTTTACATAGGGAAAACTTTGAAAATCTTCTTGTTTGTATAAAATATGAGATCTTTGAATATCTTCAGTTAGAAAATGTACTGTTGCATCTGATGTTTGCTTAACGATAGACCCTCAGGCAAAGTACACAGGTGAGCAATCCAGGGCCATCATAGCCCTCTTGTTTATCTATTATATCAACATCTTCTGCAAAGCTTTAGTGACAGGCGTATTTTGTGACTATGGCACCCTTGTTAGACTTTATACACAATTGTTATTGTACAGGATTTTTTGTGGCAGTACAGCAGAATGTGGGGAGGGGTGGGGGGGCATCAGTGTCCTATGAACAAATCCATACTTGGTTCAAGTTTGTAGCTCACATGAGCACAAGGTACTCATGGTAAGCAATTGTGACTGGGCAGTGTTATGCTTTAAGCATTGTCAACTTTGCTTTAAGCAACATAATTATCCTCTAAAAACTGCTGGGCTAAATTCATGGGTGTTCCTTGCAAGAAGCTCTACAAAAGTTATTCAAATAAGTTATTCAAATAATTCAATTCCATTGAACTCTAGTTTCAGGAAAATCTTTGAAAATCTTCTTGTCTGAAACCACAAGGGCTTTAGCCTTAAGATTTGGTATGTAGGCTTGTCTTGCCTGAAACTACTTTAGGCCTTATGTCCCTGGAGTCATTTATAATCCTTGCCAAGAGTCACTTGATTTTACATAGGCTTATAGAATGTAAACTTTGACAATCATCTTGTCTTAGATCTTAAGGACTAGAGCTGAGGTAATTTGTACTGAACAACATCTGGCAGCTTTCCACAAATATTGTGCAAATTATGCCCCTTGGGCAATAATTGACTCTGCTGTAGGGGTCCAATATGTGTAAAATATAAACTCATTGAAACCATAAGTGCTTGATATTTGGTTTGTAGGATTGTTAAGCTTATGTCTACAAAAATTTTAAAATAACTTCCATGGGGTTAAAAATCTTCTCCTGGTTTACTTTGAGATATTTAAGAAAAAATTGAAAATCTTCTCTGAAACCATTAGGCCCCCTCTTCTTTAAAATTTGGTATGTAGCATTATCTAGTGAATATGTTCAGAAGTATAGAAATTATATCTCTTAGGTCAGAATTGAGCCCCTTTGAGGGGTCATTTGATTTACATTGAATTATGTAGGAAAAACTTTAAAAATCATCTCTCTGAAACTGGATGGTGAACAGTCTTGAAATTTGATATGTAACATTGTGTAGTAGACTTCAGCATCATGTGAACTTAACTTGATTACTTCATTTGCATTGCTGTTTCAATTTGTACCGAATAGTACTCATATGAGAGAAATAGGGCCATCATGGCCCTCTTGTTAAAGAATTTGTTAAGATTGAATTAATATTCAATGAGTCACATTAAATGGTATGATTTTTATACAGTGTTGATTCCAAGTTGGTAACAGAGGCTGTGAAATTATGTAAGGAACTGCCAGGAGATCCTGAGAGGTCAGAGTCTGCCCTGATTGGTCAGTTATTGTCACAGTTCGAGACAACAGCCCAACAGAGGAGAGGAGCAGCACCTAGAACTGAAGGCTCCAAGAAAAAAGAGCTCAGGTATGCATACAGACTTGTGTAACACTGTGGAAGAGCAAATAGATTATCTTAAATGACTGTCCATTAATACAGTAACTACCTACACTCACACAAAACAAAGAGTTTGCTATATTGAAGACATCCTTCATACTTTAAGTTTACAGCATACATCAGTCACACTATTATTACTCTTGTGGTTGAACTTTGTATCCATCTTAATTGGTTTTAGCTCACCTGAGCTTATGCTGAGGGTGAGCTTTTGTGATCGCTCTGGGTCTTGGGTGGTGAGTGCATCATCCATTTTTACCATTAAACAACATTTCCCCCTAAACTACTAGCTTAAAGCTGATAAAACTTGACAGGGATGTTCCTTGCATCTACCAGGGTTTTTTGAATATTTGCATTCGATCAAGAAAGTATGCCAGAAAGGAAAACCTTTTCAAATTACTTCCCTAGAGTCAAAAGTAACCCCATCTGGGGATCACTGGTTGTCCCCCGCCTTTTTGAAGAAAAAAAGGGGGATATAGAAATGGGCTCCGTCCATTTGTCCGTCTGTCCGTTCGTCCGACACTTTTGTGTCTGGTAAATAATAAGCCATTCATCAACAGAATTTGAAATAGTTTTGTACAAATGTTTGTTATAATAAGACGATGTGTCATGCGTGACATACATACCCCTACCTCCAAGGTCAAGGTCACACTTGATAATTGAAGATCAACATTGTCTGTTGGAGAGTATACAGTCCAACCTTACTTGAGCAGCCAGCAAAGGGAAACGGTTATTTTGGCTGCTTAAGCAAGGTGACCGCCTATTTAGGGGGGTAATGTTGGCTCGCTTTCTTAAGTACTAGTAGGCATGTGGTTACTTTGAACTCAGAATCATAACTATCTACTGTTGTATCTTCATTAACTTTTTAATATGATAATTCAAGTTAAAAATACAATACAAATAGTATCTTGCAGTCATTTAAATTCTTTTAGATATTATCATTATCATCATTATTATCACTGACTTTCTAATCGCGGCACGAGCAGTCTCATCTTTACTCCAAGATAGTCAAAACATTTGTTCCTTAAGTGCTATCTTAAGTAACGTACGACTCAGTAACAGCATGTTTGAAAATGTCTTTGTTGTAAGTTTACATTTTATCTTTGAAAGTATCAAAACATTCTTAAAAGATAGAAATAAATGTTGATTTGATTTGAAGGCGAATCACGAAAATTCATTCATTAAGAGTTCTTTCCCTTCCGCGTAATCGGGATGATTCGCACAAGAAGGTGTTCTCCAAATAGGCCGAGATATAGAATAAAGCATAGTATTACTTAGGTTTGTTTTCATTTACTCTGTGACAGATTTAAAAATAGAGTCAATTAAAAAGCATGTTTGTAAGGTGCTTATATTTATTTTAATTTCTGTTAACCGCTGAAATCAATACCTTTTGTAATTATAAAACAAACTTCTCAACACCTAATGAGATCACATTATAATGGATGCGAAACAAATAGTCGCCGAATTAACACACTGATACATTCAAGCACTGTGTATTGTCTCGTGTTTGCCTTCGAGCGTTTATTCTAGGGCTTGTCAAAATATATTCACACCTTGAGCAGACAATACGTGACCGCTAAATCGGGTTGAATTTTGGCAAATTGAATGCAGTTAGTGTGGCCGCTGGCCGCAGACATAAGGTGACTGTTTAATTAACGTGTTATTTAGAAGGATTTTCGACAGGAGCGTCATGAATTGGCCGTTGACACCAGGTGACCGCCGATAAAAGGTGACCGTTAGGGCAGGTTATACTGTATGTCGTGTCTGGTCCATAACTTTCTCATCCACCAAGGGATTTTGAAAATACTTGGCACAAATGTTCACAATGATGAGATGACATTTCATGCAAAACACCCAGACACCTACCTCTTAGGTCAAGGTCACTTTTCAAGGTAAAAGCTTAACATGGTCTGTTATAGGGTATATTTTGTGTCTGGTCCAAAAAGGGGGATAAAAAAATAGGCTCTTTCCGTCTGACTTCACTCTCCTCACCATGGCCCTCTATTAAACAAAAGAAAATAACAAAAGAAAAAGCCCAGTTTTGGCTGGACATCCGTCCGTCAGTCCGTCTGAAAATTTTAACATTGACAATAACTTTCTTATTAGTAAGTGGATTTACTTCATACTTGGACACAACACCCCTTTGGACAAGACCTTTACACTGACTTATAATTATTTGACCTTGATCCATGATTGACCTTCACCTTGAAGATTCAGTTGTCCCAAAACTTTAACATTGGCAATAACTTCTCTATTAGTTAGTAGATTTACTTCATACTTGGATACAACACCCCTTTGGACAAGGCCTTCCCACTGACCTATATTTGTTTAACCTTGACCCCTGAATGACCTTCAGTCTTGAAGATCAATTTGTCCAAAAACTTTTACATTGGCCATAACGTCCTTATTAGTAAGTGGATTTACTTCATACTTGGACACAACACCTCTTTGGACAAGGCCTTCCCACTGACCTATATTTGTTTACCCTTGACCCCTGAATGACCTTCATCTTGAAGATCCATTTGTCTAAAAACTCTTAACATTGGCCATAATGTCCTTATTAGTAAGTGGATTTACTTCATACTTGGACACAACACCCCTTTGGACAAGACCTTTACACTGACTTATAATTATTTGACCTTGACCCATGATTGACCTTCACCTTGAAGATTCAATTGTCCCAAAACTTTAACATTGGCAATAACTTCTCTATTAGTTAGTAGATTTACTTCATACTTGGATACAACACCCCTTTGGACAAGGCCTTCCCACTGACCTATATTTGTTTAACCTTGACCCCTGAATGACCTTCAGTCTTGAAGATCAATTTGTCCAAAAACTTTTACATTGGCCATAACGTCCTTATTAGTAAGTGGATTTACTTCATACTTGGACACAACACCTCTTTGGACAAGGCCTTCCCACTGACCTATATTTGTTTACCCTTGACCCCTGAATGACCTTCATCTTGAAGATCCATTTGTCTAAAAACTCTTAACATTGGCCATAGTGTCCTTATTAGTAAGTGGATTTACTTCATACTTGGACCCAACACCCATTTGGACACGACCTTCCCACTGACCTGTAATTATTTGACCTTGACCCCTGAATATCCAATGGTCCAAAAACTATTATTTGACCATAATTTCCAAATTAGTAAGTGGATATACTTCATACTTAAAAACAACACAACTTTGGACAAGACGGTCCCACCAACCTGTATTTATATCACCTTGACCCCTGAATGACCTTCACCTTGAAGATCCAATTTTCGAGAAATTTTCACATTGCCCATAACTTCCTTATTAGTAAGTGGATTTACTTCATACTTGGACACAACCCCCTTTGGATAAGACCTTCCCACTGACCTATATTTATTTGACCTTGACCCCTGAATGACTGGTTCTCAGATCAAAGTTCAAATCACCACTTTCGGGGGCATTGTCATCTTACAGTGACAGTTTTTGTTTTTAGCTCACCTGAGCCTTTGGCTCATGGTGGGCTATTGTGACTGGTCTTTGTCCATCATCCGGCGTCGGTTGTCCATCAACAATTTCATTCAAACAACTTCTCCTCTGAAACCTCTGGGCCAAATTAAATGAAACTTGCCTGGGATGTTCCTTGCATGAAGCTCTACCAAAGTTGTTCAAAGAATTCAGTTACATCAAGAACTCTGATTGCTATGGCAACATAAAGGAAAAACTTTGAAAATCTTCTGTCTGAAACCACAAGGCCCTGAACCTGAAGATTTTGTATGTAGCATTGTCTAGTGGACCTCTATCAAGTTTGTGCAAATTATGCCCTGGGGTCAAATTTGACCCCACCCCGGGGGTCAATTGATTTTACATAGGCTTATATAGGAAATCTTTAAAAATCTATTTCTCAGAATCCACAATGCCTACAGCTTAGATATTTGGTATGTAGCATTGTCTAGTGGCTGTCTACCAAGTTTGTTCAAATTATGTCCCCTGGGTCAAAATTGGCCACGCCCCAGGGTTCTCTTGGTTTACATATAGTTATATAGGAAAAACATGAAAAATCATTTTTCTTCCAAACTAATAGGACTAGACCTTAGATATTTGGACGAGAACCTTTACCAGTATTGTTTATATCTTGACCCCAGGGTCAAAATTGGCCCCTCTCCGGGGGGCCCTTGATATGTAAAAAAGGCAATCTTTAAAAATCTTCTTACTGGAAACCTCAATGCCTACAGCTTAGATTTTGGTATGCTGCATTGTCTAGTAAGTATCTATCAAGTTTGTTCAAATTATGTCCTTCGGGTCAAAATTGGCCACGCCCCAGGGTTCTCTTGGTTTACATATAGTTATATAGGAAAAACATGAAAAATCATTTTTCTTCCAAACTAATAGGACTAGACCTTAGATATTTGGTGTGGAGTATTTTGTTGAGAACCTTTACCAGTATTGTTTATATCTTGACCCCGGGGTCAAAATTGGCCCCTCTCCGGGGGGCCCTTAATATGTAAAAAAGGCAATCTGTAAAAACTTCTTACTGGAAACCTTAATGCCTACAGCTTAGATATTTGGTATGCAGCATTGGTTTCGTGGACCTCTACCTAGTTTGTTTGAAAAATGTCCCTTGGGTCACTATTGGCCCCGCCCAAGGGGTCACAAGTTTTAAATAGCAGTATAGAAGAAAATCTTTAAAAATCTTCTTGTCTGAAACCACAAGGCCTAGAATTTTAAAATTTGGCATGAAGCAAGCTTTATCAAGCTTTTTGAAATTATTAGATTAGGTTAAAGGTCATGGAGGCTAAAAATAGATTTATCTACTGTACCTCATAGAGCCTTCATTTATAGTCCAATATCTTCGATATTCATTATATAGGTTTCTTGCATGGACGTCTACCCATGGGTAGGGTTTGAGGTCACTGGGTCAAGGTCAAGGTCACCATAGCTTATAATAGATATTTCTACTTTCTGTCATAGAGCCTTTATTCATTGACTGATATTTTACATATTTGGTTTATAGGCACTTAATATTTTCAGTTAAAAAATGAAATACTGCTTAACAGCAAACCTACAGCCAAAGTACTCAGGTGAGCGATCGAGGGCCATCATGACCCTCTTGTTTCATGATAATTATCTTTTATTTTTAGCTCACCTGAGCACAAAATGTTCAGGGTGAGCTTTTCTGATCAGTCTTTTCCGTCGTCCGTCTCCTCTGAAACCAAAGGGCCAAATTAAATGATCTTGCATGGGGTGTTCCTTGCATGAAGCTCTACCAAGATTGTTCAAATGGTTCTGGTCCATTGCTTTTTTCGTTCACTGGGGCTTAAATTAGATTTTAAAAGTTGGATCTTTAAAAATCTTCTTCTCCGAAACCTCAAGGCCTGGAGCTTAGATATTTGGTATGAAGCATCATCTAGTGGACCTCTACCAAGTTTGTTCAAATTACGACTGTGGGGTCAAAACTGACCCGACCCCAGGGGCCAGTTGATTTTACATAGATTTATATAGGGAAAACTTAAAAATCTTCTTGTCAGCAACCACAAGCCCTAGAGTTTAGATATCTGGTGTGCAGCATTGTCCAGTGGACCCTTACCAAGTTTGTCCACATCATGGCTCCTTGGTCAAAAATTGCCCAGCCCCAGGGGTCACATGTTATACATAGAGTTATATAGGAAAAACTTTAAAAAATCTTCTTGTCAGAAACCGCATGGCCTAGAGTTTAGATATTTGGTGTGCAGCATTGTCCAGTGGACCTTTACCACGTTTGTTCAAATAATGGCTCCTGGGTCAAAAATGGCCCTGCACCAGGGGTCACATTTTTTTCATAGAGTTATATTGGAAAAACTTTTAAAAATCTTCTTGCCGGAAAGCACAAGGCCAAGAGTTTAGATATTTGGTGTGTAGCATTGTCCAGTGGACCTCTACTAAGTTTGTTCAAATCATAGCCACTGGGTCTAAATAAACCCTGCCCCCTGAGTCACTTGTTTACATAGAATATATAGGAAAAAGTTTAAAAAGTCTTCATATCAGAAACCAAAAGGCATAGAGCTTAGATATTTTGTATGTAGCATTGTCAAGAGGACCTCTACCAAGTTTATTTAAATCATTGCCCCTGGGTCAAAAATGGCCCCGCCCCATTGGTCACATGTTTTACATAGAGTTATATAGGAGAAGTTTTAAAAATCTTCTTGTCAGAAAGCACAAGGCCTAGAGTTTAGATAGACTTCTACCAAGTTTGTTCAAATCATGACCCTGGGGTTAAAACTGGCCCCACCTTGGGGGTCATTTGATTTTACACAAGGATTTATATAGGGAAAACTTTAAAAATCTGCTGTTCTGAAACACTAAGGGCTATACCTTGAATTGTTCCTTGTTATGTCTCCCCCGAACCCCGCCCTTCTGATGGAGACATATTGTTTTTGCCTTGTCCATGGGTGTCTGTCTGTCTTTTACACTTTATTTCCTTTCTATAACTTGAGTAGCAGTTGACCCAAAGCCTTCAAATTTCACCGGATTATTGCCCTTTTTGAGTACAAAAAATCCCTTTTGTGTTTTGGGTCAGTAGGTCAAAGGTCAAGGTCAGAAGGACCTCTAGAGTGAAAACCGTTTCCACTCTATAACAGGATTATCATTTCACCCAGAGCCTCTAAACTTCATAGGATGATTGGTTTTACTAAATAGAAGAACCATATTGTTTTTGGGGCTAGTATGTCAAAGATCAGGGTCACAGGGACCTGTAGAGTGAAAAGTATTTCTGCAGAGTAACTGTAGTACCATTACACCCAGAGCCTTCAAGCTTTATAGGATAATTGTATTAGAAGAACCCTATTGTTTTTAGGGTCTATAGGTCAAAGGTTAAGTTCACAGGGACCTGTAGAGTGAAAACTGTTTCTGCTCAATAACTCAGGAGTACCATTTTACTCAGAGCCTTCAAACTTCATAGGTTTTCTTTACTCAGTAAAAGAACCCAATCATTTTTAGCTCACCTGGCACACAGTGCCAGAGTGAGCTTTTGTCATACCCCAATGTCCGGTGTGCGTCGTGAGGCGTCAACAAATTCATTCAAACGACATCTCCTCTGAAACCACTGTTCCAAATTCAATGAAACTTGCATGGGATGTTCCTTGCATGAAGCTTTTACAAATTTGTTCAAAGAATTCAATTCCATGCAGAACTCTGGTTGCTACGGCAACTTAAAGGAAAAACTTTGAAAATCTTTTGTCTGAAACCACAAGACCTGGAGCTTAGATATTTGGTATGAGGCATCATCTAGTGGACCTCTACCAAGATTGTTAAAATTATGACCCTGGGGACAGAACCCGCCCTGGGGGTCACTTGATTTACATAGAGTTTTATGGGAAAAATCTTTCGTCAGAAACTGCAAGGCTAGATATTTGGTGTTGAGCATTGTCTAGTAGACCTCTACCAAGATTGTTTCAAATCATGGCCCCTGGGTCAAAATTGGCTCCGCCCAAGTTGTCACATGTTTTACATAGAGTTATATAGTAAATTCTTTAAAAATCTTCTTGTCAGAAACCATAAGGCCTTGGTTCAGATATTTGGTGTGCAGCATTGTTCAGTGGACCTTTACCAAGTTTGTTGAAATCATGGCTCCTTGGTCAAAAATGGCCCCACCCCAGGGGTAACATGTTTTACATATAGTTATATTGGAAAAACTTTAAAAAATCTTCTTGTCAGAAACCGCAAGGCATGAAGCTTAGGTATTTGGTGTTGAGCATTGTCTAGTAGACCTCTACAAAGATCGTTCAAATCATGGCCCCTGGGTCAAAATTGGCTCCGCCCAAGGGGTTACATGTTTTACATAGAGATATATAGTAAATTCTTAAAAAATCTTCTTGTCAGGGTGAGCTTTTGGGATTGTTGATTGTCCAGGGTGCGTTGGTGTGCGTCGTCAACAATTTCACTTGAACGACATCTCCTCCTAAACTGCTAAGCCAACATTGACGAAACATGCCTGGGATATTCTTTGCATGAAGTTCTACCAAAGTTGTTCAAATAATTCAATTCCATCAAGAACTCTGGTTGCTGTGGCAACTGAAAGGAAAAACTTTGAAAGTCTTTTTGTCTGAAACCACAAGGCCCTGAGCCTTAAGATTTGGTGTGTAGCATTGTCTAGTGGACCTCTACCAAGTTTGTTCAAATTATACCCCTGGGGTCAAATTTGGCCCCGCCCTGGGGGACAATTGATTTTTACATAGGCTTATGTAGTGAAACTTTAAAAATCTTCTTGTCTGAAACCACAATAGCCTGAGCCTTAAGATTTTGTATGTAGCATTTTCTTGTAAACCTTTACCAAGTTTGTTGGAATTGTACCCCTGGGGTCAAATTTGGCCCCGTTCCGGGGTTATTGTTTTTTCATAGGTTTATATCGGGAAAAACTTTGAAAATCTTTTTGTCTGAAACCACAAGGCCCTGAGCCTTAAGATTTGGTATGCAGCATTGTCTAGTGGACCGCTACCAAGTTTGTCCAAATTATAACCCTGGGGACAAATTTGGCCCTGCCGGGGGGTCAGTTGATTTTAGATTGGCTTATATAGTGAAACTTTAAAAAATATTCTTTCTGAAGCCACAAGGCCCTGAGTCTTAAGATTTTGTATGTAGCATTGTCTAGTGGATCTCAACCAAGTTTGTTCAAATTATACGACTGGGGTCTAATTTGGCCCTGCTCTGGGGTACTTTGTTTTACATAGGCCTATATATGGAAAACTTTGAAAATCTTCTTGTCTGAAACCATAAGGCCCTGAGCTGTAAGATTTGGTATGTAGCATTGTCTAGTGGACCTCTACCAAATTTGTTCAAATTATGCCCCTAGGGTCAAATTTGGCCCTGCCCCAGGAGTCAGTTGATGTTACCTAGATTTATATAGGCAGAACTTTAAAAAACCTCTTGTGGTGTCATGCGCAACATCCTTTCCCCTACCTCAAAGGTCAAGGTCACACTTGGAGGTCAAAGCCTAACATGGTCTGTTACAAGGTATATTTCGTGTCCGGTCCATATCAGACCTCCAGTCAGATATACTCAACAGGGGGATTACCGTCTACTCTAACTATAGTTGTTGGAGCTACTGTCATGATCACAAAGAATATTGATCATCCTGACAGTCTAGTAAATGGTGTTGTTGGCAAAGTTGAAAAGGAACAGTATTTTTAGCTCGAATTTTTTCGAAAATAAAATCAAGTTATTGCTAAAGTCGTGGTGTTGTTGCCGCTGCCAATGCCGTTCCCATCCCAAAAATTTAACATTGATCATAGTTTTTCTGCTCCCTGAAGCGAGAGCATATAGTCGCCACCTTGTCCATCTGTCCATCTGTCTGTCGGTCCATCCGTTGTGCTTGTCGAGAGCATAACTTGAAAACCCTTGTACATAATCTGTTTAAAAGTCTATTTTCCCCGGTTTTTGAATTATCTCCACTTTTAGAAAAATCTTGTCCAGAGCATAACCTGAAAACCCTTGGACATAATTTGTTGAAACTGCACACAGTGGTAGAAGGCATTGAGGCAGGACTGCAGTGCCCAAAAAGAGCTCACTTTATGACTTTACCTGCATATTCTTGCCTTGCACGTGTCCCTTTGGCTCTTGCATATGTCTGTTTTTCCGATCGCCTTGTTTTATTAGTTAATGGATTGTCTTCATACTTGGACACAACAACCATTTGGACAAGACCTTCAAGAAGAACAGACTAAACTTGACCTTGACTCATAAATAACCTTCACCTTCAAGGTCAGATTATTTATCCCCCTGCCAAAGGCAAAGGGGATATTAGAAATGCCCTTCGTCCGTGCGTCCGTGCATCCGTGCGTCCGTCCATCCGAAACAATTTTGTCAGGAGCATAACTCCAAAACTACTTGAGGGATTTTATTTAAACTTCATACACTGACAGAGCACATTAGTAGGTAGTGCAGTGTGCAAGTGCAATAACTCTACCTTGCCTTTTTAGCTCATCTGAGCACAAAGTGCTCAGGGTGAGCTTTTCTGATCAGTCTTTGTCCGCCGTCCGTCAGTCCGTCCGTCGTCATATTTTCATTCAAATGACATCTCCTCTGAAACCAATGGGGTAAATTTAATGAAACTTGCGATGTTCCTTGTATGAAGCTCTACCAAGATTTTTCAAATAGTTCTGGTCCATTGCATTTCTGGTTCACTGGAGTTAAAAATAGATTTTCTAAGTTGGACCTTTAAAAATCTTCTTTTCCGAAACCACAAGGCCTGGAGCTTTGATATTTGGTATGAAGCATCATCTAGTGGACCTCTACCAAGTTTGTTCAAATTATGTTCCTGGGGTCAAAACTGACCCTACCCCAGGGGTCAGTTGATTTTACATAGAGTTATATAGGGAAAACTTGAAAACCTTCTTGTCAGAAACAAGAAGGCCTAGAGTTAAGATATTAAGTATGTAGCATTGTCTAGTGGACCTCTACCAAGTTTGTTCAAATCATGGCCTCTAGGTCAAAAGTGGCCCCGCCCCCAGGGGTCCTTGTTTTACATAGAGTTATATAGGAAATTCTTTAAAAATCTTCTTGTGAGAAAATGTAAGTTATAGAGCTTAGATATTTGGTGTGTAGCATTGTCTAGTGGACCTCTATCAACTTTGTGCAAATCATGGCCTTTGGGTCAAAAATGGCCCTGCCCCAGGGGTCACTTGTTTTACATAGAAGTATATAGGAAAATATTAAAAAATCTTCTTGTCAGAAACCGAATGTTATAGAGCTTAGATATTTAGTGTATAGCATTGTCTAGTGCACCTCTACCAAGTTAGTTCAAATCATGGCCTCTGGGTCAAAAATGACCCTGCCTCAGGGGTTACTTGTTTTACGTACAGTTATAAAGGAAAATCTTTAAAAATCTTCTTGTCAGAAACCGTAAGGCATAAAGCTTAGATATTTGATGTGTAGCATTGTCTAGTGGACCTCTACCAAGTTTGTTCAAATCATGTCCTCTGGGTCAAAAATGGCCCCCCCCCAGGGGTCATTTGTTTTACATAGAGTTTTATAGGAAAATATTAAAAAATCTTCTTATCAGAAACTGTAAGTTATAGAGCTTAGATATTTGGTGTGAAGCATTGTCTATTAGACCTCTACCAAGTTTGTTCAAATCATGGCCTCTGGGTCAAAAATGGCCCTGCCCCTGGGGTCACTTGTTTTACATAGAGTTATATAGGAAAATCTTTAAAAATCTTCTTGTCAGAAACCTTAAGTTATAGAGCTTAGATATTTGGTGTGTGGCATTGTCTAGTGGACCCCTACCAAGTTTGTTCAAATCATGGCCTCTGGGTCAAAAATGGCCCCGTCCCAGGGGTCACTTGGTTTACATAGAGTTATATAGGAAAAACTTTAAAAATCTTCTTGTCAGAAACCGTAAGGCGTAGAGTTTAAATATTTAGTGTGTAGTATTGTCTAGTGGACCTCTACCAAGTTTGTTCAAATCATGGCCTCTGGGTCAAAAATAGCCACGCCCCAGGGGTCACTTGTTTTACATAGAGTTATATAGGAAAAACTTTAAAAATTTTCTTGTCAGAAACTGTAAGGCATAGAGCTTAGATATTTAGTGTGTAGCATTGTCTAATAGACCTCTACTAAGTTTGATCAAATCATAGCCACTGGATCAAAATAGGCCCAGCCCTTGGGGTCACTTGTTTACATAGAGTTATATAGGAAAAGGTTTTAAAAATCTTCACAGAAGAAACCATAAGGCTTAGAGTTAAGATATTTTGTATGAAGCATTGTCTAGAGGACCTCTGCCAAGTTTGTTCAAGTCATGGACCCTAGGTAAAAAATGGCCCCGCCCCAGGAGTCACATGTTTTACAGAGAGTTATATAGGAAAACTTTAAAATCTTCTTGTCATAAACAACAAGGCCTAGAGTTAAGATATTTGGTGTGCAGCATTATCTAATGGACCTCTATCAAGTTTGTTCAAATCATGGCCTCTTGGTCATAATAAACCCCGCCCCAGGGGTCACATGTTTTACATAGAATTATATAGGAAAAACTTGTAAAATCTTCTTGTCAGAAACCACAAGGCCTAAAGTTAAGATATTTGGTATGCAGCATTGTCTAGTGGACCTCTACAAAGTTTGTTAGAAAAATGTCCCTGTGGTCACTATTGGCCCCGCCCCAGGGGTCACAAGTTTTAAATAACAATATAGAAGAAAATCTTTAAAAATCTTCTTGTCTGAAACCTACAAGGCCTAGAATTTTAAAATTTTGCACGAAACAAGCTTTATCGAGCTTTTCAAATTATTAGATTAGGTTAAAGGTCACGGTGGCTAAAAGTAGATTTATCTACTGTACCTCATAGAGCCTTCATTTATAGACCAATATCTTTGATATTCAGTATAGAGGTTCCTGGCTTGGACCTCTACTTATGGGTAGGGTTTGAGGTCACTGGGTCAAGGTCAAGGTCACCATAGCTTATAATAGATATTTCTACTTTCTGTCATAGAGCCTTTATTTATTGACTGATATTTTACATATTTGGTTTGTAGGCACTTACATATTTTCAATTAAAAAATGAAATACTGCTTAACAGCAAACCTACAGCCAAAGTACTCAGGTGAGCGATCCAGGGCCATCATGGCCCTCTTGTATAGAGTTATTCCCCTTTATCAGATTTACTTGTTTACATTTTAAAATCCCAGCATATACATGTATATCTAATTCTTGAACTTATTATCCCCACACCAAAGGCGGAGGGGATATTAGAAATGGTCTCTGTCCGCCCTGCCCTGGAGGTTCATGTGTTTTATTTGTATGTATATAGTTAAAGAATCTTCATCTCTGAAACCTCAAGGGCTAGAGCTTAGATTTATGGCATGAAACATCGTCTAGTTATAATAATAATTTTTCAAGTTATGGCCCTGGGGTCAAAATTTGCCCTGTCAGGGGGGTTATAGGTTTTCATTATATGTATAAAGGAAAACCTTCAAACATCTTCTCTGAAATCCTAAGGGCTACAGCTTAAATATTTGGCATGAAACATCATCTAGTTGATGTTTACAAAGATTGTTCAAATTATGCTTTGGGGTCAAAACTGGTCCTGCCCTGGGAGGGTGGGGGTTAGTGTGTTAGTCTTCGATGCACTAAGATTGGAGTCTGGTCGGTGTATTCTTAGATGCATTGCATCTTTCTGTTACAGACTTTCTTGTTCGTAAGATGGGGGCTCATCCAGGATGACCTTTCCTAAACTTAGGTTTAAAAATTAGATAGAAATTATCGTTCAAAATTTTTGTCTGATCTTCTTATCTTATCTAAAAATAAACAACATTCCCCATCATAAATAAAAAATCTTTCTCAAGAGAAGTGTTACGGTCTAGTGCATACCTTCCTATAATTGTATAAATACAACATCTGACATCTGTAACAGGGAATCGATTCTTTGGGTCAGTAATTAGAGTGTTGGACTTCGATGCTTTAAGTTTGAAGTTCAAATCCTGCTCTGGGTTATATGTTCAAAGATAATTGCATCTTTCTGTTACGGACTCTTGTTGGCAAGAATGTATATAAAAAAGAACTTAAAAAAACTTCTCTGAAACCACAAGGGCTAGAGCTTAGGTATTTGGATGAAGATAGTTCAAAATATGGCGCTGGGTTCAAAATTGACCCTGCTCCAGGTGTCATGGGTTTTCCTTATTTTTATTTAGTAAAACCTCCACCTCATCTTGCCAATATTGTTAGCTGACTTTTTTGAAAATCAACACTTATGACAAAAGGGACAAGTTGAATAATTCAATGTCCTTAAAATGACCTTATGTGAAGGTCAAGTTATTGTATATAGCTTAAATTGTCATAACTTTGTAATTTATTTACGAATTTGATTCCTTCTTAGACTAAACAACATTTATAACAAAACTGACGTATTGAATTATTCAAGTATGATGTTGTGTGTTATTTGACCTTAATCTTCGACTTCAAATTATTGAATATTGCTAAAATTGGCCAAGACACTTATTACAAAACCAACATGTTGAATTATTAACGTATGACCTTGACCTTAAAATGACATTGTCAAGTTACCGAATTTTGATTAAATTGTCGTAACTTTGTTATGATTAGATGGATTTCATTCAGACTGGGACAAAACAACACTGAGAACAAAACCAACATGTTGAATAATTGAAGTATGACCTTAACCTTTAAATGACCTTGATGGTGCTAAAATCAGCTATATCTTTGGTATAAATGGATGTATTGTCTTCATCATTGGACATAATTACCCTTTGGAAATACCTTCAAAAAGGTTAAACTGAACTTGACCATTATGTTTATTTGACCTTGATGATTTTAACACAATGTGCTTCCTCCAGTGTGTTTGCCTTTAGAAATTAGGAAAAGTCGACTTGCTGTGGCTCTTGTTCAAATTCTTGTGATAAACACTTTCATTAGCTTACAGCATTTTACTCCAGTACCATTCTGTCCTCAGGTGAGCAACCTGGGGCCTATGGCATCCTTATTTTTTAGATGTTTTATTTAAGATTTTTGAACAAAATTTTTTTGGGGCATACTGCGTATCCAAAACAATGGGCAAATTGTGCATCGCACATGAGCTTCCCAATCACTGGAATTTGTTTGTTTTAAAACTGTTTTACTCTGAAACAATAAAGCCAAGAGTTCTCAAATTTTGCAGTGCAATTATGGAGGGAATATCCATTGAAAAGGAGTATAAGAAGCACAGGAAGGGTAGAGGTAAGTGTCATTTTTTTATAGCTTTTAGTACTCAAGGAGCTTTGTGACCACAAGTTGTAGATATTTGGTATGAAGCATTGTTAACTTGTCTTTAAAGGCTTATATACGGAAAACTTTAAAAGTTTTCTTGTCTGAAACTAGGAGCCATAAAGCTTAATAGATACTTTGCATCTAAGGTCCTCTTTCAGGATTGTCCAAATTAAGCCATTGTTGCACCAAGGGTGGAAACATGGATATATATCGGAAAGTGATGTTGTGCACCTGGGTTTTTATTTCCCTCACACAATGAAGTTGTAGGGTATGGTGGTATGAATCAGCTTCTCCCTCTGGCCATCAGGTTTTGTTTGTCTTAAGCATAACTCATAAACTTTTTGAGGTATCAACTTGAAACTTCAAAGATTGATATAAATTTTATTGAGGATAAGTGCAATGCTTAATAACCCAAAATCTTTTTTTCCATAATTTTGGATAATTTCCCTTTGTAATTTTTTATTAGCTCAACTGAGGACAACGTCCTCAAGGTGAGCTTTTGTGATGGCCCATTTTCCGTCGTCCATGCGTCAGTGCGTCCATCCTACAACAATTTCTTTAAACAACTTCTCCTCCTAAACCACTTGGCCAAATTAGTTGAAACTTTGCATGGATGTTCCTTGCATGAAGCACTACCAAAGTTGTTCAAAGAATGCAATTCCATCAAGAACTCTGGTAACTGTGGCAATTGAAAGGAAAAACTTTGAAAATCCTCTTGTCTGAAACCACAAGGCCCTGAGCCTTAAGATTTGGTATATAGCATTGTCTAGTGGACCTCTATCAAGTTTATTCAAATTATGCCCCTTGGGTCAAATTTTGCCCCATCCCGGGGGTCAATTGATTTTACATAGGCTTATAAAGGAAAAACTTTGAAAATCTTCTTGTCTGAAACCTCAAGGCCCTGAGCCTTAAGATATGGTATGTAGCATTGTCTAGTGGACCTCTACAAAGTGTGTTCAAATTATGCCTCTAGGGTCAAATTTTGCCCCGCCCCGGGGATCAACTTATTTAACATAGTGAAAGTTTAAAAATCTTCTTGTCTGAAACCACAAGGACCTGGGCCTTCTGATTTTGTATGTAGCATTGTCTTGTGGACCTCTACCAAATTTGTTCAAATTATACACCTGGGGTCAAATTTGGCCCTGCCCCGGGGGTCAATGGATTTTACATAGGCTTATGTAGTGAAACTTTGAAAATCTTCTTGTCTGAAACCTATAGGCCCTGAGCCTTAAGATTTGATATGTAGCATTGTCGTGTGGACCTCTACCAAGTTTGTTCAAATTATGCCTCTGGGGTCAAATTTGGCCCCGCCCTAGGGGTCGATTGATTTTACATAGGGAGGAATTTAAAAATCTTCTTGTCTGAAACCACAAGGCCCTGATCCTTATGACTTGGTATGTAGCAAGGTCTAGTAAACCTCAACCAAGTTAGTTTAAATTATACCTCTGGGGTCAAATTTGGCCCCCAACTGATTTTTACATAAGTTCATATAGGGTAAACTTTGAAAAATCTTCTTGTATGAAACTACAAGTCCCTGAGCCTTACGATATGGTATGTAGCAATGTCTGAAGGACGTCTCTCAAGTATGTTAGAAAAATTTTCATGGGGTAACTATTGGCCCCTCCAGAGGAGTCACAAGTTTTAAATAGTAGTATAGAAGAAAATCTTTAAAAAAATCTTCATCTCTGAAACCACAAAGCTTAGAATTTTAAAATTTGGCATGAAGCAAGCTTTATCAAGCTTTTTCGAATAATTAGATTAAGTTAAAGGTCACCGAGGCTAAAAATAGGTTTAAACACTGTACTTCATACAGCTTTCATTTAAAGACCAATACCTTTGATATTCTGTATATAGGATCCTTGCATGGACCTCTACCCATGTGTAGGGTTTTTGGTCACAGGGTTAAGGTCAAGGTCACCATAGCTTATGATAAATATTTCTACTTTCTGTCATAGAGCCTTTATTTATTGACTGATATTTTACATATCTACATATTTATATGTACATTACTTACATATTTTAATTAAAACATAAAATACTGCTTAACTGCAAACCTATAGCCAAAATACTCAGGTGAGCGATCTAGGGCCATCATGGCTCTCTTGTAATTTTTGTCTTGGGCATTACTCAAATCGTTTCAACTTCAATCTTCATAGTTAAACAGACCTCATTAAGGAGAAGTGCAGTGCAGAAGAACCATAATTCTCGTTTGCATTTTTTAGCTCACCTGAGCACAAAGTGCCCAGGGTGAGCTTTTCCGTCAGTCCGTCTGTCCGTCCGTCGTCAACTTTTCATTTAAATGACATCTCCTCTGAAACCAAAGGGCCAAATTAAATGAAACTTGCCTGGGATGTTCCTTGCATGAAGCTCTACCAAGATTGTTCTAATTGTTCTGGTCCATTGCATTTCTGGTTCACTGGAGCTAAAAATTAGATTTTAAAAGTTGGATCTTTAAAAATCTTCTTCTCTGAAACCACAAGTCCTGGAGCTTAGATATTGGGTATGAAGCATCATCTAGTGGACCTCTACCAAGTTTGTTCAAATTATGACCCTGGAGTCAAAACTGACCCCATCCCAGGGGTCAGTTGATTTTACATAGATTTGTATAGGGAAAACTTAAAAATCTTCTTGTCAGAAACTACAAGGCCTAGAGTTTAGATGTTTGATGTGCAGCATCGTCCAGTGGACCTTTACCAAGTTTGTTCAGATCATGGCTCCTGGGTCAAAAATGGCCCAGCCCCGGGGGTCACATGTTTCACATAGAGTTATATAGGAAAAACTTTAAAAAATCTTCTTGTCAGCAACTGCAAGGCCTAGAGTTTAGATATTTGGTGTGCAGCATTTTCCAGTGGACCTCTACTAAGTTTGTTCAAATCATAGCCACTGGGTTAAAATAGGCCCCACCCCGGGGGTCACTTGTTTACATAGAGTTATATAGGAACAAGGCATGGAGCTTTCATACTTGGTATAAGGCATCATCTAGTTGACCTCTACCAAGATTGTTCAAATTATGACCCTGTGGTCATAACTGGCCCCGCCCCAGGGGTCACATGCTTACATAGAGTTATATAGGAAAACTTTAAAAAATCTTCTTGTCAGAAACCACAAGGCCTGGAGCTTAGATTTTTAGCTCAACTGAGCCTGCTCAGGGTGAGCTTTTGGGATCGTTGAATGTCTGGCGTCCGTCGGCATTCATAGTGCGTCTTCAACAATTTGACTTAAACAACATCTCCTCCTAAACTGCTGAACCAACATTGATGAAACATGCCTGGGATATTCCTTGCATGAAGCTCTACCAAAGTTGTCCAAAGAATTCAATTCCATCAAGAACTCTGGTTGCTATGGCAACTTAAAGGAAAAACTTTGAAAATCTTCTTGTCTGAAACCACAAGGCCCTGAGCCTTAAGATTTGATATGTAGCATTGTCTAGTGGACCTCTAACAAGTTTGTTCAAATAATGCCAATTGATTTTACATAGGCTTATATAGGAAAACTTTAAAAATCTTCTTGCCTGAAACCACAAGACCTAGAGTTTAGATACACTGGGACCCCGTTATAGCGCTCTAGTTGGGGTCCAAGGTTTCAGACCGCGATATAAATGGGGTTTTGATATATAATGCACCTACCGAGATCATAAACTTGACCTGTTGAATTTGCTAGTATTACCCAACCCACCTATTAAACATGTAACTGTATCATTATCAAGTTAAAACATTCAAAAGAACCAAATTTGTTTGTAAACCACTTAAGAAACATTTTGTATAAAGAAAAAATATTATTTGGTAAAATATTACCTGCTTTGTTTAAAAAAAAACAGATAAAAATCGCATAAGAAAAATGTAAACATAAGCAATTCCCGGGAAAACCGCGGCGTGAGCGTTAAGAAAGTAACACAGTGAAAATCGGTAAGTTACAATGTGTAACGCTGCACTGTAATAAAGTAAAAACTGAAAGACAACTCTCAGATTCTTAGATGCAGTCCTGTAATATCTTCGTGATATACAACGAACTTTCTGCCGGCCGATAGAAAACCCATGGTTTTTAAACAGATTTTCAGCTTGTGTTTGTTACTCAGTTCATCGATGTTTGCGCGTCAAGGTTTTCATAACAATTTGATACGTGACTGAGCATCTATCACAATGAACAAAAAGTGGATTAACACCAGACTTTGCGTGCTTTTCACACTTTTGCCGCCCGAGAGCGTCCTAATTATGTAGTTAATTGTACTTCGCTGACATATTAAACAAGCGTTGTTATGGATACAGCACGTAAGTAAAACCGTGAAAATCAGTAAGTTAAAATGTGTAACGCTGCACTGTAATAAAGTAAACACTGAAAGACAACTCTCAGATTCTTAGATGCAGTCCTTTAATATCTTCGTGAGAAACAATGAACTTTGTGCCATTCGATAGAAAACGCAAGGTTTTTAAACAGATTTTCAGCTTGTGTTTGTTACTCAGTTCATCGATGTTTGCGCGTCAAGGTTTTCATAACAATTTGATACCTGACTGATCATCGATCACAACGAACAAAGAAGCGGATTAACGCCAGACTTTGCTTGCTTTTCACATTTTTCCCGCCCTAGAGCGTCCTAATTACTTAGTTAATTGTACTTCGCTGACACATTAAACAAGTGTTGTTATGGAAACAGCACGTAAGATATGCATGTAAAATAATTATGGTCTGTGAAAAATAGGTACTTTATTAACCAGGTTTTCAGCGAAAACCTGGTTATTGTAATGCTGAAGTCGGCGGGCGGGCGGGCGTCAACTTTTGGTTTCCGCTCAATAACTTGAGTTTACTTTGGCCTATTGATGCCAAACTTGGTGTATGGGTAGCTTATATCAAGAGGCAGCTTGGGATTGCTACCCAGGTGTCTATGATCAAGGTCAAGGTCACTATTGCTAAAAAAAGAAATTCAGTTTCCACTCAATAACTTGAGTTTGCTTTGACCTATTGACCCCAAACTTGGTATATGAGTAGCTTATATCAAGAGGCAGCTTGGGGTTGCTACCCAGGTGTCTGTGATCAAGGTCAAGGTCACTGTTGCTAAAAATAGAAATTCAGTTTCCGCTCAATAACTTGAGTTTGCTTTGACCTATTGACCCCAAACTTGGTATATTGGTAGCTTATATCAAGAGGCAGCTTAGAATTGCTACCTAGGTGTCTGTGATCAAGGTCAAGGTCACTGTTGCTAAAAATAGAAATTCAGTTTCCACTCAATAACTTGAGTTTGCTTTGACCTATTGACCCCAAACTTGGTATATGGGTAGCTTATATCAAGGGGCAGCTTGACATTGCTACCCAGGTGTCTGTGATCAAGGTCAAGGTCACTGTTGCTAAAAATAGAAATTCAGTTTCTGCACAATAACTTTAGTTTGCTTCGGTCTATTGATGCTAAACTTGGTATATGGGTAGCTAATATTAAGAGGCAGCTTGGGATTGCTACCCAGGTGTCTGTGGTCAAGGTCAAGGTCACTGTTGCTAAAAAAAGAAATTAAGTTTCCGCTCAATAACTTGAGTTTGCTTAGACCTATTGACACTAAATTTAGTATTTGCGTAGCTTATATCAAGATGCAACTTGGCATTGCTACCCAAGTGTCTGTGAACAAGGTCAAGGTCACTGTTGCTTTAAAAAAGAAATTCAGTTGTCACGTAATAACTTGAGTTTGCATTGACCTGTTGACACCAAACTTGCTGTGTGGGTAGCTTATCTTAAGATGCAGCTTGGGATTGCTATTATGATATCTGGGAGCAAGGTCAAGGTCACTTGCTTACAATAGAATTTTCAGCTTCTACTCAATAACTTCAGCACACTTTGACCTATTGATACTCAACTTGGCATGTGTGTAGCTTTTTATTTTGAACTATTGAAAACAACTTTCAGTGTTGGTACCAAAATAACAGCACCATTTTAACTTCACTGCCATATTTCTTCCTAATTCCTGTCACATCAATACTTGGTCGTTGAAAACCTGGTTTTCATCGCATTGCGGCGCTTCTTGTTTCTTTTTCTCTTTTTTTTTTTGGATTTTTTTTTGGGAGCCATGACCCTTGAGTGTTATACTGAGGTTAGCGTTATAACAGGGCACGTAGTAACAGGGTCCGAGTGTATTTGGTGTGCAGCATTGTCCAGTGGACCTCTACCAAGTTTGTTCAAATCATGGCTCCCGGGTCAAAAATGGCTCCGCCCCAGGGGTCACTTGATTTACATAGAGTTATATAGGAAAACTTTAAAAATCTTCTTGTCTTAAACCACAAGGCCTAGAGTTTAGATATTTGGTATGAGGCATCATCTTGTGGACCTCTACAAAATTGTTCAAATAATGACCCTGGGGTCAGAACTGGCCCCGCCCTTGGGGTCACTTGATTTACATAGTGTTATAGAGGGAAAACTTTAAAAATCTTCTTGTCAGAAACCGCAAGGCATGGAGCTTAGATATTTGGTGTGTAGCATTGTCTAGTAGACCTCTACCAAGATTGTTCAAATCATGGCCCTGGGCATACCTGCCATAATTTTTCTGGCCATTTCCGGGATTTTGATATCGAATTTCCGGGATTTGAGCCGATTTTCCGGGACATACAACTATATATATACTTTCAATGCAGTACACAAAATTGGACAGGGATTCCGTTTTTGGCTGGAAAAGCCGTGCACGTCTTTCAAATACACATCAGTACCATCAGTTTCATACCTTTTATTTTAGTTGCAAGAGCATAGTAATTGTCAGGCTTGCAGAGATGTTCAAGCTCAATCAATGTAGCTCTACCAAGATTGTTCAAATGGTTCTGGTCCATTGCATTTCTGGTTCACTGGAGCTGAAATTAGATTTTAAAAGTTGGATCTTTAAAAATCTTCTTCTCCGAAACCACAAGGCCTGGAGCTTAGATATTTGGTATAAGCATCATCTAGTGGACCTCTACCAAGTTTGTTCAGATTATGACTGTGGGGTCAAAACTGACCCCATCCCAGTTGTCAGTTGATTTAACATAGATTTAGGGAAAACTTAAAAAATCTTCTTGTCATAAACTGCAAGGCCTAGATATTAGATATTTGGTGTGCAGCATTGTCCAGTGGACCTCTGCTAAGTTTCTTCAAATCATAGCCACTGGGTCAAAATAGGCCCCACCCCATGGGTCAGTTGATTTTACTGTGGCTTATATAGGAAATCTTTAAAAATCTTCTCCTCAGAAACCACAATGCCTACAGCTAAGATATTTGGTCTGTAGCATTGTCTAGTGGACCTCTATCAAGTTTGTTCAAATTATGTCCCCTGGGTCAAAATTAACCACGCCCTAGGGTTCTCTTCATTTACATATAGTTATATAGGAATAAACACGAAAAATATTTTTCTCCGAAACTAAGGCTAACATTTTTAGCTCACCTGTCACGCAGTGACAGAGTGAGCTATTAGGATACCCTTGTGTCCGGCGTCCGTCGTCCGTCCGTCGTTCGTCGTCCGTCGTCCGTCGTCAACATTTTCTTTAAATGACATCTCCTCCTAAACCCCTGGCCCAATTTTAAAATAACTTCATACTAATGGTCCTTAGATGTCCCTTTACCAAGTTTGCTCAAATGGTTCCGGTCCAATGCACAATATGGCTGTGAGGCCCTAAAAGGTGTTTTTAAAATGGAAATTTCAAAAATCTTCTTGTCTGAAATAACAAGGCCCAGAGCTTTCATATTTGGTATGAAGCATCATCTAGGGGACCTCTGTCAAGTTTGCTCAAATCATGACTTCCGGGGTCAAACTGGTTCAGCCCCGGGGGTAAATAGATTTTACTTAGAATTTATATAGGAAAAACTTCAAAAATCTTCTTCTCCAGAACCACAAAGCCTGGCGCTTAGATATTTTGCATGTAGCATTAACTAGTAGACTTCTACCAAGTTTGCTCAAATCATGATCCCCGGGGTCAAGTTGATCTCGCCCGGGGGTCAGTTAATTTTATATAGAGTTTATATAGGAAAAACTTCAAAAATCTTCTTCTCCAGAACCACAAAGGCTAGAGCTTAGATATTTTGCATGTAGCATAACCAAGTAGACCTTAACCAAGTTTGCTCAAATCATGATCCCCGGGGTCAGATTGACCCCGCCCCGGGGGTCAATTGATTTTATATAGAGTTTATATAGGAAAAACTTCAAAAATCTTCTTCTCCAGAACCACAAAGCCTGGAGCTTAGATATTTTGCATGTAGCATTACCTAGTAGACTTCTACCAAGTTTGCTCAAATCATGATCCCCGGGGTCAAGTTGACCCCGCCCGGGGGTCAATTGATTTTATATAGAGTTTATATAGGAAAAACTTCAAAAATCTTCTTCTCCAGAACCACAAAGCCTGGAGCTTAGATATTTTGCATGTAGCATTACCTAGTAGACCTTTACCAAGTTTGCTTAAATCATGATCCCCGGGGTCAAATTGACCCCGCCCCATAGTCAATTCATTTTATATATAGTTTATATAGGAAAAACTTCAAAAATCTTCTTCTCCAGAACTGCAGGCCTGGAGCTTAGATATTTTGCATGTAGCATTAACTAGTAGACTTCTACCAAGTTTGCTCAAATCATGATCCCCGGGGTCAAATTGACCCCGCCTGGGGGTCAGTTGATTTTATATAGAGTTTATATAGGAAAAACTTCAAAAAATCTTCTACTCCAGAACCAGAAAGCCTAGAGCTTAGAAATTTTGCATGTAGCATGACCTAGTAGACCTTAACCAAGTTTGCTCAAATCATGATCCCCGGGGTCAAATTGACCCCGCCCCATAGTCAATTCATTTTATATATAGTTTATATAGCCATCTGATCTTAGTCTGCAAAGTTTGCTTCGGTCTTCCCAACTGCTGAGTTCAGTACGTACAGTCCATGGTCTGTGGATCACCTATCTTGTGTGTCATAACGTGCTCTCAAATTCTGTACTGGTACAGAATTTACCAACACAGGTTAACTGCATACCATTATGTAACTTAAATACTGTCTCAAAATAGCATATACCCTAACACAAAAGTCACTTCTAGACTGTACATTTCTGAAGGAAACTACCTTCAGCCAAAATGAAAACATTACACCTGTTTCAGATATCCATATTTCAATTTGTACTTCATACAATAGTTTCATGTTAACTTACAAAGAAAAAAAAAATGTATCGAAAGTCTAATGACTTTGAAATGTTAACATTTTCCATGTATTTATCATCTAGACGAAATGAGGTAAACTGGAAATTATTAAAACAGTTCATGTAAAGTTAAAACTTCACCAATCAGCAAGTGTGGACACATGCCCTTCTTTCACCAATTCTCTCCTCATTATGTCTACAATATCGTTTCATGGTCTATCAGGTGAGCGATTCAGGGCCATCATGGCCCTCTTGTTTAATAAATAGTTTTATGGGATTTTTTGAAAAAATAGGGTCGGAGGTCGAAATAAAAATAAAAGTACAAAATACCACTAGTCGACCAAAAAAATAAAAATAAAAGCTTTGACATGGCAATATTTTTTTATCTTTTATATATCATTTTTTCTTGTTAGTTTGATATTTGTTGATATAAATCAGATGATAAAATGAGCTTTGTCACTAGGAAATGTGATTTTATGATTGTGTAACCAGTGTGAGCCCATATCAGCCTGGGCATCAGCATAGTCAGAACTGGGTCTACACTGCTAAGAAGCCATAGAAGACATATTTTGTCCCAAGAAGCAGTTTTCCTAATTCAGCTAAACAGATGAGCAGGAAGGCCAGAATTAATTTTACTTCAACATTGTCTGGAAATAAATATTTCTGTTTGGTGTATATGCAAATCTTATTTCCACAAACCCTGGAATTTCATTCCAAGCAGACGAGACTTATATCAGATACAGATGCCCAACTTTGTACAAATACCGGTGACCATAAGCACCTACTGTGTACCGCTGGGTGGATTTCAATAATATACTTGATACAAAAATGCCAGCTACTTCATGTATTACTAGTTTGCAGATGCAGATTTTGGTGATTCTACTAGAACTCGCACCTTATACACTAATGTGACTATACTTGTTACAGCCAAGCTAAAACATTTTGGCCATACCAAACAACTGTTGCTATATTTAATAGAAGAGACGTTTTACTTCTACAATAATTACTTTTACTGTATTACAACAGCAATCAAAAGCACCAAATGACTGTCAGTTTGAATTGTTGAAAACAATAATGATAAGCAAAATGAAACTAACTTCTGCTTTTAAACTTTTAAGAATTTACCAAGCCTCAGTTTCATGAAAAACTCAAAAGATTGCTTAGCTATTATTTTTAACAGTTATTCTTACTAGATGTAAAAATTAAATAGAGAATAAACTTTACAAAACTGTTTCTGCCAATGTAAGAGTTATATTTATCAATGGCAGCTCGCCTTGAACTGTCAGTGGTGTGAATCCTGCCTTAACTGTACTTTAATCTCTCAACAACAGACTGCTGAAATGTTTCATTTCCTGGTAAACACAACAGAGTTAAGTAAAAACAAATGTGTAGAAAAACACATTTAACACGAACCCAAAATCCTTTAGCGCACCAAATTGTATTGTCTTATCAACCTCCGTATTCATTTCAACGTGTTTTTTTTATTAGTATCCTAGAGTGACCAAATTTTGATGCCTATAAGGTTTTCTTTCATAGTATCTTGTTAAAGCACATTAATTCAATGAATTAACAGAATGAACCTAAGAAATAAACCATTGTTGAATAAATGATTATATTTTAACACTTTTATTTGATATCATTTTTCACCAAACTGTTCAAATTCAACTCGAAGTAGAAGCAACCATTTTTGTTGAGGGTGCCCTAAAATGACGCCTTTCATTGGCAGCTGTAAAAATACACTTTAGGATAAGATATATGCAATAAAGACTTTACTGGTGTTGATCAGCAGTATCAGGAAGCTAGATCTGCAGTGTATCTAACAAAAGAAAATTTTCAACTTTTTCTGTCAGTGTTGAACAAAACCTGGTTATCGACAGTTGATCTGCAGTGCGTTTTACATGATGCTATAAGAAGTTGGTGAAAATCACCAGTAAACTTCATTTTTGGATCTTGCAAATGAAAAATTAAAATTGCTATGAAGCCAGTTAAAAGTAAACTGGCACACTCTTTCTCCTTATTTGGGTGTTTACCTGACAAAATAGCTTTTAATTTATTTGAACCAAGTGCTTCATGCAAAATGACTAATATAAAGCATACTGGTTGCTCAAAGCTCAACAACTTTGCTAAAAATAAACGTGATGAGACACATGACTGCCAAGTGACCAAAATGGCTAGATCAAGGCACCAGGCAAGCAGACTTTTCTTCTTCTTTTACAAAGAAAAATTGAAACAAAATGGAAGGAAATATTGTATTAGTAAAAAAAACCCATAAAATCTGATGGCTAATGTTTTTATCTGTTTAACCAGAACTTTGCATTCTAACTTGCCACTTATTTTTAAGAAAGTGGAGCACATATTTATTTACAATTATTGTATCACACGAGTAACAGTGTCAGGGGAGGCTGCTTGGATTAGTTATGAAGCAAAACAAACAAGGCGTCAAAATAGGGCAGCTTTATTTTAGGGCACGCCATGTTCGCCAAACAATAGCTCGGCCAAAGCCTACATTCCTTATGAAGGATTTTATTTTTTCCATTCTTAGCGAGCTGAATTTTAAAATAACTGCACCCGCTTGATAATTTTTTTTGGTTAATGTTCGCATCCACAGAAATCACAGGCTTAGAGCACGCCATATTGAACTCTCGAATGAAATGTAAATTTGAATGCGTACACGATTGGCTCATTCCTTTTTCAGCATCCAATGGTATTTGCGCTTATATACATTGAATTACTAATACACTTATCGTTGTCGGCTCTTTTATTTTTACGCAAGGTAAACGGAGACTGTCGGCAGAATATATGAAAATAAAAATGCAGAAAGTTGCTTTCTTTTTATTTCATTTTGACATAAAATACGGTCTGCGGTCCCGTAAAACTATTTATTAATAAATGATGGCCTAATAGGACTAGACCTTAGATATTTGGTGTGGAGTATTGTGTTGAGAACCTTTACCAGTATTGCTTATATGTTGGCCCCGGGGTCAAAATTGGCCCCGCCCCGGGGGCCCTTATTAGCTCACCTGAGCACAAAGTGCTCAGGGTGAGCTTTTCTGATCAGTCTTTGTCTGTCATCCGTCCGTCCGTCCGTCGTCAACTTTTCATTCAAATGACATCTTCCCTGAAACCAAATTGCCATATTAAATGAAACTTGCCTGGGATGTTCCTTGCATGAAGCTCTACCAAAGTTGTTCAAAGAATTCAATTCCATCAAGAACTCTAGTTGCTATGGCAACTTAAAAGAAAAAACTTTGAAAATCTTTTTGTCTGAAACCACAAGGCCTAGAGCTTAGATATTTGGCATTTAGCACCCTCTAATGGAACTCTACAAAAATTATTCAAATTATTTCCCTGGGGTCAAAATTGGCCCCGCCCCAGGGGTCACTTCATTTTACAGTGACTTATATAGGAAATCTTTAAAAATCTTCTTCTCTGAAACCACAATGCGTACAGCTTAGTTATTTGGTATGTAGCATTGTCTAGTGGATGTCTACCAAGTTTGTTCAAATTATGTCCCCTGGGTCAAAATTGGCCACGCCCCAGGGTTCTCTTGGTTTACATATAGTTATATAGGAAAAACATGAAAAATCATTTTTCTCCAAAACTAATAGGACTAGACCTTAGATATTTGGTGTGGAGTATTGTGTAGAGAACCTTTACCAGTATTGTTTATATGTTGGCCATGGGGACAAAATTAGCACCGCCCTGGGGGCCCTTAATATGTAAAAAAGGCAAACTTTAAAAATCTTCTTCTCAGAAACTACAATGCCTACAGCTTTGATATTTGGTATGTAGCATTGTCTAGTGGATGTCTACCAAGTTTGTTCAAATTATGTCCCCTGAATCAAAATTGGCCACGCCCCAGGGTTCTCTTGGTTTACATATAGTTATATAGGAAAAACATTAAAAGTCATTTTTCTCTAAAACTAATAGGACTAGACCTTAGATATTTGGTATGGAGTATTGTGTAGAGAACCTCTACCAGTATTGTTTATATGTTGGCCATGGGGTCAAAATTGTCCCCGCCCTGTGTGCCCTTAATATGTTAAAAAGGAAATCTTTAAAAATCTTCTTCTCTGAAACCACAATGCGTACAGCTTAGATATTTTTATGTAGCATTGTCTAGTGAATGTCTACCAAGTTTGTTCAAATTATGTTTCCTGGGTCAAATTGGCCACGCCCCAGCGTTCTCTTGGTTTACATATAGTTATATAGGAAAAACATGAAAAATCATTTTTCTCCAAAACTAATAGGACTAGACCTTAGATATTTGGTGTGGAGTTTTGTGTAGAGGACCTATACCAGTGTTGTTTATATGTTGGCCCTGGGGTCAAAATTGTCCCCGCCCCAATGGCCCTTAATATTTAAAAAAGGAAATCTTTAAAAATCTTCATCTCTGAACCCACAATGCGTACAGCTTAGATATTTGGTATGTAGCATTGTCTAGTGGATGTCTACCAAGTTTGTTCAAATTATGTCCCCTGGGTCAAAATTGGCAGCACCCCAGGGTTCTCTAGGTTTACATATAGTTATATAGGAAAAACATGAAAAATCATTTTTCTACAAAAGTAATAGGACTAGACCTTAGATATTTGGTGTGGAGTATTGTGTAGAGGACCTTTACTAGTATTGTTTATATGTTGGCCCTTGGGTCAAAATTGTCCCCGCCCAGGGGGGCCCTTAATATGTAAAAAAGGAAATCTTTAAAAATCTTACTGGAAACCTCAATGCCTACAGCTTAGATATTTGGTATATAGCATTGTCTAGTGGATGTTTACCATGTTTGTTCAAATTATGTTCCCTGGGGTCAAAAATGGCCACGCCCCAGGGTTCTCTTGGTTTACATAGATTTATATAGGAAAAACATGAAAAATACCCGGGTGTAGATTTTCCAGGGTAAGCCTGGAAGAGAGGCTGGCAAACCCTGGAAAACTATGGAAAAGCATGGAATTCCATGGAAATTCATGGAAAATGCAGCATTTTTTCCATGCTATATGGACTTTTTTGGTCCAGCCATTTCCAGCATGGCTGGAATAGGCTGGAAATTGGCTGGACATTTGTGGTATAAGACTGGAAAACCATGGACTTTACTTCGATGCAGCATGGAAAGTGGAACTTAGATTTTTTTGATGCTGGAAATGTGTTAAACTTTCTCTAAGTATGCTGGAAAAAAGTTGTAAAAATTACAAGAAATCTGACTTTATATATTCAGCTCAATATTGTAAATTTACAAAGAGATATAAAATCATCATTTACTTTAATGCAAGTTACTGTAAATTATTTGAACTTTGACACTTTTAACATTTCATTGTAGTTGTAAAGGAGTATCTCAGAAAAAAATGTCCGTGCTAAAAAAGTAAATGAATTGATAGTAAATACAGTATTATTATTTAAATAAATCTGCATGAATTTATTGTACAATGAAATAATATTCATTTAATTACAGACTTTAATTTAAATACAAATTAATTAAAGTCTTTGATTCAATCATTCAGGTACTAATTATCATGATGGGGTTGCACCTTGCACATGATAAGAAGCTAAGGAAATTTATATCTCTGGTTAAATCATTTATTTGCTTGAGTTAACTATCACCCACAGGCACTAGACACAATCAATTTAATTTACCTTTTCTTTATATGTAGTATGTATGCGTATATAGGTAAATTAAATTGATTGTGTCTAGTGCCTGTGCTATCACCTAAAAAATATTGAAAAAAGTTTTTTCTTTACAAGAAAGATTTTTTTATTTTACATTGCAAGAGAATAAATAAGTCTCTTTAGAATCACATAATGTGTAAAAACAATGCTGATTTTAGTGTGACCTCCCGCGTGAAAATCAATAAATTCGGTGATTCGAAAGATGATTGGATAAGGTAAGCTGTAATACTTAACGTATGCCGAGAAATAGTCCCGTAAAGTCAAGGCGAATAATACTTCTGAATTGTCCTTACCTATGAAACGTGAATATATAATATTATGTTCAACCTTCAACATATTGATTTTGTACATTAAATATTTTTTTCTGTAAATATTTTGTATCCGCGTATGAAAATAACCATGTGCAATTTTGACCCGCTTGACCTGTGACCCGACTTCCGCTACATTTGAAATCCTCGTCGAGTAGAGTAAAACGCTAACAATGAGAAGACTTAAATTAGGTACGTTACAGATGCAGAAATGCAGGATGAGTACTTGGATTCGGTAAGTTTTATGTATCTTTCTTAATTTCTTTCAGTGTTTGCAAAAATTATTATCATTTAACAACGATTATAATATCGATTTCAATCTCGGAATATAACGATTCGTCCCAAAGACGATTCGCAATTCGATGGCCGAAACGTTACATGCTTCCAGATTAACTGATTAAGGTTAGAGATGTCTGTTGTTTTTTCTTTTAACTAAGATAATTAACCAGTTTTAGGTGTAATTAACTTTCTTTTAGTCTTGTTAGATTGTTTTAAGTAATTTGGAAAAAATGTTTATGAACATGAAAAACATGAAGTTAAGAAAATGATAATGAGCTCTAAATTTTCTCTTCAGAAAATGTATTGTGTCTGTATTTCATGGAGGGTAAAGACCATTAAAGCATGGCATGCAGATGAAAACAATATTCCATCACTAGCAAAAGGTAAGTTAAGTACATTAGTCATGAAGATCAGAATTGTTTACAAACATTTGTGTAATCTTTCTTTAAAAAATAGGATTTCTACTTTTAGTTTTACTGTTTATAATAGTGGTTAATTTGGTTTAATTTAGTTCTAATTTTGTTAAAATTTCACATTCATGCTCACCTGGATTAAAAAAAATGTGAACAGACATGTTTTATTTTATCCTCGACTTGAGTTTTTATTGCTTTTATTTCTGAATAATGTTTATAAAGTGTCAAGAGAAGAGGATGTGAGCTGAAATATTGAAAATTTATATTTGTACTTTCAGACAAAACTGACTGATTGTCTAGAAGATTCAGGGGGTGCAAAAAATAAGTCACAATGATTGTATGAAGAATGCTGGTGTTATAACCAGAAATTTACATCCTCATAGCATTGGATCAACATGGTAAGTTACTGTAAGGTATCTGTTTTATATTTAAAGGTGAGTGGTCATCATATTTACATACTAATTTTTATATTTGATCGTGTAGAACAAACTTAAGTAAGATTATTTTTCATAATTTAAGCATTAAATTATCGGTTATTGCCTTTGTATTACCCATACAAAGTCAGGTATCACACAGATGTAAGAGTTGCTAACTGTTATGCAGGTGCGATCTCAAACCGGAAGTGACATACATATATCCCTATGTAAATTGTTGATAGTTCATGATAGCGATATTTATATGTGATTCTTGTAATATGATTTGAATTTACGTACATATTGTGTATGAACTATATAAAATACACTTTTTTGTTGTGTTTATTGTAATCTACGTATCGAAATCTATTTAAAACAGAAAAACATGCCTATTCTTGGCCCACAGACCTTTTAAGTATTTATAAATGTTTACATTTAGCCTCGAATTTCTTTTGTTACAGAACTTGTGTTAATTTTGTGTGTGGAACTTCATGGCACTGATCAGTATTCACTATTTATTTGATATAAAGGACACCCTTTTGTCTTTCATGAAAAAATTTCTATTGAAAGAGTCAGTAAATATGGCTAAAATGTTTTGTTTTGTATTTCAGAATTAATGAAGAAGATATATTGAGTCAGTGTCAGGCAGAAAGGCCAAGAAGAAAAGATAACTGAATGACTTTTGTTAAAGTAAACCAAGATCCTGTTGTTGTTTTTTCTTAAACTTTAATTTAGTTCTTGTGTTCAGCTACTCAGACATTGGATATAGAGGACAAACTATAGTAATAATTGTTGTTGTTTCCAGAATTTTTGTGATTCAGCTTGAAAAAATAGTGTGATGATATTTTGTGTGCTCGATTGCTGAACTGTATTTCGCAGATGTTTTTGTTGGCAAATATAGCTATTTATCTAAGTAAAAATTCTTCTTTTTTTCACTATCAAATTAAGTAGGAGTACAGTGTAGACTGTCGAAACACATCATAATTATATACATCAGATGAATCTGTATTATGAAAAATGGTTACTAGGCTTTCACTTTCCTTGTATTTTACATTTAAAAAAAATCATTCAGGGATGCTGGAATTAGGCTGGATTTTTTTCCATGTTATACTGTCAAGGCTGGACTGTTTACCGTGATGAAAAGTCCAGCCTCTATGGTTGGCAGACACATGGAATACCCTGGAAAAAAATCCATACTTTCGTTCCAATACTCCATGTACATGGAAAAGCATGGAATAAAGTCCATGCTTTTCCATGGAAAATATTCCATGTAGCATGGAAAATGTTCCATGTTATTTCCCTGTTTTTCCAGCCCATTTTTTTTCAGCCTCAGCCTGGAAAAGGCTGGAAAATTTTGTTCCAATACTCCAGCCTCTTATTTTCCATGGAAATCCCTGGAAAAGCATGGACTTTTTACACCCGGGAAATTTTTCTCCAAAACAAATAGGTGTAGACCTTAGATATTTGGTGTTGAGTATTGTGTAAAGAACCTTTACCAATATTTTTTAAATGTTGGCCCTGGGGTTAAAATTGGCCCCGCCCCGGGGGCCCTTAATATGTAAAAAAGGAATTCTTTAAAAATCTTCTTGTCTGAAACCATAAGGCCTAGAATTTTAAAATTTGGCATGAAGCAAGCTTTATCAAGCTTTTTCAAATTATTAGATTAGGTAAAATTAAAGGCTTAAAATAGATTCATCTACTCTACCTCATAAAGACTTCATTTATAGACCAATATCTTTGATTTTCAATATATAGGTCCCTTGCATGGACCTCTATCCATGGGTAGGGTTTGAGGTCACTGGATCAAACTCAAGGTCACCATAGCTTATAATAGATATTTCTACTTTCTGTCATAGAGCCTTTATTTATTGACTGACATTTTACATATTTGGTTTGTAGGCACTTATATATTTTCAGTTAAAAAATGAAATACTGCTTAACAGCAAACCTACAGCCAAAGTACTCAGGTGAGCGATCCAGGGCCATCATGGTCCTCTTGTTATGTAAAAAAGGCAATCTTTAAAAATCTTCTTACTGGAAACCTCAATGCCTACAGCTTAGATATTTGGTATGCAGCATTGTCTAGTGGATGTCTACCAAAGTTGTTCAAATTATGTCCCCTGGGTCAAAATTGGCCACGCCCCAGGGTTCTCTTGGTTTACATATAGTTATATAGGAAAAACATGAAAAATCATTTTTCTTCCTAACTTACAGGACTAGACCTTAGATATTTGGTGTGGAGTATTGTGTTGAGAACCTTTACCCATATTGTTTATATGTTGGCCCTGGGGTCAAAATTGGCCCCGGCCCGGGGGCCCTTAATAATTATGTAAAAAAGGCAATCTTTAAAAATCTTCTTACTTGAAACCTCAATGCCTACAGCTTAGATATTTGGTATGCAGCATTTTCTAGTGGACCTCTACCTAGTTTGTTTGAAAAATGTCCCTGGGGTCACTATTGGCCCCGCCCAAGGGGTCACAGGTTTTAAATAGTAGTATAGAAGAAAATCTTTAAAAATCTTCTTGTCTGAAACCACAAGGCCTAGAATTTTAAAATTTGGCATGAAGCAAGCTTTTTCAAGTTCATGAAGTTCATGAAGTAATAGAAATCATTCCAGTCCAATTGTTTGTTGGCTGGTAAACACTTGGTTTCTGGGTTATGTTTTCCCTGATTGATTCCAGTTAATACAATTCAATAACTAGGTTCCGGTTTCTTATTTAAATGTTATCATGGCATATAAAGTTCATTTGATAATTAAAATATTAATTTCACATTTGTAAAACTATACTACAAGACACTGTTCCAATTTCTTTTTATACACTTCTAGTACTAATTACACTGCATACTGTGCTAGACACTGTAACTGTCACTCGTAGCACGCGGCTTTAAATTTTAAATCAAGGCCCTCCCAAAATTTGTTTAAATTTGATTTAAATGAGTTTACAGATGACGACTCAACTACATGGTTGGGCAGACTGTTCCATGTATCAACAACTCTCTATGAGAATATGCCTTTTCTAAATTCTGTTCTGACCCTTTTTTGAATAACTTGCGACTATTCCCCCGGGTTAAAGACTGCACAGACCTAGTAAACATTTTATCTGAATCTACTTTATCAATGTTATTTAAAATTTTGAATAATTGCACCGTGTCAGCTCTTAATCTTCTGTATTCCAGTGTTGGTATGCCCAAAAGCTTGAGATGATCACTATAAGAGAGGGATTTCAACCTTGGAAGTAGTCTGGTAGCCCACCTTTGAACATTCTCTATTGCTATTTTATCTTTCTTCCTTCTTGGGTTCCAGATTACCAGTGCATATTCCAAGTGAGGTCTAACTAAGGATTTATACAACATTAAAAACATATTTATACCCCCGCTTCGAAGAAGTGGGGGATATACTGTTTTACCCTTGTCCGTGTGTGCATCCATCCGTCCGTGTGTGCTTCCATCCATCCGTCTGTCCGTAACAAATTTCCGTTGCAGTTTTCTCAGCAACTATCACAAGCAGAAGCCTGATATTTCACATATTGCTATACCCTATACAGTAAAAACTCACGATGCGACCAACTCAATATACAGACCAACTCAATATTACGAACATTTTCTTCTGGTCCCGATTTTTTTACTATATATTCTTTTGTTAGTTAAACTCAGTAATAAGACCAACTCAATATTGCGTATTGCGACCACAATTTCCGGTCCCGAATGAAAATACAAACCTTTTTTGAACTCGAAATTACAACCGCGACCAGAACGGAACAAAACGGGCAGCTGTTGACTTTAGCTATTCATCAAAGGTCGAGGTCGGCAAACTTGTTTACACAAACATGTACATAATAGGCACCTCGTGTTAATTGGTGTTAATTGATAATTTGACAGGTCAAAAGGATCCAGGTGTGGATAATTTACTTTAAAGTTGGTAGTTATTGGTTTAATTGTTTATGACACCCTTATTAGAGTAGACTGCGGCTTACTGCACTATAAATTTTCTATTGTTATAGTCACTAATTGAAGCGCAAACGAATTAATGCAACACTAAAATCCAAAATTTTGTGAGATTTACGTATCACTTTACATTTTTATTTTGATTGATACACATTGTACAAGTTGATTACACAAAATATTCCTCCTGAAATTTGACTAAAATGAGCAAAAAGCGGACAGAGCTTTCTCTTAAAGAGATAATAAATTTTAATATTTTTTGGAGTTTATATAGATTTAACCATATATTGACCATTATTCTGATCAAATCATTAGTTAATCAAAGTAAGGACAAATAAAACAAATAAGTTATGCTCAGTGACACTACAATTGACGCAAAACACACACTGGATCGATAAATCTACCATACACCTTCATGTTATCATCTGAACTCAATTTTAGGACCAACTCAATATTAAGACCACTTATTGCTGGTCCCAGAGGTGGTCTCATTATTGAGGTTTTACTGTAGTCCCATATGGTGTAAAGCGATTTTATGCTCCTTGCTCATCTACTTCCTGTTTACCGAATATTTTTAGATTTTGTCACTGTATAGGTGCATTACATCAACCAAACGACATCTTTATTTTCCGTCGCAGTTTTCTAAGCAACTAGAGCATGCAGCCGCCTGATATTTTGCATATTGCTTTATCCTATAGTCCCATATGGTGTTAAGCGATTTTATGCTCCTTGCTCATCTACTTCCTGTTTACCGAATACTTAGATTTTTACACATAGTTGACATACATTCACAATATCCGTCACAGTTTTCTCAGCAACTATAAGATGCAGCAGCCTGATATTTTGCATATTGCTTTATCCTATAGTCCCATATGGTGTAAAGCAATTTTATGCTTCTTGCTCATCTAATTCCTGTTTACCGAATACTTAGATTTTTACACATAGTTGACATACATTCACAATTTCCGTCACAGTTTTTTCAGCAACTATAAGATGCAGCAGCCTGATATTTTGCATATTGCTTTATCCTATAGTCCCATATGGTGTTAAGCGATTTTATGCTTCTTGCTCATCTACTTCCTGTTTACCGAATACTTAGATTTTTACACATAGTTGACATACATTCACAATTTCCGTCTCAGTTTTCTCAGCAACTATAAGATGCAGGAGCCTGATATTTTGCATATTGCTTTATCCTATAGTCCCATATGGTGTAAAGCGATTTTATGCTCCTTGCTCATCTACTTCCTGTTTACCGAATACTTAGATTTTTACACATAGTTGACATACATTCACATTTTCCATCAGTTTTCTCAGCAACTATAAGATGCAGCAGCCTGATATTTTGCATATTGCTTAATCCTATATTCTCATATGGTGTTAAGTAATTATATGCTCCTTGCTCATCTACTTCCTGTTTACCGAATACTTAGAAGTTACCAACACACAGGAAAGGAGGTTCACTTGATCGTGTTTTTGTGAATAAAGACTTCGATGAATCAGAAATCACAGATGTAATACCTGTTCATTATTCTGACCATTTTCATATCCATCTAGCTGTGCCTTGGATGAAGTTGTATTAAATTCAGGTAAATACTCGGAAAAATTTGACACTCTTTATACATATGACAAATGCAAATTACATTATGAAAGTCAAATTTCTGATAGCGGGGGTATCACTAGTGAGCATTAGCTCACAAATTTACTTGTTTTATCCATGTATGAAAAATTCTTAAAGATTAGACCAAGATTCCTGTTTGCAATTTTTATTTTTTCCTGTATATGTTCTTCAAAGGTAAATTTTTGATCAAATATAACTCCAAGGTCCTTTTCATTATTTACTTGCTGAATTTCTTGGATTGCATTGGTTTCGTTTTTAATGTAGAACGAGTCAGGTTCCTCTCTTTTTCCCAAGTGAAGATGTTTACATTTTTGGATATTAAACTTTAACTGCCAGATTTTTGCCCAACTGCTTGCCGAGAAAATTCCATCTTGCAGTTAATCTTCATTTGTATCGATTTTACTACTTTTATATAATTTGGTGTCATCCGCAAATAATTTGATGGTACATTCCACAGCATCAGGCAAATCATTAATATATATTAAAAAAAATAGGGTCCTAGTACACTTCCTTGGGGAACTCCGCTGGTTACCTCGTCCCAGTGACTACAGTTACCATTAACAAACAACTCTTTGTCTTCTGTTTTTCAAAAAATCTTCTATCCATGTGTGTAGTTTGCCCTGAATACCATATCCCCATAGTTTGGTCAGTAATCTTTGATGTGGAACCTTGTCAAAAGCAGCCTTAAAATCAAAATATATGATGTCAATTTCTTCTCCTTTATCAATTGCTTCTGACCATTCTTCTACACATTCCAGGAGCTGTGTGATGCAGGAGTAGCCATGTCTGAAACCATGCTGAAGATTAGATAGTAAATTGTTAAGTTCCAATGGTCTAAAATTTCCTTCCTAATAACTTTTTCCATTAATCTGCAACATATTGGAGTTAAGCTTATAGGTCTGTAATTCTCTGGTAATGATTTTCTACCTTTTTTATAAATTGCAGTAAGAAGGGTTCCAGCAATTCATCTGCACATTCTTTTATTACTCTGGGATGGATACAGTCCGGTCCTTGGGCCTTTGATGGATTTAATTCTTTTATAACCTTGGAGACAGTATCTGTATTAATAACAATATCATCTATGATCACATTACTTCTGAGTTCAAATTCAGGAATGCTATTAAGGTTTTCTTTGGTAAAAACTGTAACAAAGTAGTTATTCAGTACCTGTGCTGTTTCTGTATCACTTGCAGTGTAACTACCATCCCTCTTCTGTAATTTACTTATGGTTGCTGCTGTTCTTGTATTTGTTCTTATGTACTTCCAAAATTCCTTATTGTTCTCTACAATTTTTTCAGCAATTCTCTTCTCAAACTCATAATTGCATATTCTTTATTGATATTTAGCATTATCTCTAGCTTCTTTGTATTTTATTTAGTTTACACCATTTTTACAGTACCTGTACTTGAGCCATTTTCTTCTTTTCATCTTTAATGGAAGCTAGGGTCTTCTCATCAACAGTACGATTGCGGCTACAAGGGGCAGTCGTGCTCACTGGTATATGTTTTTCTGTTAACTTGATAATAATTTCAGCAAGGCTACTCCATGTATCATGCACATCGCTGCTTCTGAGTATGTTTGACCACGGCGTTCTACTGAGTGACGTCATAAAGGATGCATAATCTCCTTTTTGATACTTTAATTTGTTGGTTCTAGGTACTGTTTATGTATATAACAATTGAATTTAATTTGTAACAGCAAGTGATCACTCTTCCCTAAACTTGCCTAATATTCTACATTCTCAATCATGTTTTCCTCATTCGTAAATACTAAATCTAAAGTCGATGGAGCATTACCTTCGCATACCCTTGTTGGATTCTTTAATATGTTGAAAAAGGAATAAATCCCTCGTTGTCTCTAAAAATTTTGTAGACGGATGATTTTCATTGGATGATGTTGTACCAATTTCCCAATTTATCTCTTTGAAATTAAAATCTCCTAATATACAAATATGACTATATCCTTTAATGTTAGCTATATTCATCAATTCCACCATTCTTATGTTGTTATCCTCACAGCTGTTTGGACTTCTATATAGGGCTAATATTAGCAGTTTATCATTATTGATCAAAGAAATTTCACATACATATTCTTCAAACTGACATCCAAATTCAACTTCAACAGCACCCAAGCTTTCTTTAGTGTTAATTACTACTCCTCTACCTTTATTCAAATTTGAAAAAAACTTGTTGTAATTGGGCAATGCATAATTAGCTTCATTATTATCAAATGAGGTAAACTTTGGATGAATTTCTGTTAATATGATGATATCAGGGTTTTCCATATAGATATAACTTGTTAATTCTGTTTTTTTTTATCCATACTGAAACAGTCTACATTGCTGTACCAAATACCTAACGATACATCTGTATCTACATTATTCACATCATATTGATACATATTAAAACCAGAGCCCGTATGTACATTTTTAGCTCACCTGTCACGTAGTGACAGAGTGAGCTTTTCTGATCACCTTTTGTCCGTCGTCCGTCCATCCCTAATTAGTTTGTTAACACTCTAGTGGTCACATTTTTGCCTCAATTGTCATGAAACTTGGTCAGGATGTTTGTCTCATTAATATCTCGGACGAGTTCGAACATGGGTTATCAGGGTTGGAAAACTAGGTCACAGAGCCCAAATATAGAAAAACATTGTTAACACTCTAGAGGCTACTTTTTCAGTCCAAATATCCTGGAAATTTGTCAGAAAGGTTCTATTGATGATTTCTAGCTCAGATTCAAATATGGGTCATCTGGGTTCAAAAACTAGGTCACAGAGCCCAAAAATAGAAAAATATTGTTAACACTCTATAGGTTACATTTTCAGCCCAAATAATCTGGAAATTTGTCAGAAAGGTTGCTTTGACGATTTCTAGGTCGAGTTCAAATATGGGTCATCTGGGGTAAAAAAACTAGGTCACAGAGCCCAAATATTGAAAAACCTTGTTAACACTCTAGAGGTAACATTTTTAGACTAAATAATCTGGAAATTTGTCAGGAAGGTTGCTTCTATCATTTCTAGCTCAAGTTCGAATATGGGTCATCTGGGTTCAAAAACTAGGTCACAGAGCCCAAAAATAGAAAGATCTTGTTAACACTCTAGAGGTAACATTTTCAGCCCAAATAATCTGGAAATTTGTCAGAAAGGTTGCTTGAAAGATTTCTAGCACAAGTTCAAATATGAGTCATCTGGGTTCAAAAACTAGGTCACAGAGCCCAAAAATAGAGAGATCTTGTTAACACTCTAGAGGTAACATTATCAGCCCAAATAATCTGGAAATTTGTCAGAGAGGTTGCCTTGAGGATTTCTAGATCAAGTTCGAATTTGGGTCATCTGGGGCCAACAAACTAGGTCACATGGCCCAAATATGTAAACACATTTTTAATACTCCAGAAGTTACATTTTCAGTCTAAATATCCTGGAAATTTGTCAGACAGGTTTTTTTGATGATTTCTACCTCAAGTTGGAGTATGGGTCATCTTGGGTCAAAAACTAGGTCACAGAGCACAAATATGGAAAAACCTTGTTAACACTCTAGATGTAACATTTTAATTCCAAATAACCTGGAAATTTGTCATAAAGCTTAATTCTATGGTTTCTAGCTCGAGTTTGAATATAGGTCATCTTGAGTCGAAAACTAGGTCACAGAGCCCAAATAAAGAAAAACTTTGTAAACACTCTAGAAGCTACATTTTCAGTCCAAATGTCCTGGAAATTTGTCAGAAGAGTTGTTTTGATGATTTGTAGCTCAGGTTTGGATATGGGTTATCTGGGGTCAAAATCTAGGTCACAGGGCCTAAATATCAAAAACCTTGTTAACACTTTAGAGGCTACTTTTTCAGTCCAAATATCCTGGAAATTTGTCAGAGAGATTGTTTCGATAATTTGTAGCTTAAGTTCGAATATGGGACATCTAGGTTAAAAAACTAGGTCATAGAGCCCAAATATGGAAAAACCTTGTTCACACTCTAGAGGTAACATTTTCTGTACAAATAACCTTGAAATTTGTCAAAGAAATTGTTTCAATAATTTCTAGGTCAAGTTCGAATATCGGTCATCTGGGGTCAATTAACCAGGTCCATAGCAACTTTGTTATAAGCAGTCATACTCAGGTGAGCGATACAGGGCCATCATGGCCCTCTTGTTAAAACATTTATTAGACACACGCTGAGTTCACGGAAGCACTGTTATCTTTGGTAGTTTGACCATTGCCCATTCCTATGTTGAGTAAGGGTTGAAGGTTTTGGATCTTACCACCGAGTCATCTTTAGATACTTGTAACAGGCCCCCTTGCACTGTTACATCTTGACAAGGTTCATCTTCTTCTAAGATGGCGTTTAAGTGTGACCTTTCTACAATTCTTTCCTTGTTCCTCCCCCTGTAGAGGTCATCATCAACTATCGTAACCTCCATGAGATTATCACCACCTGGTGGCATTGTTGCTCGTTTTTGGGTTTGTTTTACTTCACATTTCGCCTTCCTTTCTTTTCTTTGTTGTTCCGTCATATCCTTGGCTATAATGACTCTGGAATATTCAGCCTTTGTCTTGTTTTTAATGTGCTTAGCATTCTCCAGAATTGCCTTCCTCTCCTTTCTAACCTGAAGTACAACTTTAAATGGTCTACATTTACCGTCAATTTTTTTACCAAGCCTGTAAGAAACTTCTACTCTGACTTCATCAACCCCTATAGATTCTGCAATCTCTTGAAATGTCTCCACATCTTTTTGCCTACTGACTTCACCATTCGCCGCCTCGGCTTCAGGTAGATTAAATATTACTAAGTTTAGTTCTCTACGTCTTCTGTCGTCTAGTTCCCTGGTTCGTATATCCACCATTTTAGTAATTTCTTCTTGTATGTCTGCTACTATATCTTCCTTTACAGAGTTCATTTTACTTTCAATTCTTTTTATACCATCTGCTTCTACTCGTTCCATTCTGTTCTCTAATACGGTTAATCTTTCCTCTTGTCTAATACTCATTTCACTTATTGCTTGGCTAATTGATTCCAGTGTTGGTGCAGTAGTCTTATAGCTCTTACACATCCAGTTGTAGTCCTCAAGCTCACCACAGTTAATTAACCGTATAACTTGTTTGGAGAGATCACAGCATCTATGGCAAAAGTACAGCTTACATCCGTTACACCTCAATATATCATCTTTAGGTCCAAATTCATTGCTGCACCTAGCACATATTTTGTCTATATCAGGACTTGTTCTAAATGGTCTCTTAGTCTGATTTTCCCTTTTTCTTTGTCCTTCAGCTCCTCCAATTTCGTACTGGAGTTTTCATTGCTGGTGTGCTTGTCATAGGGAATTATCCAAAATTTAAGTATAAGTATATTTTACACAATAACATAAATAATACAGAACAACATTATAAAAATAAACGCATATCATATAACCCACCTGAGCGTTATATGCAGACGTAGGTAGTAGTAGTTTAGTTGTAGACGTAAGCTGTAACATTTTATTTACCTCGATTTAGTTCCCTTAGACCGTTTAACTTATAAAGCATGTTCAAATATTTTTGCACGAAATCACTAACCAATCACAATCGATCAAAATCGATATCCGCCATAGTTTGAAAAACGTAAACAAGCCATTGTGTGCTTAAACATAAAATCATCTTTTGATGTAGTTATATTTTACTATATCAACAGGTAATTAGGTTTATTTGTTACATAAATGTGTATTTTATGTAATGTATTGCTTTTTATTATGATATTGTATTGTTAATCCCTGTTATGACACTGTTTATAATTGTTCATTTTGTCTTATATATCTACAGGAGCGTATCTGTCAACAATTCAGTAAACACTTCTCTGTCGACCCAAGGCTCCTGTTGTTTCTTCCAAACGAGTAAGGCCGGCGACATGCTCGTCATAGGCCATTTACTGGTCGCCATTGCCTTAATATTGTTTGGTCAAATACCAGGTACTAATCTTCCTAGGTCCAACTGCTCCCAGTGTGTATATATACCTCTGTACACTTTACTCTTTTTGTGCAGATAGGCCAGTCCCTACCACATACAATAGTTAATTAAGAACAATAGGTTAATAACCAATTACTGATAGATTGATTAGTGGGCAAGGACAAGCCAGTTATTGCCACTGTACGTACATCAACAAGTTACTGACTCGACTGTGCTCTCATATTAATTACTGACATCACACTCATGTATAGCCACTTTCTTGCTACCAATCCCAACGGATGTATACCATCCACCATTAGATCTGCATGTAGACTTTTTCTTAATCTCTTGTTTTTTTTTGTTGTGGAATTTAACAAAGTCACAAATGAGCTTGGGTGAATGATAATTCAGGGTCTTGTTTACTTCCCTTATTCTATTGTTGACAAGATCCACTTGACTTTGAACAGGAGTGTCATCAACATTCACCCTGTGTAGGTCATCATGCTGCTTGTTCCATGTCTGGGTAAATATGGGAGGGAATTCAATAATTCCAAATTTAATATGGGGGTTGCTTTTGGCCAAAACTTGTATCTCTTGAAAATAAAATTCTAATTCTGATAACAGATCTTCTTTATTGTGATGTCTTAGGTGTAACAGGTTGTCTGTCTTCTTGGTGATGTCACATGTAAAATGCCAGAAAAGGATTACAGTATTTCTTTTTTCTTCCTCTAAGTTTAAAGCTGAGATAATATTGTTTACTTCCTCCAACCCTTGTATGGTCCTCCTACCCGATTTCCACCGAAATGTTATCTTTAAATTCCTGAAGTCTAAATTGCGTAGTTCATTCTCCAAATATCGACCCTTGCTATCGGTGACGAAAATAATCTCTTGAAACTCTGATTCGTTTATAACTTGACCAATCTTCTCCAAAAACTCAGCTATTTCTTGTAATGGTCGAGCCATTAAAGGTCCTTAGTTGACAATTAGAACTGACATGGTTTAATTAAAGTGATTATATTTACCTATAGTGACTTGCCCGACTGTTGAATTAATCAAGAGACAGGGCTGTTCCCGCCATCTGTGATAATGTAACTAAAATTATATATAATTACATAAAAACACAATGAAAAACACACTGTACACTGTACCCGGGCCCAAAATTTTTTATCTCATTTTTTAATTTTTTGTTATGGCTATAAAATGCGGACTGTTTATACTGTTTTTTTAAAATGATTTCAAAAACATTATTCCTTGACCTATATTTTTGACCTACTGACCTTTTTGTTTTTGGAGCTATGGCAATGAAATTTGGACCATGTCTACAGTTTTTTTGTTCCGATTTCAAAAATGTCATCGCATGACCTATATTTTTGATCTACTGACCTACATTTTTGTTTTTTAGCTATAGCAATGAAATTTGTACCATGTGCAAAGTTTTTCGTTTCGATTTCAAAAATGTAATCCTATGACCTATATTTTTGTCTGACCAACCATCTTTTTGTTTTTGGAGCTATGGCAATGAAATTTGGACCATGTGTACAGTTTTTTGTACCGATTTCAAAAAAGTCATCGCATGATCTATATTTTTGTCTGACCAACCTACTTTTTGTTTTTGGAGCTATGGCAATGAAATTTGGACCATATGTACAGTTTTTTGTTCCGATTTCAAAAACTTCATCGCATGACCTATATTTTTGACCTACTGACCTACTACTTGTTTTTGGAGCTATGGCAATGAAATTTGGACCATATGCACAGTTTTTGTTCCGATTTGCAAAATGTCAACACATGACCTATATTTTTTACCTACTGACCTACTTTTTTATCCCCCCGCCAAAGGCGAAGGTGATATTAGAAATGCCCTTCGTTCGTCCGTGCGTTCGTGTGTCCGTCCGAAACAATTTTGTCCGGAGCATAACTCCAAAACTACTTGAGGGATTTTATTCAAACTTCATACACTGACAGAGCACATCGGTAGGTAGTGCAGTGTGCAAGAACAACAACTCTACCTTGCCTATTTTTAGAGTTATTCCCCTTTATCAAAATTACTTGATAAATTTTGTCCGGAGCATAACTCCAAAACTACTTGAGGGATTTTATTCAAATTTCATACACTGACAGACTTGAGGGATTTTATTCAAATTTCATACACTGACAGAGCCCATTTGTAGGTAGTGCAGTGTGCAAGTACCACTAACTCTACCTTGGCCTATTTTTAGAGTTATTCCCCTTTATTAGATTTACTTGATAAATTTTGTCCAGAGCATAACTCCAAAACTACTTGAGAGATTTTATTCAAACTTCGTACACTGACAGAGAACATTGGTAGGTAGTGCAGTTTGTAAGAACAATAACTCTAAAAATAAAGAAATTAACATGTCTGAAAACAAACTGAAAGGTACTATCTTTGTTGACTTTGGGGATTGCAAAGTTGGACAGGATGCTAAAGCTGGTTCACCAAGACATCTCAGGAATTGCGTTGCTATTAAAGCTATTACCTGTTCTTTCTTGCTTAAAAAACCATGTACTGTTGAAGTCGAAAGAACCATGTTCCCATTAGTTTTAGCATATGCTATCACCAGCCACAAAGCTCAAGGCGGAACCTACAAACATGTTGTTGCCAACCTTGCTGTGCCTGAAAATGTCACGGCAATTTTCCCAGGACAAGTTTACACTATTTTGAGTAGAGCAACTTCCAGAGAAGGATTAAAATTATTGAACTTTTCTAGACAGAAAGTATTAGTCAATAAGGAAGCTTTAAATAAAATGAAAGACATGCGCATCAATAGAAGCTTTGATTGGACACACCAAATTCCAAGTGAGCAGCATACAATTGCATTTCTCAACATAAGATCACTTCAAGCTCATGCTGACCACCTGCAAAAAGTATCCCAATATACAGAAATTATCAGTACTATGTCTTTCAGAAACACATGTGAAACAAGGCCAAGAAATAGCAATAAAAAACTGATACATTCTTCAGATATACACCACATGGTCTTCTAATTGCAGTAAAAACGGGTATATCTTCCAGACATTTTCAGATACTCAGCCCAAATATTGAAATAATGGCAAGAATTATAATGGCAAGAGCTCCTTGTTATTTGTGTGAACAAGCCAACTTTGTCCTCAAAAAAAAGATTTCTTACAAGAACTTTCTACTATACTTGAACAGAACAGAACACATACCATACTTGTGGGATGGGACTTCAACATGCAACCAGTTGATAACCTTGCACAGTTGACAGCAGGCCTTGAACTTTCCCAGGTGATAATGAAGCCAACCTATATTCACGGTAGAAAACTTGATCACTTTTATGTACCTCGGCAATATAGAGATGGCGTTTCTGGTGTCATGCCTATACCATACATAGATCATCATTAAACATGGATTCACATATAGGTCACTATCCTGTTACTATCAAATGTCTATGTCTGGACCAAGAAAGAGACAAAAATACAAATTCAATCAGTGTTACTGTGCCGGAAACTATTATCAACAATACATCACTTTACTTGAACAGAACAGAACACATACCATACATGTGGGAGGGGGACTTCATCATGCAACCACTTGAAAGTACAACCTTCAGGTAACTTGTTTCCGGCGGGGGAATTAACCATGTGTAACATGGCTCTTGTTGTTTTTGGAGCTGTGGCAATGAAATTTGGACGATGTGTACAGTTTTTTGTTCCGATTTTAAAAACATCATAGCATGACCTATATTTTTGACCTACTTTTTGTTTTAAAGCTACAGCAAATTTTTCCCTGCATGGATTCCATATTCCATGGATAGGGTTTGAGGTCACTGGGTAAAGGTCAAGGTCACCATAGCTTATAATAGATATTTCTACTTTTTAACATAGAGCCTGTATTTATTGAGTGATATTTTACATGTTTACATATTTATATTTACATTACTTACATATTTTCAGTTAAAACATGAAATACTGCTTAACAGCAAACCTACAGCCAAAATACTCAGGTGAGCAATCTAGGGCCATCATGGCCCTCTTGTTGGTGTGAGGCATCGTCTGGTGGACCTCTACCAAGATTGTTCAATTTATGACCCTGATGTCAGAACTGGCCCTGCCTCGGGGTCACTTGATTTACATAGAGTTATATAGGGAAAACTTTTAAAAAATCTTCTTGTCAGAAACTGCAAGGCCTGGAGCTTAGATATTTGGTGAGAGGCATCATGTGGGGGACCTCTACCAAGATTGTTCAAATAAAGACCTTTGGGTCAGAACTGGCCCCGCCCCGGGGGTTCTTCATTTACATAGAGTTATATTGGGAAAACTGGAAAAATCTTCTTGTCAGAAACTGCAACACATGGAGCTTAGATATTTGGTATGCAGCATTGTCTAGTAGACCTCTACCAAGATTGTTCAAATCATGGCCCCTGGGTCAAAATTGGCTCCGCCCAAGGGGTCACATATTTTACATAGAGTTATTAAGTAAATTCTTTAAAAATCTTCTTGTCAGAAACTGCAAGGTTGGAGCTTAGATATTTGGTATGAGGCTTCATCTAGTGGAACTCTACAAAGATTGTTCAAATTATAAGCCTGGGGTCAGAACTGACCCCGCCCAGGGCTTACTTGATAAACATAGAGTTATATAGGGAAAACTTTAAAAATCTTCTTGTAAGAAACTACAAGTCATGGAGCTTAGATATTTGGTGTTTAGCATTGTCTAGTAGACCTCTACCAAGATTGTTCAAATCATGGCCCCTGGATCAAAACTGGCCCCGCCCAAGGGTCACCTGTTACTTAGAGTTATTTAGCTAAAAACTTTAAAAATCTTCTTGTCACAAACTGCAATTTGGTAGTATACACTGTGACCACAATGGGGTCATCCCCCTCCCCTTGGGGTATCTCCCCGCGCCGCCCCCCACCCCCCCACAAATTTTTTTTTAAATCTTTTTTTAGCTCACCTGTCACGTAGTGACAGATCTGAGTGAGCTTTTCTGATCACCTTTTGTCCGTCGTCCGTCCGTCCGTCCGTCCGTCCGTCCACAATTAGTTTGTTAACACTCTAGTGGTCACATTTTTGCCTCAATTGTCATGAAACTTGGTCAGGATGTTTGTCTCATTAATATCTCGGACGAGTTCGAACATGGGTTATCAGGGTTGGAAAACTAGGTTACAGAGCCCAAATATAGAAAAACCTTGTAAACACTCTAGAGGCTCCTTTTTCAGTCCAAATATCTTGGAAATTTGTCAGAGAGGTTCTATCAATGATTTCTAGCTCAGGTTTGAATATGGGTCATCTGGGTTCAAAAACTAGGTCACGGAGCCCAAAAATAGAAAAATCTTCTTAACACTCTAGAGGTTACATTTTCAGTCCAAATAAACTGGAAATTTGTCAGAAAGGTTGCTTTGACAATTTCTAGGTCAAGATCGAATATGGGTCATCTGGGGTCAAAAACTAGGTCACAGAGCCCAAATATTGAAAATCCTTGTTAACACTCTAGAGGTAACATTTTTAGTCCAAATAATCTGGAAATTTGTCAGAAAGGTTGCTTCTATGATTTCTAGCTCAAGTTCGAATATGGGTCATCTGGGTTTAATAACTAGGTCGCGGAGCCCAAAAATTGAAATATCTTGTTAACACTCTGGAGGTTACATTTTCAGTCCAAATAATCTGGAAATTTGTCAGAAAGGTTGCTTTGACGATTTCTAGGTCAAGTTCGAATATGGGTCATCTGGGGTCAAAAACTAGGTCACAGAGCCCAAATATTGAAAATCCTTGTTAACACTCTAGAGATAACATTTTTAGCCCAAATAATCAGGAAAATTGTCAGAAAGGTTGCTTCTATGATTTCTAGCTCAAGTTCGAATATGGGTCATCTGGGTTCAGAAACTAGGTTGCGGAGTCCAAAAATAGAAAAATCTTGTTAACACTCTAGAGGTTACATTTTCAGTCCAAATAATCTAGAAATTTGTCAGAAAGGTTGCTTTGACGATTTCTACGTCAGGTTCGAATATGGGTCATCTTGGGTCAACAACTAGGTCACAGAGCCCGAATATTGAAAATCCTTTTTAACACTCTAGAGGTAACATTTTTAGCCCAAATAATCTGGAAATTTGTCAGAAAGGTTGCTACTATGATTTCTAGCTCAAGTTCGAATATGGGTCATCTGGGTTCAAAAACTAGATCACGGAGCCCAAAAATAGAAAAAATCTTGTTAACACTCTAGAGGTTACATTTTCAGTCCAAATAATCTGGAAATTTGTCAGAAAGGTTGCTTTGACAATTTCTATGTGAAGTTCGAATATGGGTAATCTGAGGTCAAAAAGTAGGTCACAGAGCCCAAATATTGAAAATCCTTGTTAACACCCTAGAGGTAACATTTTTAGCCCAAATAATCTAGAAATTTGTCAGAAAGGTTGCTTCTATGATTTCTAGCTCAAGTTTGAATATGGGTCGTCTGGGTTCAAAAACTAGGTTGCGGAGCCTAAAAATAAAAAATCTTGTTAACACTCTAGAGGTTACATTTTCAGTTCAAATAATCTGGAAATTTGTCAGAAAGGTTGCCTTGAGGATTTCAAGGTCAAGTTCAAATATGGGTCCTCTGGGGTAAAAAACTAGGTCACAGAACCCAAATATGGAAAAACCTTGTTAACATTTTAGAGGCTATATTTTCAGTCTAAATGTCCTGGAAATTTTTCAGAAAGGTTTTTTTGATGATTTGTAGCTCAGGTTTGGATATGGGTTATCTGGGTTCAAAAACTAGGTTGCGGAGCCCAAAAATAGAAAAATCTTGTTAACACTCTAGAGGCTACTTTTTCAGTCCAAATATCTGGAAATTTGTCTGAGAGATTGTTTCAGTAATTACTAGCTTAAGTTCAAATATGGGAAATCTAGGTTAAAAAACTAGGTCATAGAGCCCAAATATGGAAAAACCTTGTTAATACTCTAGAAGTAACATTTTGGGTACAAATAACCTTGAAATTTGTCAGAGAGATTGTTTTAATAATTTCTAGGTCAGATTCGAATATCGGTCATCTGGGGTCAATTAACCAGGTCCATAGCAACTTTGTTAAAAGCAGTCATACTCAGGTGAGCGATACAGGACCATCATGGCCCTCTTGTTAAGTTTTTCGCTATGGCAATAAAATTTGAACCATTTGTACAGTTTGTCAAGATAATTTCAAAAACATTATTCCTTGACCTATATTTTTGACCTACTTTTTTGTTATTTAGCTACAGCAATGAAATTTGGACCATGTGCACAATTTTTTGTCTCGATTTCAAAAATGTCATTCCATGACCTATATTTTTGACCTACTGACCTACTTTTTGTTTTTGAAGCTATGGCAATGAAATTTGGACTGTGTGTACAGCTTTTCGTTCAGATTTCAAAAATGTCGTCTCATTACCTATATTTTAACCTAAATTGCATTTGTCTATTTTTGTGATATGCATCATTACATTCATAAAAATTTCTTTCATCTTTGAACCCAGGTGAGCGCTTTAGGGCCATTGGCTCTCTTGTTAAACAATATTATTTGCGCCCAAAATGAGTTTGTCCAGGACAGACGAGAGCCGCTACCATGTTTCGACCTTTGACAGGCGTGTGAGGTTGTGGTGTCACCGAGGAGAGAGTTATACAGAATGTAACATTCCATATGACAGGTTTGGCGGTAGATCAGTTATGGTGTGGTCATGGTTCTTACATCTCGTCCCGATGTCTCAGGGCCGTCAGAGTACCTCCTGGAATCACATAAAGGTCTGTGTGCCCGTCAATCGATACATCGGGACGAGATCTAAGAACCAATTGTTAGGCCATATGCTGGTGCAATAGGTGAAACTTTTCGTTTAGTGCAAGATAATGCTCGAGTACACACTGCCAGAATCGTCCGGAACTTCTTTATTATGAAGGTATTGAGGTCATAGACTGACCAGCGAGGTCTCCTGATCTTAACCCGATAGAGCATGTCTGGGACATGCTTTCTTGTAGACTTTCTTTGCGTCCGATTCCTGTGTAGAACATCCGTGAGCTTTCTTATGCTCTTGTAGCAGAATGGGATGCCATACCACAGGATATGATCAGACATGTCATCAGGAGCATGTCCAGACGATGCAGATAGTGCCTAAACACCCGAGGGGGATACACTCGTTGCTGACAATGACTATGAAATGTTTCTAGGAATGAATCTGCTTTTACAGACATTTGTTGTTCTCCTGTAAGACCACCATTTCAAAGTTAATTTAATAATTAGGGATGGCAACGAATACCAAAATCAATACTCGAGTACTCGGTCATTTTTCCGATCGAGTACTCGGTTACTCGGATGATTTCCAATGATCTTCAAAATTTTATCACAATATATTAACACCGTCTGCATGCTACTTTCGTCACAGATGTGTAACTATAAATAGGACTGCAAGGGAGGTAACTTAGAATAACCATCAAACAAATTAAATCAACATTATATTTTATAACGTTTTAATTAATGCAATATCAAGTTTAAAACATGTATAACAGTTCATATATCTTTTTTTCTTCTTGAAATTATATAGACTGGTCTGTTTTCTGAGGATGCTTGAAGCGTAAATGATTTAACATGTTTGTAGTTCCACCAGTATACGTTATTTCACAGCTACATAATGTACATTTAATAGTCTTGCTATCAGCACAGCGTTTGAAATATTTCCAAGCATTAGATTTTGCAGGCGGCACTTTGACTCTTGAAATTTTAATATCTTATTCTAAACAAAAACTTTATCAATATATAAAAAGTTAATGATATTTCTGGATGTATATGCGTTAAGAAGAAATTGGAGTTACTCTCCTTTATTAAGTAAAGAAAAACAAACGCTTAATAGGGTCTAATTACTACGTTCAATCTAACATTCATAATAGCAATCCGGCGATTTGCTGTTTTCAAAACTTATACCTTAAAACAAGTTTCGGCTACAAACTCTTACACAATTAAAGGTAATTAAATATTATAAGAGGCCGAATGACGTAAGCGACACAGGTGTTCAATCCCATGCGCGTGTCAAACTGTTGATCGCCTCGTATCATTTTCGCACCTCTGCAAGGATGTTTTGATTGCATTTAAGAGGTATTTGTGAAGATACATGTACATCTTCAAATTTCTGAACTGATTGGATACACCAACCTTTCTAAATCGCAAAAAATAGAAATTATATATTTTTGCCGAGTAATCGAATATCAATTTTGTTAATCGATATTCGGACGTTCGATCGAGTACTCGGTTAACCGGTTACTCGTTGCCATCCCTATTAATAATATTCATATCCTGACCACTGTCTCTGTTCAGGAATGTGCCTGTTGGCGATGAAAATGCCGATTTGTTTTTGTAAACAGAACGATTTTATTTCTGTAAAAGATATTCATAAATCAACTCAACGTGTATAGTATTTTATTATGGCTGGGAACGATTAAAGGGGCTGTACTCCAGATTTGACATAATTTTTTTTTTCATAAATTATATATTTAGATGCCGTGGGATTATAACAACATAATATTTTACTTCAAAACTGATTATAAAAGTCAAAATAGAATAAAAAAAATATGTTCGCTCCAGCCTGATTTGAACGCTGGACCATCATGTTAACAAAATATTTCCAACGCTTTTACTGTCACCACCATCGCCGCATGTTATATTACAGATATTTACTTTAAATCTTATACGATATAGTTATACCGTCGCGTTACGGTATAGCACTTTGAAAGGGAAAAAATCAATTTATAATGTAATTATTTGACTTATTTTTTGTCAGTAGGTTATGTTTTTAAGCATTAATCATAAATATTACAAGAAATTTATAATACAAGAAAACTTTCTTTTTTTGTCATCTGGAGCACAGCCCCTTTAAGGAATTTGATGTTCGAATATTCATTTTCCATGTTCGAAGTTATTCGAATATTCGTTTTTACAAAATTTGTTCAAATATTTCTCTTTTACGTAGTATCTGAAATTGATTAGGCCGAATACTATACTACTTTAATATGCCTGAAATAATCGACGATTACGAAGACCTTTATTACTATGTCAAAGTTTTTAGCACACCTGAGCGCAAAGTGCTCAGGCTAAGATTTTCTGATCGGTCTTTGACCGTCGTCCTGTCCGTCCGAGCGTCCATCGTCAACTTTTCATTCAAACTACATTTCCTCTGAAACCAATAGAGCAAATTTAATGAAACCTGGGATGTTCCTTGCATGAAGCTCTACCAAGATTGTTCAAATGGTTCTGGTCCATTGCATTTCTGGTTCACTGGAGCTAAAATTAGATTTTATAAGTTGGATCTTTAAAAATCTTCTTCTCCGTAACCACAAGGCCTGGAGCTTAGATATTTGGTATAATGCATCATCTAGTGGACCTTTCAAAGTTTGTTCAAATTATGTTCCTGGGGTCAAAACCCACCCCTACCCAGGGGTCAGTTGATTTTACATAGAGTTATATAGGGAAAACTTGAAAATCTTCTTGTCAGAAACAAGAAGGCCTAGAGTTAAGATATTTGGTATGTAGCATTGTCAAGTAGACCTCTACCAAGTTTGTTCAAATCATGGCTCCTGGGTCAAAAACGGCCCCGCCCCAGAGGTCACTTTTTTACATAGAGTTATATAGGAAAATTAAAAAAAAATCTACTTGTCAGAAGCCGTAAGGCATAGAGCTAAGATATTTGGTGTGTAGCATTGTCTAGTGGACCACTACCAAGTTTATTCAAATCATGGCCTCTGGGTCAAAATAGGCCCAGCCCTGGGGGTCACTTGTTTACATAGAGTAATATAGGAAAAGGTTTTAAAAATCTTCACAGAAGAAACCATAAGACTTAGAGTTAAAATATTTTGTTTGAAGCATTGTCTAGAGGACCTCTACCAAGATTGTTCATGTCATGGACCCTAGGTCAAAAATGGCCTCGCCCAAGTGGTCACATGTTTTACAGAGAGTTATATAGGAAAATTTTAAAATATCTTCTTGTCATAAACAACAAGGCCTAGAGTTAAGATATTTGGTGTGCAGCATTATCTAAAGGACCTCTATCTAGTTTGTTTAAATCATGGCCCCTTGGTCAAAATAGCCCCAGCCCTAGGGGTCACATGTCTTCTTGTCAGGAACCACAAGGCCTAGAGTTAAGATATATGGTATGCAGCATTGTCTAGTGGACCTCTACCAAGTTTGTTAGAAAAATGTCCCTGGGGTCACTATAGTCCCCGCCCGAGGGGTCACAAGTTTTAAATAACAATATAGAAGAAAATCTTTTAAAAGTCTTCTTGTCTGAAACCACAAGGCCTAGAATTTTAAAATTTGGCAGAAAGCAAGCTTTATCAAGCTTTTTCAAATTATTAGATTAGGTTAAAGGTCACGGAGGCTAAAAGTAGATTTATCTACTGTACCTCATAGAGCCTTCATTTATAGACCTATATCTTTGATATTCAGTATAGAGGTTCCTTGCATGGATCTCTGCCCATAGGTAGGGTTTGAGGTCACTGGGTCAAGGTCACCATAGCTTATAATAAATATTTCTACTTTCTGTCATAGAGCCTTTATCTATTGACTGATATTTTACATATTTGATTTGTAGGCACTTACATATTTTCAATTAAAAAATGAAATACTGCTTAACAGCAAACCTACAGCCAAAGTACTCAGGTGAGCGATCCAGGGCCATCATGGCCCTCTTGTTTGTTTTATTGATTGTAAATCGATATATATGTTTATATTCTTACTTTTGAAATACATTCATAATTTGATTGTCTTTTGTTCAGTTTATCCGGCTGCTGATCATTTGTCCTATTAACGGGAGGTAACTCACGTGACTTGGCTGACAGTAATATGAATCATCGTAGGCTCTTACGAACAAGCTGAATAATTTTTAATGTTCCCCTCCTTTTGGAGTCTTTCAGCTTTTATCATTTGTTCCTGGGTCACATCAGTACTTGATTACAGCAATCATTAACGTGCATTGTTGCACAAAACTGTCTTTTCCGGACAGTAATAATCCATTACGGGATATGCAATATATAGTGAAAAGGCCTAATGTAAAATAACTAGTTAGAAATAACTAAAATAAAATAACAACAAGGGCTTGATAATAACTTTACTTTTTCCATTTGGTGAAATAGAGTTAATTTTAGAGTGATGTTTATCGATTGGTCGATTGTTCTAGCATGATTAATACGTGCCGATTTATTCTTCTTCACAAAAAGTAAGACAATTATCGATTGATTGGAAAGATTAAATCACAGAAAACAATAAAGTTAGATAATTAAAGTCGGAAAAAAAACATTATAAACTGTTTAACAGGTAAATTACAAACTGTGAAACGGGAGCCCTTTTGATTAACTATACCCCAAACTTTTTCACAGTTAATTGGCGATAATCGTTGACACGCGTTATACAAACATATGAACACCTGGTCAAGTGAAGGTCAAGGGTTTAATTTACGATCTTTGAAATTCGAAAGTAAAAATTTTTTTAAAACATTTCTTTTTTTCGAATATTCGTATTCGTTTTTCTATGTTCGAATATTCGGTAGTGTTTCGAATATTTGAATATAATTCCCGGCCCTATATTTTATAGATTATACGCTCCTTTAATTCTTTTGAGCAGTATATTTTGCATGAAGCATCCGCTAGAGGTCTTCTACCAAATCTAACATTTCATCCAAATTATGCCCCTTTCGTGAAAATTAGCTCTTCCCTGGGAGATTTCTATAGGGAGAACCTTAAAAAGCATCTGATATTTGCTTAACAGCAGATGCAAAGGAGAAGTATTCAGGTGAGTGTTCTAGGGCCATTAAGGTCCTGTTCTTTTATCACCCTGAATAAACTGTTGAGCTAGTTGCATTGCATCGATCGGTTTCAAGATACAATGCTTAACTGAACTCAGGAACTGCTTAGGATACAACTAATACATATTGAGGCTAGAAACAGATATAAAGTACATATCATAGACTGGTACATATTAAGACTAGCAACAGATAAAAAGTACATATCATAAACTGGTACATATTAAGGCTAGAAACAGATATAAAGTGCTTATCATAAACTGGTACTAATATTACTCAGTGTGAGGCAGTATGAGTCATACATTGTTCTTGTATTTTTCAGCTGATAGCAAACAATTTGATGAGGATGACGATATACAGGAGGGTGACAAGCGATTATTTACATATAGGTAGCTTTTCTTAATTTTTCTTTTTCTTGATGAGGGGTCCTGGTGGTTGAGTGGGTAGTGGAGAAGGGCTGGTAATGTCTCTATGCCTGCAACACACTACTTTGGCCCTAAGTTGAGTTAAACAGGATGTCAGGAAGGCCCGTCCTTGATCAAACAACTGGTCATGCCAACCCCTAGAGCTTTGATTTTCTCTTCACCTGTACCTGTTATATCTATAGTTGTATTAAACAATATTCATTATGCATCTGATTTCTCTTTCTCAGTCAAGGCTATAGAAAGTGGTGGCTCATGGGCTAATCAGTTGAAAGAGTTATATTTGATAACCTGTTGTGTTTTCTCAAAGATTATCTGTTCTTGGTAGGGTATACTGCGAGACCACATTAGTCCAACCAAGTACTTGAATAGTGAGTATATCTCTGATGTATCCTTGTTATGCTCTAGAGTTAGTTACCCTTATGATCATTTCCCCTTGTTGGGCTCTAAGGTGGGTGAGGAACATCAGTGATGAAATTACTTCCTTAACATGGCAAACTCACAAAAGAAAGCCAAGCATTCTCTGTCGGACACGGACTCACACTCGGAAACGTCCAGTATATCACCAACTGTTTTTCACGATTTTTAGCTAACCTGAGCCGTACGCTCATTTTAAGCTATTAGGATTGATCAATGTCCGTCGTCTATCGTACGTCGGACGTCCACACTAAGTGGTCACATTTTTGCCTCAATTGTCATGACAGTCAAGATGATTGTCCCAGTGATTACTTGGACGAGTTCGAACATGGGTTATCTGGGATGACAAACTAGGTCACAAAGCCCAAAAATAGATAAATCTTATTAACACTCTTGAGGCTAATTTTCAGTCCAAATATCCTGGAAATTTGTCAGAAAGGTTGTTTCATGGCCCTTATTATGTAAAAAAGTTATCTTTAAAAATCTTCTTACTGGAAACCTCAATGCCTACAGCTTAGATATTTGGTATGTGGCATTGTCTAGTTGATGTCTACCAGGTTTGTTCAAATTATGTCCCCTGGGTCAAAATTGGCCACGCCCCAGGGTTCTCTTGGTTTACATAAAGTTATATAGGAAAAACATGAAAAAATCATATTTCTTCCAAACTTATAGGACTAGACCTTAAATATTTGGTGTGGAGTATTGTGTTGAGAATCTTTACCAGTATTGTTTATATGTTGTCCCCTGGGTCAAAATTGGCCCCGCCCCGGGTGCCCTTAATATGTAAAAAAGGCAATCTTTAAAAATCTTCTTCTCAGAAACCTCAATGCCTACAGCTTAGATATTTGGTATGCAGCATTGTCTAGTGGACCTCTACCTATTTTCTTTGAAAAATGTCCCTGGGGTCACTACTGGCCCCGCCCGAGGGGTCACAAGTTTTAAATAGCAGTATAGAATAAAATCTTTAAAAATCTTCTTGTCTGAAACCACAAGGCCTAGAATTTTAAAATTTGGCATAAAGCAAGCTTTATCAAGCTTTTTGAAAATATTAGATTAGGTTAAAGGTCACGGAGGCTAAAAATAGATTTATCTACTGTACCTCATAGATCCTTCATTTATAGACCAATATCTTTGATATTCAGTATATAGGTTCCTTGCATGGACGTCTACCGATGGGTAGGGTTTGAGGTCACTGGGTCAAGGTCAAGATCACCATAGCTTATAATAGATATTTCTACTTTCTGTCATAGAGCCTTTATTTATTGACTGATATTTTACATATTTGGTTTGTAGGCACTTACATATTTTCAATTAAAAAATGAAATACTGCTTAACAGCAAACCTACAGCCAAAGTACTCAGGTGAGCGATCCAGGGCCATCATGGCGCTCTTGTCTAAAATTGCTCAAACCGTTCTGTTCTATTGCACATAAGGGCTGCAAAAGCTAAAAGCAGAAAAAAAATCAAACAGCATCTCCTCAATGGCAAGGTAATTTTCCAACAAATTTCACGAAAAAATATCCTTACATACCCGTGCTTTAAATTGCTTAAACGGTTTCTGCTCCATTGACAGAAATTTTCCTTATATTGCCCTTTCCTAAAATTGCTCAAACTGTTCCACTCCATTGCACATAAGGGCTGCCAAAGCTAAAAAAGAAAAAAAATCAAACAGCATCTCCTAAACGGCTAGGTGATTTTTCATCAAATTTTACAGAAATGTTCCATACATAGCTCACTCTATTAAAATTGCTAAAATGGTTCCGCTCCATTGAACAAAATGGCCACCAGAGCTAAAAATATATTTTCATCAATATTTGGCTTCAAATGACATCTCCTCCAAAACCACTTGGCCATTTTAAACCAAATGTGACAGAAATGTTCCTTATATTGCCCTTTTCTAAAATTGCTCAAACCTTTCCGCTCCATTGCACATAAGGGTTGCAAAAGCTAAAAATAGAAAAAAATCAAACAACTTCTCCTCTTAAATGGCTAGGTGAATTTCCACCAAATTTCACAGAAATGTTCCATACATAGCTCACTCTATTAAAATTGCTAAAATGGTTCCGCTGCATTGAACAGAATGGCTACCGGAGCTAAAAATAGATTTTCGTCAGTATTTAGTTTCAAATGACATCTCCTCCAAAACCATTTGGCCATTTTAAACCAAATTTGACAGAAATGTTCCTTATATTGCCCTTTTCTAAAATTGCTCAAACCGTTCCTTTCCATTGCACATAAGGGCTGCAAAAGCTAAAAATAGAATAGAAATCAAACAGCATCTCCTCCTCAATGGCAAGGTAATTTTCCATCAAATTTCATGGAAATGTTCCTTACATACCCCTGCATTAAAATTACTTAAACGGTTCTGCTCCATTGAACAAAATGGCCAAGGAAGCTAAAAATAGGTTTTCTTCAATATATGGCTTCAGTTACATCTCCTCACGTGCTGTTATCATGAAATTCCCTCTGCCCCATGTTTTTTTTTGTATAAAATATGAGATCTTTGAATATCTTCAATTAGAAAATGTAATGTTGCACTGATGTTTGCGCAATGGAGACCCTCAAGGAAAGTACTCAGGTGAGCGATCCAGGGCCATCATGGCCCTCTTGTTCAGTTCAAATATCCTGGAAATTTGTCAAAAAGGTTGTTTCAATGATTTCTAGCTTACGTTTGAATATGGGTCATCTGGGTTCAAGAACTAGGTCACAGAACCCAAATATGGAAAAACTTTTTAAACACTCTAGAGGCAACATTTTCAGTCCTAATATCCTGGACATTTGCCAGAAAGGTTGTTTCAATAATTTTTAGGTCAAGTTTGAATATGGGTCGTGCGTCGTCAACATTTCCATTCAAACGACATCTCCTCTGAAACCACTGGGCCAAATTCAACGAAACTTGCCAGGGATGTTCCTTGCATGAAGCCCTACCAAAGTTGTTTAAAGAATTCAATTCCATGCAGAACTCTGGTTGCCATGGCAAGCAAAAGGAAAAATTTAAAAATCTTCTCAAAATCTGCAAGGCCTGAGGCTTAGATATTTGGTATGTAGCATCATCTAGTGGACCTCTACCAAGATTGTTCAAATTATGACCCTGATGTCAGAACTGGCCCCGCCCCGGGGGTCACTTGATTTTACATAGACTTATATAGGAAAACTTTAAAAATCTTCTTGTCAGAAACCACAAGGCATGGAGCTTAGATATTTGGTATGTAGCATCAGCTAGTTGACCTCTACCAAGATTGTTCAAATTATGACCCTGGGGTCAGAACTGGCCCCGCCCCAGGGGTCACATGTTTCACATAGTGTTATATAGTGAAAACTTTAAAAATCTTCTTGTCAGAAACCGCAAGGCCTGGAGCTTAGATATTTGGTGTACAACATTGTCTAGTGGACCTCTACCAAGATTGTTCAAATTATGACCCTGATGTCAGAACTGGCCCTGCCCCTGGGGTCACTTGATTTACATAGAGTTATATAGAGAAAATTTTTAAAAAATCTTCTTGTCAGAAACCGCAAGGCCTGGAGCTTAGATATTTGGTGAGAGGCATCATCTGGTGGACCTCTACCAAGATTGTTCAAATTTTTACTTTTGGGTCAGAACTGGCATTGTGACCACATTACTTACATATTTTCAATTAAAACATGAAGTACTGCTTAACAGCAAATCTACAGCCAAAATACTCAGGTGAGTGATCTAGAGCCATCATGGCCCTCTAGTTTTAAATATAGAACTTTTAACTACATCATATTTTACATACTATTGACAACTTTTGAACTTTACATCATTGCAACTTTTTGACAAAATAGTTACTTCTCAGTTATTTTTTATACAATATTATTCTGTTACTAATAACTTCCTCAGTTATGTAGCAGTCTTGCGGGGGTATTAATCACATTTAGTTATAGCTCTGGTTTGTTCTCTAACAGGACTGGGGGTTCAGGGCTATTAAGTGGAACACCACTTGGCATATTTACAGAGGACAATATAAAATCTACCCAGACAGGTAAGTCATTAAAGTCTTACCTTTTTCAGCTCACCTGAGCACAACATCCTAAAGGTGAGTTTTTCAGCTCACCTGAGCAAAACAGAGTTTTTCTGATCACCCTGTGTCCTTGGTGTGTCTTGAACAACCAGGTCAAAGTTGATTGAACTTTTCTTGGATGTTCCTTGCATAAAACTCTATCAAGGCTGCTCAAAGAACTAAATTTCATAAAGAACTGGGGTTGCTATGACAACAGAAAGGAAAAACTTGGAAAATCTTCTCATCTGAAATCACAAGGCATAGAGCTTGGATATTTTGTATACAGGTTTACCTTGAGGTCCTCTCCCAAGATTGTACAAATTATACCCCAATGGTCATAAATGACCCTTCCCCAGGGGTAAATTTATTTTGATATAGGCTTATATAGCGAAATCTTTGAAAATTTTCTTGTCTCAAACCGCAAGGCTTAGAGCACTGCTCAGGATGAGCTTTTGCGATCGTTGATTGTCCGGCGTCCGTCATAAACAATTTGACTAAATGACATCTCCTCCTAAACCGCTAAGCCAACATTGATGAAACATGCCAGGGATATTCCTTGCGTGAAGCTCTACCAAAGTTGTTCAAAAAATTTAATTCCATCAAGAACTCTGGTTGCCATGGCAACCGCAAGGAAAAAGTTTTAAAATCTTCTTGTCAGAAACCGTAAGGCATAGAGCTTAGATATTTGGTATGTAGCATTGTCTAGTGGACCTCTACCGAGTTTGTTCAAATCATGGCCTCTGGGTCAAAAATGGTCCAGCCCCAGGGATCTTTTGTTTTACATAGAGTTATATAGGAAAAACTTTAAAAATCTTCTTGTCAGAAACCGTAAGGCATAGAGCTTAGATATTTGGTGTGTAGCATTGTCTAGTGGACCTCTACTAGGTTGTTCAAATCATAGAGCCACTAGGTCAAAATAGGCCCAGTCCTGGGGGTCACTTGTTTACATAGCGTTATATAGAAAAAGGTTTTAAATATCTTCACATAAGAAACCATAAGGCTTAGAGTTAAGGTATTTTGTATGTAGCAGTGTCTAGAGGACCTCTACCAAGTTTGTTCAAGTCATAGACCCTAGGTCAAAAATGGCCCAGCCACAGGGGTCACATGTTTTACAGAGAGTTATATAGGAAAAACTTTTAAAATCTTCTTGTCATAAACAACAAGACCTAGAGTTAAGATATTTGATGTGCAGCATTATCTAATGAACCTCTATCAGGTTTGTTCAAATCATGGCCACTTGGTCAAAATAGGCCCTGCCTGAAGAGTCACTTGTTTTACATAGAATTATATAGGAAAAACTTGAAAAATCTTCTTGTCAGAAACCACAAAGCCTAGAGTTAAGATATTTGGTATGCAGCATTGTATAGTGAACCTCTACAAAGTTTTTCAGAAAAAAGTCCCTGGGGTCACTATTGGCCCCGCCCGAGGGATCACAAGTTTTAAATAGCAATATAGAAGAAAATCTTAAAAAAATCTTAAAAGTCTGAAACCACTAGGCCTAGAATTTTAAAAGTTGGCATAAAGCAAGCTTTATCAAGCTTTTTCAAATTATTAGATTAGGTTAAAGGTCACGGAGGCTAAAAATAGATTTATCTACTGTACCTCATAGAGCCTTCATTTCTAGACCAATATCTTTGATATTCAGTATAAAGGTTCCTTGCATGGACCTCTACCCATAGGTAGGGTTTGAGATCACTGGGTCAAGGTCAAGGTCACCATATCTTATAATAGATATTTCTACTTTCTGTCAAAGAGCCTTTATTTATTGACTGATATTTTACATATTTACATATTTATATTTACATTACTTACATATTTTCAATTAAAACATGAATACTGCTTAACTGCAAACCTACAGCCAAAATATTCAGGTGAGCGATCTAGATCCATCATGGCCCTCTTGTTTAAATATTATTTTATGTTTTTAAATAAAATAATGTTTGGCAATAATTTAATATTTAATTATATTTTTCACTTAAAACATCACTTATAACCGTAAATCGAAATTATTGCTTCAAGTCACGCTAACAATCATGTTAAATTCTCACATTTAAAAAACTGTGATATTTAGTAAAGGAGTCTCACTAATGAACAGACTGTTATTACAATGATTCGCGGGAGTTGTTAGCTGAGACTCTTTTACTGTTAATTGTCTGGCATTGTATATTAATTATACGCAAATTCATACCTGCCATAATTTTTCTGGCCATTTCCGGGATTTTGATATCGAATTTCCGGGATTTGAGCCGATTTTCCGGGACATACAGCTATTCATATACTTTCAATGCCCTACCTTTGACAGTACACAAAATTGGATGGGATTCCGTTTTTGGCGGGAAAAGCCGTGCACATCTTTCAAAAACACATCAGTACCATCGGTTTCATAGCTTTTATTTTAGTTGCAAGAGCATAGTAATTGTCAGGCTTGCAGAAAAGTTCAAGCTCAATCTGTCCGACCACCCGACAATTACTCCCCCACCTCTCTCAAACACTTCAGAAAAAAAACGTTCGCTCGTATTGACAAGTGGAGAAGGTAGGAGGACGAGTATCTGATCGATCATCCTGCAACGAGTGCAAAAACCGCAAGAAATATACCGATGGATGTGTATATCATAACGTCACAGTTTATCGACAGTAAATTGTGCATGTAATACGCTGTCAAAACGAAACCGGAAGCGTGAGTAAGGGGGAGCACTGCGCCTTTTTTTATTCAGTAAACTGCACAGAACCGTTGATCTTTTTTCTCCTAGGTCTCCAGGACTGGTGGTGGCGATGCAGGACGAGTAGAAATTTTTGTCACAATTACTAATTGTGTAAAATAAAAAAAAACTGTGTACCATTAATTAATTAACATCATAAACTCGAATTCAAGTTGAATCACGGGCGTTTGATGACAGCATCGTCAATGCTTCGCAAATTACATGCCAATTTTCAGCAGTTTCTTATCGAAGAACGTAATTGTTGTATAAACACAACCAGCTTGTGATTGCCTAATTGTGTCTTATATTGATTGGTTTGAATTTGCTGATTGACAGTTCAGTATGCATGACTACTTGCTCAAACCGCAACATGATTGGATAATATATCGATATGGGCATGTTTAATTGCTGATACTGCCGTTGGCATTAGTGAGAAACTGGTTCGTGACTGGCAATCCAAACAAAGTTAATTGATGAATGTGATAACGCTGTCGGTAAAAAAAATGACGCGGTTGAAGTTAAAGTGAACGACTCGGTAAATGATATGAGAAATAGTTGACTGATCATTACATGTGCTACAATACATTTCATGGCATTGCAGCTTGCCAAATTTTAACTGTTGTGTAGTGAAATCAATTAACTGTCATTGTTATAATTGGTAATTATGGCAATCTGATGAATTCTTAGTGCTACTGCTTGTATGATCATACCTGTAGGTAATTATGTATTAAAAATAATTAGCATACGTTACCAGATGTATACAGTTGCTGTTAATTAACAGGATGTCACTGTATTTGTAGGAAGTTTTTCTTGGGGTTTAAGAAATGAAATTAATTCAGGCCTTCTCAAAAATTAAATGAAATATGTTAAAATTAATTTTGTTTAAATATTTTTGAAATGCCCAAAACAAAAACAGCAGTTGGGTTTCCAAGTGAAAGTTCAAAATTTCATGAAACCTGTGACCTTGGATGATGTGAAAATCTGACTGCATCTTATAAGAGGGTCAATGCAAAAAGTACAGATTTTCAACTCAAAGTTAGGGGTGCATCTTATAAGCGAGAGTGTCATATAAGCAAGCTAATTTATATAGGGTAAACTTAAAAATCTTCTTGTTAGAAACTGCAAGGCCTAGGGTTTAGATATTTAGTGTGTAGCATTGTCTAGTGGTCCTCAACTAAGTTTGTTCAAATCATAGCCACTGGGTCAAAATAGGCCCTGCCCCGGGGGCAACTTGTTTATAAATAGTTATATTAGAAAAAGTTTTAAAACTTTTCACATCAGAAACCAAAAGGCATAGAGCTTAGATATTTTGTATGTAGCATTGTGTAGAGGACCTCTACCAAGTTTGTTCAAATCATGGCCCTGCGGTCAAAAATGTCCCCTTCCCAGTGGTCATATGTTTTACATAGAGTTATATAGGAAAAACTTTAAAAATCTTTTTTTCAGGTACCACAAGGCCTTGAGTTAAGATATTTAGTGTACAACATTGTCTAGTGGACCTCTACCAAGTTTGTTCAAATCATAGCCCCTGGGTCAAAAAAGGCTCCGCCCCAGGGGTCACATGTTGTACATAGAGTTATATTGCAAAAACTTTAAAAATCTTCTTGTTAGAAACCACAAGGCCTAGAGTTTAGATATTTGGTGTGCAGCTTTGTCTAATAGACCTTTACCAAGTTTTTTTCAAATCATGACCCTGTTGTCAAAACTGGCCCCACCCGGGGGAAGGGGGTCATTTGTTTTTACACAGGCACTTATATAGGGAAAACTTAAAAAATCTGCTCCTCTGAAACACCAAGGGCTAGACCTTCAATTGTTCGTTGTTATGTCTCCTCCCCCAACCCCGCCCTTCTGATGGACACATATTGTCTTTGCCATGTTTATTGGTGTCGGTTTGTTTGTCTGTCTGTCACACTTCGTTTCCTTTCAATAACTGGAGTACCAGTAGACCCAAGGCCTTGAAACTTCACAGGTTTATTGCCCTTATTGAGTAGAAAAAAAACTTTTTTTTTTTGGTCAGTAGGTCGAAGGTCAAGGTCAGAGGGACCTCTAGAGTGCAAACCGTTTCCACTCGCTTACAGGAGTACTGTTTCACCCAGAGCCTTCAAACTTCATAGGATGATTGCTTTTACTAATAGAAGAACTATAGTGTTTTTGGGGCTAGTATGTCAAAGGTCAAGGTCACAGGGACCTGTAGAGTGAAAAGTTTGTCTGCAGAATAACTGTAGTACCATTACAAATAGAGCCTTCTAACTTTATAGGATAATTGAATCAGGGTTCAAATTTAGCGGTCGCAAACTCGCAAAATGCGAGCGAAATTGAAAAAATGCGAGTGCAAAATTTTAGCACTCGAAATAATTTGCGAGTGCGCCGGAAAATCGGCAGACATCCCAAGTTCTGACTTATCCGAAAATCCACGTTTGCTGGTGCGTGAAAAAATGTCCCTAGCACTGGTCACGTGATCGCTCTACTTGTAGACGCTTGTTGAATTAATCCGCTATACGTTCATCCGATATTAAAGCGCGTAGATGACTAAGACTATTTGTTTACAGGTATGAAACCACCAATTCAGTCTAATAATGGCGTCTAGAAATAGTTCAGTTTTCTTGGCTATTATTAACATTTTTGCCCTAATCTGTGTATTTTTTTGCTGGAATCATTTTGTTTGACTATTTCTGATAGTGTGGTAGCAATTTTATGCTCATATGCATTCAGAATAGAATTCACAATGTGAAATTGTTTCACATACCCCAATCTGAAAATTAGCTCAGATTTTTTGTTAATTTTATGGGTAAGTTCACATGAGCAGAAATATCTTTCTTGTTTGAAACACAACCCCCACTTTTCTTGCTATTTTTCATGAGTACATATATAGATCTACAAGAATATGTAAGTTAAAGCTATTTAAAAAAGGTTTTGCTATGTTTTACAGTTCTGTGAACTTTATGAATTTTATATAGAATAAAGAAGGAATCTATTTGGTGGTTTCACACCTACATTTATTTGTCATACAGTCAGTGATAGAACTGTTTGTCCGCAACTTTTCACATTTTGTAAATATTGCTTAGCTAGTAGAAAATTGATTTTGCTAGTAGAAAAAATGGTCACTAGCAAATATTTGCCAGTAGACAAAAAAGTTAAATTTGACCCCTGAATTGTATTAGAAGAACCATTTTGTTTTTAGGGTCCATAGGTCAAAGGTTAAGTTCACAGGGACCTCAAGAGTGAAAACTGTTTCTCCTCAGTAACTGGAGTACCATTTTACCCAGAGCGTTCAAACTTCATAGGATTATTGTCTTTACTCAGTAAAAGAACCGTATCATTTTTGGGGTCAGTAGGTCAAAAGTAAAGGTCACAGGGACCTGTAGAGTGAAAACTATTTCTGCTCAATAACTGGAGTACCATTACACCTAGAACCTTCAAACTTCATTGGGTGATTATATTAGAAGAACCTTATTGTTTTTGGGGTCTGTAGGTCAAAAGTCAAGTTCACTGGGACCTGTAGAATAAGATTATTTCTGCTCAAAAATTTGAGTACCATTACACCCAGAGTCTTCAAACTGATTGCAAACTTATTCAAACTTGCAAAGAACCAACACCTATCACAACCAATACTTGTAACATGAGCAATGAGACTCAGGTGAGCAATTTAGAGCCATCATGGCCCTCTTGTTTACTCAAACTTCTATAATAAAATCTTGTCCATGCTTCATCTCCAAAACCACTGGAGGATTTCATTGAAACTACACAGCAATGTTTGTCACCAAACCTGGCTGTGCATATCGTCAGGAGTTTCTGGTCGGATTATATTTGGCAGTGTTATGGGCCCTAAGTCATTTTTTTACTATAACTTTTATATTAAAATCTTGTCCTAGCTACATCTCCAAAACTGCTTGGGGGATTTTATTGAAACTAGAATGTTTGTCACCAAGCCTTGTTATATATAAAACATCAGTAGGGGTTGGGAATAAAACAATATTGTTTGTATTTAAGGCCAAACTCACAGCTTTCTATTTCATAGAATAATTATGTCTTCAACCTTCATATAAGAATCTGAAGCAGAAAAACATTACTTTACCATTTACCTTCAGTTCATGCTCTGTTTTTTGTCTGATCTCTTTTCCACAGGCATATTTAGTTATATATTTACACCAGTTACATTTTAAAGCTACATTTTGGGGGCATATGTCTAAATTCCAGTGACAGCTGTTGTTTAAAGATCTACATTTCCTTGAATATTTCTGAAACCTATTGATCAAATTGATTGAGACTTTATACAAACTTTATTGCTGTTATTATTAGTTCACACAATACGTTCCATAACTCTGTTCCTTATATTCACAAAATTTTGCCCCTTTTTACTTAGAAAATATAGCAAATTGTTTATTCTCTTCAATGTTTTTTCTTCTAATTATTTTTGAACTTATACAGAACCTATACAACTTTAGTCAAGTCTTAAAGATCACTGAGCAAGGTGCATTTATAAGTCTGTTCTTTTTATTGAAAAACTGAGATATTTATTTTTTATTACATGTGAAATTTTTTGCCCCCCATCGAAGATGAGGAGACAAATAGTTTTGCAAATGGTCAGTCGGTCGGTCGGTAGACTCTTTGTTTCCGATCAATATCTAGAGAACCCTTGGACCCACCTTCCTCAGACTTGGTATGTGGGTTGGCCATGACTAGTTGATGACCCCTGTAGTTTTTCAGGCCACCAGGTCAAAGAACAAGGTCACAAAGACCTTGAATAGCAAAATGGTTTCTGATCAATAACTATAGAACCCTTGGTTCCAGGTTGTTCAATCTTAGTGTGTAGGTTGGTCATGACCAGTAGATGAGCCCTATGGTTTTTTCAGGTCAAAGGTCAAGTCAGAGTGACCTTGAATAGCAAAACAGTTTCTGATCAATAACTAAAGAACCCTTGGTCCCAGGTTGTTAATCCCCTACCACGTAGCAGGGAAGGGGATTATAGGAATGGCCCTATCTGTCCATCTGAATCTTCGTGTCCACTCCATAACTTTTAAATGCATGGAAAGTTTTTAAAATAACTTGGCACAATGATCACCATTATGAGGTGATGTGTAGAGCACAACATCCAGGTCGCTATCCCCAAGGTCAAAGTCACACTTTATGGTCATATTTAAAAAAGTCCACATTTCGTTACCGCTCAATAACTTTTAAATTGCTTGAAAGTTTTTAAAATAACTTGGCACAAATGATCTCCATTAAGAGGCGATGTGCACAGCACAAAACCAGGTCGCTACCACCAAAGTCAAGGTCACACTTAATGGTCATATATAAAAAAGTCCACATTTCGTGTCCACTCCGTTCCTGTTAAACTGTTTGAAAGTTTTTAAAATAATTTGGCGCAAATGATCACCATTATGAGACAATGTGCAGAACACAACAACCAGGTCACTATCCCAAAGGTCAAGGTAACATTTATGGTCATATATAAATAAAGTTTACATTTCTTGTCCGCTCCGTTGCTATTGAACTGCTTAAAAGTTTTTAAAACAACTTGGCACGAATGATCACCTTTATAAGAATATGTGCAGAACACAACAACCAGGTCACTACCTCCAAGGTCAAGTTCAGACTTAAAGGTCATATATAAAAAAGTCCACATTTCAGGTCCGCGTTTCTGTGTCGCCTGCTACAAAGTAGGGATTGCTTCTCCGTCGTCTGTCAGTCTGTCCGTCAGTGTGTCAGTGTGTCACAAAACTTGACCGGACTACTCCTCAGATACAACTGGTGCGATTTCATCCAGACTTTACAGGAATGATCAGTACCAAGTCTAGTTGTGCATGTCATCGGCATTTTCCAGTCCAGTGATTTTTAGCCCACCTGTCACGTAGTGACAGAGTGAGCTTTTCTGATCACCTTTTGTCCGTCGTCCGTCCGTCTGTCCACAATTAGTTTGTTAACACTCTAGTGGTCACATTTTTGCCTCAATTGTCATGAAACTTGGTCAGGATGTTTGTCTCATTAATATCTCGGACGATTTCGAACATGGGTTATCAGGGTTGGAAAACAAGGTCACAGAGCCCAAATATTGAAAAACCTTGTTAACACTCTAAAGGTAGCATTTTTACACCAAATAATCTGGGAATTTCTCAGGAAGGTTGCTTCTATGATTTCTAGCTCAAGTTTGAATATGGGTCATCTGGGTTCAAAAACTAGGTCACAGAGCCCAAAAATAGAAACATCTTGTTAACACTCTAGAGGTTACATTTTCAGCCCAAATAATCTGGAAATTTGTCAGAAAGGTTGCTTCAAAGATTTCTAGCACAAGTTCAAATATGGGTCATCTTGGTTCAAAAACTAGGTCACAGTGCCCAAAAATAGAAAAATCTTGTTAACTCTCTAGAGGTTAACATTTTCAGCCCAAATAATCTAGAAATTTGTCAGAAAGGATGCCTTGAAGATTTCTAGATCAAGTTTAAATATGGGTCATCTGGGATCACAAACTAGGTCACAGAGTCCAAATATGGAAAAACCTTGTTTACATTCTAAAGGTTGCATTTTCAGTCCAAATAACCTGGAAATTTGTCAGAAAGGTTCTATCGACGATTTCTAGCTCAGTTTTGAATACAGGTTTTCTGGGTTCAAAAACTAGGTCACAGAGCCCGAAAGTAGAAAAACTAAATCTTAATGCTCTAGAGGTTACATTTTTAGTCCAAATGTCCTTGAAATTTGTCAGAAAGGTTGTTTCAAGGAATTCTAGCTCAGATTTGGATATGGGTCATCTTGGATCAAAAACTAGGTCACATGGCCCAAATATGTTAAAAAACTTTTTAATACTCTAGAGGTTACATTTTCAGTCCAAATATCCTGGAAATTTGTCAGACAGGTTTTTTTGATGATTTCTAGCTCAAGTTGGAGTATGGGTCATTTTGGGTCAAAAACTAGGTCACAGAGCCCAAATATGGAAAAACCTTGTTAACACTCTAGGTAACATTTTAATTCCAAATAACCTGGAAATTTGTCAGAAAGCTTAATTCTATGGTTTCTAGCTCAAGTTTGAATATGGGTCATCTGGAGTTGAAACATCTAGGTCACAGAGCCCAAATATCGAAAAACTTTGTAAACACTCTAGAGGCTACGTTTTAAGTCTAAATGTCCTGGAAATTTGTCAGAAAGGTTGTTTTGATGTTTTGTAGCTCAAGTTTTGATATGGGTTATCTGGGGTCAAAAAGTAGGTCACAGAGCCCAAATATAGAAAAACCTTGTTAACACTCTAGAGGTAACATTTTCAGTACAAATAACCTTGAAATTTGTCAAAGAGATTGTTTCAATAATATCTAGGTCAAGTTCGAATATGGGTCATCTGGGGTCAATTAAGCAGGTCCATAGCAACTTTGTTAAAAGCAGTCATACTCAGATGAGCGATACAGGGCCATCATGGCCCTCTTGTTGTCAGAGTTATGGCCCTTTTATGATTTCTATTTTTAAAGTTTGTCTGGACTACTTCTCTTATACTACTAAAGCAATTTAAATGAAATGTTACAGGATTGATCGGCACCTCGAGTACTTGCGCATATCTAACAAGGTTTTTGGGTTGAATGATTTTTGGAGTTATGGCCTTTGAATAAAAAAATGTGTTTTATCCTACAAACTGTTCAATCACCTCTCAGTACTACTGTTTAATTGGCTATCATCAGGCGACACATGTGATCACTGATTGCCCTTGTTTTAAAATACGTAGGTACTTGACCCCCCGCCCTCCCCCACTTCACCAGGCATGGGACCCCAAACCCCCAATCCCCAAAAGAAAAGAGAAAAAAAAAATTTTTTTTTAAATATGTACATACGAAGTGACTTTAAATGTGGAGAGTGGTGTCTGCGGAGGGTCTTGTTAAAGTTTTCTGATCCAGGCATTGGAAGAGAAAGTAAAAAGAGAAGCCCACAACATTTATGAGATTGTGTACCAATCCAGGCCATCACTGTTACATTCTCACTCACGTCTGAATGTCCAGGTCTTGTCGAGAGAACAATGAACTCTTTAGTTTTAGCATTTAGCTTAACTGCTCACAAGTCTCAGGGATGTACCTACACACACTGCCTTGCTAACCTCGAACTACCAACAAACATGAAGTTTGTCATGCAGGGTCATGCTTATACTATGCTCAGCAGAGCAACGTCACAGGATGGTTTGAAGTTAGTCAATTTTACTGCAGAATAGAAATGGACAGGCTGCGTGAGCACTGTACTTTCATTTGGTAACATCCATTCGAAAACTTGGACGCTAATGGAAGTGTGCACATAAGTTTTCTCAACATTAATTCCCTTAAAGCCCACCTCTCAGACTTGGCTGCCCAAAGACATATTTCATGATTGAATGCTCTTTGCTTGACAGAAACTCACACTACAAGAAGAATGTTTTTAGAAGGATTCTGCGGATACTTTAAGCCGACACAACGTTGTCTAGCTATGTTCACTAAAAGAGAGTCAACTGATTTTGAAAATAACAGTTCCTTCCAGTTTATGTCTAGAATAGTTTCAGACCAAGGTAGAAACTTTCTCATAGCTATTACTTACAGACCACCTCAATTCAACAAAAATGTGTTTTTTACTCTCCTCTCATCTGCTGTCAATGCTTTACCTAAGTCACATAATATTATACTTGGTGGAGACTTTAACTTGATGCATGATGATCTAGTTGTGATTAAGTTTTGTCATGATAATCAACTTCGACAATATGTAGAAAAGCCAACTCATCAGTTGGGAAGAACATTGGACCTGATTTTCGCATCTGATAACATACAGTGCACTTGTAGAGTGACTCCAGTTTCTTACACCGACCATTTCCTGACTATTTTATCAGTTTTCTAAATGGTTTGTATTGATCTGTATATGTCACATTTTGTGGTTTTGAAATAGTGATAACTACACAAATGTATTTCTGTTGACACATACACAGGAGTTATTTCATTCTATTTCATTAGTGAATTTATTGCTGCATGTGCAGATCTAGCATTGATCAAGATTTTGCACTAAAAGTCCAGATCCTTACCTCAGTCTTTTGAAATACCACAATTTGTGCTTCATGTAAAACTTCCCTTAGGAAGGGGACGTTGGTAACTCTGTTACAAATTCTTGTAGATATTTAGTCTGTAGGCATCCTACAAATCTTCAGTTAGAAAATGTTATACTGCTTCCTATATTTGCTTAATAGCAAACCCACAGCTAAAGTACTCAGTGTAGTAATTTAATGACCCTCTTGTTGAGAATGGGCCTGGAACCAATGATGTAGTATTTATGCTGGTAGGTGGTGTATAAATGGTCAGCAAAAGTCAGTTTTCCTTCTGCAAAGATACTTGTAGCATGCACGTAGAAGACACACTCTGAGTTTGATTTTTGAAAACAAAAAGAGTGTCTTGTGAGCAAGTGTATATGGCAGGTAATGTGCAGCAATTTCTTGAATATCGCTGAAACATGTACTTAATTAACTTAAAAAATATATGAAGTGTCAAAAGCTCATTCAACAGGGCAAGTTTTGCATTTTGACATGTGTATGTTCTCTTTCCACTAAATAGACATTTTTTAATTGTTTTATGAATATCATGCAAAGAAGTAATTGTGATTTTTATTTTGCTATTATTATGTCCCCTTTTTGCTACTTAGAAAATTTCCAATGAATTACATTTCATTTAATAACTTGGGAACCAGTACAGCTTTAGACTTAACGTAAGCTACATACATGAGGAGGGGTCATAAGGAAAGTGTCATTGTCAAGTGTCAGAATTCTTGCTTTTATTTTGACAGAACTATTCCCCTTCATTTAGAAAATGACCAATTCTAATAGTGCAAAATATCATTGCCTAGGATTTAATCTTCACATAATATTTTAGAATTTTTTGCATGCTTTGACAAGAAGTCCGAAATTTTGTTGGGATTTTTCCCTGCTCAGTTTTGTATGGGTAAAGTATCTTTTTTGGCAGTTGTAGCGGAAGACTTACTTTTCTAATATAGTTCATCTTCTTCCAAGTGAGAAGAAGTTAAGTTATCTTAGAGTTTCCTGTTGTCATCAGTATTATTTGATTTTTGTAACATTCTTCCCTAACACTTGTTTACCATCCTTCCATGCACCCAGATTCAGTCTAAGCACTGTTGGGATTATGAATTACATTCAGTGATAGCTCTTGTTTCCCTTCGGTGAAAATTGATCCTGCTTAGGTGTCACTTGTTTTACATAGAGTTAGTTTAGGAAAACTTTCAAGATCTACTTTTCTGAAACTGTATGCCCAATAGTTTAAATATTTTTATACAACGTGTACATGGTGAGCTATTGTGAACGAGCTGTTTCTGTCGTGCATTGTGCGACATCAACTTTTTGCTTCAAACAATACATGTATCTCCTCTAAAACTGTCTGGACAAATTTATGGAAATATTGTGTGGATGTTCCTTTCATGAAAGTTGTTCAAAGAATTCAGTTCAAAAAAGATTCTTGTCTGAAACCACTTGGCACAGATTTCTAAAAATTTGGTGTAAGGCATCCTTTAGTAGACTTCTACCAAGATTGTTCACATTATGTCCCTGTGGTCATAATTAGTCCCACCCCAGATGTCTTATGTTTTGCATAGATTTTATAGGAAAATCTTCTTGTATGAAACCACAAGGCCTATGGCTGAGATATTTTGCATGGAGCATCAGCCAGAGGTCCTCTACCAAGATTGTTCAAATTATACTCTTAGGATTTTTAATGGCCCTGCCCCGGGGATCACTTATTTTTAAATAGAAATATATGGGAAAACCTTGAATATCTTCAAATTTGAAACCTCATGGCTTTGTTTCTAAATATTTTATTGTCACTTTGTCAAGTAGGTTGTTCAGATTATGTCACTTGGGCCAAAGTTGATTCCACCCAAGGACTCATATGTTTTGCATAGAATTATATTGGAAAAATCTTATCTGAAACCACAAGGCATACAGCTGAGATATGTTGCGAGGAGCATCATCTAGAAGTCCTCTACCAAGATTGTTTAAATTTTACCCCTGGGGTCATTAGTGGCCCTACCCCAGAGGTCATTAAGTATTTATAGGCATATAAAGGAAAATCTTAAATATCTTTTTAGCTCACCTGAGCACAAAGTGCTCAAGGTGAGCTTTTATTATCACAATTTGTCTGGCGTCCATCGTCTGTCAGTGTGTCTGTTGTCAACTTTTTAGCTCACCTGAGCTGGCTCAGAGTGAGCTATTAGGATCGATGAATGTCCGTCGTCTGTCGTCCGTTCACACTAAGTTCGTTAACACTCTACTGGTCACATGTTTGCTCCAATTTTCACGAAACTTGGTCAGGATGTTTGTCCCAGTAATTATTCAGACGAGTTTCGAATATGGGTCATCTGGGGATAAAAACTAGGTCACATGACCTCAAAATAGAAAAAACTTGTTAAGGCTCTTGAGGCTACTGTTTCAGTCCAAATGTCCTGGCAATTTGTCAAAAGGTTGTTTGGTTGATTTCTAGCCCAAGTTAGAATATGGGTCATCTGGGGTCAAAAACTAGGTCACAGAGCCCAAATATGGAAAAACCTTGTTAACACTTTAGAGGTCACATTTTCAGTCGAAATGTCCTTGTAATATGTCAGAAATGTTATTTGGATGATTTCTAGCCCAAGTTCGAATATGGGTCATCTGGGGTCAAAAAACTAGGTCACAGAGCCCAAATATGGAAAAACCTTGTTAACACTTTAGAGGTAAAATTTTCAGCCCAAGTATCCTTGTAATATATCAGAAAGGTTATTTGGATGATTTCTAGCCCATGTTCGAATATGGCTCATCTGGGGTCAAAAACTAGGTCACTGAGACCAAATATGGAAAAACCATTTTATCACTCTAGAGGTAACATTTTCAGCACAAATATCCTTAAAATATGTCAGAAAGGTTATTTTGATGATTTCTAGCTCAAGTTTGAATATTGGTCATGTGGGGTCGAAACTAGGTCACACAGCCCAAATATGGTAAAACCTTGTTTACACTCTAGAGTTAACATTTTTAGCCCAAATTTCCTGAGAAACTGTCAGAAAGCTTGTTAAGATGATTTCTAGCTCAAGTTGGAATATGGGTCATGTGGGGTCAAAAACTAGGTCACACAGCCTGTATATGGAAAACCCTTGTTAACACTCTAGAGGTAACATTTTCAGCCCAAATATCCTGGAAACATTTCAGATAGGTTGTTTTCGATGATTTCTAGGTCACATTCGAATATGGGTCATCTGGGGTCAAAAACTATGTCACAGCCTGAATATCGAAAAACCTTGTTAACACTCTAGAGGTAACATTTTCAGCCCAAATATCCTGGAAATATGTCAGAAAGGTGATATCAATGATTTCTAGCACAAGTTCGAATATGATTCATCTGGGGTAAAAAACTAGGCCACAGAGCTTAAATTTGGAAAAACCTTGTTTACACTCTACAGGTAACATTTTCAGGCCAAATATTCTGGAAATATGTCAGAAAGGTTATTTCAATGGTTTCTAGGTCAAGTTAGAACATGGGTCATCTGGGGTCAAAAACTAGGTCACAGAGCCCAAAAATAGAAATATCTTGTTAAGGCTTTAGAGGCTACTGTTTCAGTCCAAATATCCTGGCATTTTGTCAGAAAGGTTGTTCAAATTATTAGATTAGGTTAAAGGTCACAGAAGCTAAAAATAGATTTCTACTGTACCTCATAAAGCCTTCATTTATAGACCAATATCTTTGATATTCAATATAGGTTCATTGCATGGACCTCTACCCATGGGTAGGGTTTGAGGTTACTGGGTCAAGGTCAAGGTCACCATAGCTTTTAATAGATATTTCTACTTTTTGTCATAGAGTCTTTATTTATTGACTGATATTTTACATATTTGGTTTGTAGGCACTTACATATTTTCAATTAAAAAATGAAATAATGCTGAACAGCAAACCTACAGCCAAAGAACTCAGGTGAGCGATGGCCCTCTTGTGTTTTTTAGCCAGAGCAATGAAATTTGGACCATGTTTACAGTTTTTTGTTTGGATTTCAAAAATGTCATCGCATGACCTATATTTTTGACCTGCTGACCTACTTTTTGTTTTTGGAGCTATGGAAATGAAATTTCGACCATGTATACAGTTTTTTGTTCTGATTCCAAAAATGTCATCGTATGACCTATATTTTTGACCTACTGACCTACTTTTTTTTAGCTCACCTGAGCACAAAGTGCTCATGATGAGCTTTTCTGATCAGTCTTTGTCCGTCAGTCGGTCCGTCCGTCCGTCGTCAACTTTTCATTTAAATGACATCTTCTCTGAAACCAAAGAGCCAAATTAAATGAAACTTGCCTGGGGTGTTCCTTGCATGAAGCTCTACCAAGATTGTTCAAATGGTTCTGGTCCATTGCATTTCTGGTTCACAGGAGCTAAAATTAGATTTTAAAAGTTGGATTTTTAAAAATCTTCTTCTCCAAAACCACAAGGCCTGGAGCTTAGATATTTGGTATGAAGCATCATCTAGTGGACCTCTACCATCTTTGTTCAAATTATGACCGTGAGGTCAAAACTGACCCCATCCCAGGGGCCAGTTGATTTTACAAAGATTTATATAGGGAAAACTTAAAAATTCTTCTTGTCAGAAACCACAAGGCCTAAAGTTTAGATATTTGGTGTGCAGCATTGTCCCTTGGACCTCTATTAAGTTTCTTCAAATCATAGCCACTAGGTCAAAATAGGCCCCACCACGGGGGTCAATTGATTTTACATAGGCTTATATAGGAAATCTCTAAAAATCTTCTTGTCAGAAACCACAATGCCTACAGCTTAGATATTTGGTTATAGCATTGTCTAGTGGACCTCTATCAAATTTGTTCAAATTATGTCCCCTGGGTCAAAATTGGCCAAGCCCGAGGGTTCTCTTGATTTACATATAAATTTATAGGAAAAACATAAAAAATCATTTTTCTCCGAAACTATTAGGACTAGACCTTAGATATTTAGTGTGGAGTATTGTGTTGAGAACCTTTACCAGTATTGTTTATATGTTGGCCCCGGGATCAGAATTGGCCCCGCCCAGGGGGCCGTTAATATGTAAAAAAGGCAATCTTTAAAAATCTTCTTACTGGAAACCTTTATGCCTACAGTTTAGATATTTGGTATGCAGCATTGTCTAGTGAAAAAATTGGCCACGCCCCAGGGTCCTCTTGGTTTACATATATTATTATATAGGAAAATCATGAAAAATCATTTTTCTTCCAAACTTTTAGGACTAGACCTTAGATATTTGGTGTGGAGTATTGTGTTGAGAAGCCTTTACCAGTATTGTTTATATGTTGGCCCCGGGGTCAAAATTGGCCCCGCCCCGGGGGCCCTTAATATGTAAGAAAGGCAATCTTTAAAAATTTTCTTACTGGAAACCTCAATGCCTACAGCTTAGATATTTGGTATGCAGCATTGTCTAGTGGACCTCTACCTAGTTTATTTGAAAAATGTCCCTGGGGTCACTATTGGCCCCGCCCGAGGGGTCATACGTTTTAAATAGCAGTATAGAAGAAAATCTTTAAAAATCTTCTTGTTTGAAACCACAAGGCCTAGAATTTTAAAATTTGGCATGAAGCAAGCTTTATCAAGATTTTTGATATTATTAGATTAGGTTAAAGGTCACGGAGGCTAAAAATAGATTTATCTACTGTACCTCATAGAGCCTTCATTTATAGACCAATATCTTTGATATTCAGTATATAGGTTTCTTGCATAGACATCCAGCCATGGGTAAGGTTTGAGGTCACTGGGTCAAGGTCACCATAGCTTATAATAGATATTTCTACTTTCTGTCAGAGAGCCTTTATTTATTGACTGATATTTTACATATTTGGTTTGTAGGCACTTACATATTTTAGATTAAAAAATGAAATACTGCTTAACAGCAAACCTACAGCCAAAGTACTCAGGTGAGCGATCCAGGGCCATCATGGCCCTCTTGTGGTTTTTAGCTAGAGCAATGAAATTTGGACCATGTTTACAGCTTTTTGTTCCGATTACAAAAATATCATCGCATGACCTATATTTTTCACCTACTGACCTTCTTTTTGTTTTTTGAGCTATGGCAATGAAATTTTGACCATGTGTACAGTTTTTTATTTCGATTTCAAAAATGTCATCACATGACCTATATTTTTGACCTACTCACCTTCTTTTTGGTTTTTTAGCTACAGCAATGAAATTTGGACCATGTGCACAGTTTTCCGTTTCGATTTCCAAAATGTAATCGCATGACCTATATTTTTGTCCTACTGACCTACTTTTTGTTTTTGAAGCTGTGGCTATGAAATTTGGCCCCTTTTCACAGTTTTTTGTTCCGATTTCAAAAATGTCATCGCATGACCTTTATTTTTGACCTACTGACCTTTTTAGCTCACCTGAGCACAAAGTGCTCAGGGTGAGCTTTTCTGATCGGTCTTTGTCCGTCGTCCGTCAGTCCGTCCGTCCGTCCGTCGTCAACTTTTCATTCAAACGACATCTCCTCTGAAACCAATGGGGCAAATTTAATGAAACTTGCCTGGGATGTTCCTTGCATGAAGCTCTACCTAAGATTGTTCAAATGGTTCTGGTCCATTGCATTTCTGGTTCACTGGAGCTAAAAATAGATTTTATAAGTTGGATTTTTAAAAATCTTCTTCTCCGAAACCACAAGGCCTGGAGCTTTGATATTTGGTATGAAGCATCATCTAGTGGACCTCTACCAAGTTTGTTCAAATTATGTCCCTGGGGACAAAACTGACCCCACCCCAGGGGTCAGTTGATTTTACATAGAGTTATATAGGGAAAACTTGAAAATCTTCTTGTCAGAAACCACAAGGCCTAGAGTTAAGATATTTGGTATGTAGCATTGTCTAGTGGACCTCTACCAAGTTTGTTCAAATCATGGCCTCTGGGTCAAAAATGGCCCCGCCCCGGGGGTCACTTGTTTTACATAGAGTTATATAGGAAAATCTTTAAAAAAATCTTCTTGTCAGAAACCGTAAGTTATAGAGCTTAGATATTTGGTGTGTAGCATTGTCTAGTGAACCTCTACCAAGTTTGTTCAAATCCTGTCCTCTGGGTCAAAAATGGCCCCGCCCCTTGGGCCACTAGTTTTACATAGAGTTATATAAGAAAATCTAAAAAAAATCTTGTTGTCAGAAACCGTTAGTTATAGAGCTTAGATATTTGGTGTGTAGCATTGTCTAGTGGACCTCTACCAAGTTTGTTCAAATCCTGGCCTCTGGGTCAAAAATGACCCCGCCCCAGGGGCCACTAGTTTTACATAGAGTTATATAGGAAAATCTTCAAAAAACTTCTTGTCAGAAACCGTAAGTTATAGAGCTTAGATATTTGGTGTGAAGCATTGTCTGGTGGACCTCTACCAAATTTGTTCAAATCCTGGCGTCTGGGACAAAAATGGCCCCGCCCTGGGGGGTCACTTGTTTTACATAGAGTTATATAGGAAAATCTTTAAAAAAATCTTCTTGTCAGAAACCATAAGTTATAGAGCTTAGATATTTGGTGTGTAGCATTGTCTAGTGAACCTCTACCAAGTTTGTTCAAATCCTGGCCTCTGGGTCAAAAATGGCCCCGCCCCTTGGGCCACTAGTTTTACATAGAGTTATATAAGAAAATCTAAAAAAAATCTTCTTGTCAGAAACCGTTAGTTATAGAGCTTAGATATTTGGTGTGTAGCATTGTCTAGTGGACCTCTACCAAGTTTGTTCAAATCCTGTCCTCTGGGTCAAAAATGGCCCCGCCCCAGGGGCCACTAGTTTTACATAGAGTTATATAGGAAAATCTTAAAAAAATCTTCTTATCAGAAACTGTAAGTTATAGAGCTTAGATATTTGGTGTGTAGCATTGTCTAGTGAACCTCTACCAAGTTTGTTCAAATCCTGTCCTCTGGGTCAAAAATGGCCCCGCCCCAGGGGCCACTAGTTTTACATAGAGTTATATAGGAAAATCTTAAAAAATCTTCTTGTCAGAAACCGTAAGTTATAGAGCTTAGATATTTGGTGTGAAGCATTGTCTAGTGTACCTCTACCAAGTTTGTTCAAATCCTGGCCTCTGGGTCAAAAATGGCCCCGCCCCAGGGGCCACTAGTTTTACATAGAGTTATATAAGAAAATCTAAAAAAATCTTCTTGTCAGAAACCGTAAGTTATAGAGCTTAGATATTTGGTGTGTAGCATTGTCTAGTGGACCTCTACCAAGTTTGTTAGAAAAATGTCCCTAGGGTCACTATTGGCCCCGCCCGAGGGGTCACAAGTTTTAAATAACAATATAGAAGAAAATCTTTAAAAATCTTCTTGTCTGAAACCACAAGACCTAGAATTTTAAAAATTTGGCATGAAGCAAGCTTTATCAAGCTTTTTCAAATTATTAGATTAGGTTAAAGGTCACGGTGGCTAAAAGTAGATTTATCTACTGTACCTCATAGAGCCTTCATTTATAGACCAATATCTTTGATATTCAGTATAGAGGTTCCTTGCATGGACCTCTACCCATGGGTAGGGTCTGAGGTCACTGGGTCAAGGTCAAGGTCACCATAGCTTATAATAAATATTTCTACTTTCTGTCATAGAGCCTTTATTTATTGACTGATATTTTACATATTTGGTTTGTAGGCACTTACATATTTTCAATTAAAAAATGAAATACTGCTTAACAGCAAACCTAAGTACTCAGGTGAGCGATCCAGGGCCATCATGGCCCTCTTGTTTGTTTTTGGAGCTATGGCAATGAAATTTGGACCATGTGTACAGTTTTTTGTTCCGATTTCAAAAACATCATAGCATGACCTATATTTTTGACCTACTCTTTGTTTTAAAGCTACAGCAAATTTTTCACTGCATTTGATCCTATATTCTGTTGGTAGGGTTTGAGGTCACTGGGTTAAGGTCAAGGTCACCATAGTTTATAATAGATATTTCTACTTTTTGTCATAGAGCCTGTATTTATTGACTGATATTTTACATGTTTACATATTTATATTTACATTACTTACATATTTTGAAACATTTTAAAACATGAAATACTGCTTAACAGCAAACCTACAGCCAAAATATTCAGGTGAGCGATCTAGGGCCATCATGGCCCACTTGTTTGTCATTGAATCACTCGAAAAAGAAAAACTAATCACCAAACTCTCTCCTTTTGTTATTGAAAAACAACTGCCTTCTATCATGGGCACCCCCAAGTCAGTAAAGAAACTTCCGAACAATACACTTATTGTGGAATCATCTACCAAACAACAAAGTCTGAACCTTCTTCAACAAAAGTCCTTTTTAGCTCACCTGGCACAAATGCCAGAGTGAGGTTTTGTCATTCCCCAATGTCCAGTGTGCGGTGTGCATCGTGAGGTGTCAACAATTTCATTCAAATGACATCTCCACTGAAACCACTGGGCTAAATTCAATGAAACTTGCATGAGGTGTTCCTTGGATGAAGCTCTTCCAAAGTTTTTAAAGAATTCAATTCCATGCAGAACTCTTGTTGCCATAGCAATCAAAAGAAAAAACTTTAAAAAATCTTGTTCTCAAAAACCACAAGGCCTAGAGCTAAGATATTTAGTATGAGTTATCATCTAGTGGACCTCTACCAAGATTGTTCAAATTATGACCCTGGGGTAAGAACTGGCTCCGCCCTTAGGGGTCACTTGATTTTACATAGAGTTATTAGCTCACCTGAGCCTTTGGCTCATGGTGGGCTATTGTGACTGGTCTTTGTCCATCGTCTGTCAACTATTTCATTCAAACGACATCTCCTCTGAAACCTCTGGGCCAAATTTGATGAAACTTGCCTGGGATGTTCCTTGCATGAAGCTCCACCAAAGTTGTTCAAAGAATTCAATTCCATGCAGAACTCTGGTTGCTATCACAACTTAAAGGAAAAACTTTGAAAATCTTCTTGTCTGAAACCACTAGGCCTAGAGCTTAGATATCTGGCATTTAGCAACCTCTAATGGAACTCTACAAAAGTTTTCAAATTATTTCCCTGGGGTCAAAATTAGCCCTGCTCTAGGGGTCACTTCAATTTACATAGACTTATATAGGAAATCTTTAAAAATCTTCTTCTCAGAAACCACAATGCGTACAGCTTAGATATTTGGTATGTAGCATTGTCGATGGATGCCTACCAAGTTTGTTCAAATTATGTCCCCTGGGTCAAAATTGGCCACGCCCAAGGGTTCTCTTGGTTTACATATAGTTATATAAGAAAAACTTGAAAAATCATTTTTCTCCGCAACTAATAGGACTAGACCTTAGATATATGGTGTGGAGTATTGTGTAGAGAACCTTTACCAGTATTATTTATATGTTAACCCCTGGGTCAAAATTGGCCCCGCCCCGGGGGGGCCTTAATATGTGAAAAGGGAAATCTTTAAAAATCTTCTTCTCAGAAACCACAATGCCTACAGCTTTGATATTTGGTATGTAGCATTGTCGATGGATGCCTACCAAGTTTGTTCAAATTATGTCCCCTGGGTCAAAATTGGCCATGCCCCAGGGTTCTCTTGGTTTACATATAGTTTTATAGGAAAACCATTAAACATCATTTTTCTCCGAAACTAATAGGACTAGACCTTAGATGTTTGGTGAGGAGAATTGTGTAGAGAACCTTTACCAGTATTGTTTATATATTGGTCCCGGGGTCAAAATTGGCCCCGCCCCGGGGGTCCTTAGTATGTAAAAAAGGAAATCTTTAAAAATCTTCTTCTTAGAAACCACAATGCCTACAGCTTTGATATTTGGTATGTAGCATTGTGTAGTGGATGTGTACCATGTTTGTTCAAAATATTTTCCCTGGGTCAAAATTGGCCACGCCCAAGGGTTCTCTTGGTTTACATAGATTTATATAGAAAAAAACATTAAAAATAATTTTTCTCCAAAACAAATAGGTGTAGACCTTAGATATTTGGTGTTGAGTTTTGTGTAAAGAACCTTTAGCAATATTGTTTAAATGTTGGCCCTGGGGTCAAAATTTGCCCCACCCCAGGGGCCCTTAATATGTAAAAAAGGAAATCTTCAAAAATCTTCTTGTCTGAAACTACAAGGCCTAGAATTTTAAAATTTGGCATGAAGCAAGCTTTATCAAGCTTTTCCAAATTATTAGATTAGGTTAAAGGTCACGGAGTCTGAAAATAGATTTATCTATTGTACCTCATAAAGCCTTCATTTATAGACCAATATCATTGATATTCAATATATAGGTTCCTTGCATGGACCTCTTCCCATGGGTAGGGTTTGAGGTCACTGGGTCAAGGACAAGGTCACCATTGCTTATAATAGATATTTCTACTTTCTGTCATAGACCCTTTATTTATTGACTGATATTTTACATATTTGGTTTGTAGGCACTTATATATTTTCAGTTAAAAAATGAAATACTGCTTAACAGCAAACCTACAGCGAAAGTACTCAGGTGAGCGATCCAGGGCCATCATGGCCCTCTTGTCTATAAAACCTGTCCTAGGAGAGTGGTTGTTATCTTCTAGACCATCCCGCAGAGAAGAAATTGTCCTTTGTCGTCGACGTATTGGACATTCTTTCCTTTCTCACTCCCATCTTCTGAAAGGGGAACCAGTCCCACAGTGTGTTCCTTGTTTTACAGATCTTACAGTTAAACACATTTTTACTGACATGTGTGCACTTTGCTCCAATATGAAATTAATATTTCAATGTACAAAACGTGCATGAGCTGTTCAATTTTGTTCAGCCAGACTTAATCTTTAAATTTTTAAAAGATATCAACATTTTAACAAGATATAATTGTTATTTTTACGTATTGAACTTTTAACTACTTCATATTTTACATACTAACTGACAACTTTTGAACTTTACATCATTGCAACTTTTTAACAAATAGTTATCTTCTTAGTTCTTTTTTATACAATATTATTTGCGCCCAAAATGACCATAGTTGTCGATGGGCCATAAAACTCCATTCATTCATTTGTTATACCATGGCCTTATTCCAACACAATCATTCATATTCTCCAGTTCACAATTCTCTTCCTCCAACTAGCTGACCTGTCATCTCTTCTGTGCCCCTGTTTCAATGATGTGCTGGGGGAGACATGCATTTTTTAGCTCACTTGAGCTGGCTCAAATGTGCAGCCCAAATATCCTGGAAATTTGTCAGAAAGGTTGTTTCAATGTCATATAGCACAAGTTTGAATATGGGTCATTTGGGATCAAAAACGAGGTCACAGAGCCCAAATATGGAAAAACTTTGTAAACACTCTAGAGGCTACATTTTCAGTCCAAATAACTACGAAATATGTCAGAAAAGTTGTTTCGGTAATTTCTAGGTCAAGTTCAAATATGGGTCATCTGGGGTCAATTAATCAGGTCCATAACAATTTTATTAAAAGGAGTCATACTCAGGTGAGCAATCTAGGACCATCATTGCACTCTTGTTTACAACAACATCTAGTTTCCAAGGGGTCAAAATGGTCATGCCCTGATGTTCCTGTATGAGTAAATTATATAATTTTTAGCTCTCCTGAGCTGTAGGCTGATGGTGAGCGATTAGGATCCCTCAATGTCCGGCGTCCGTCGTCTGTCCTCCGTCCACACTTAGTTCGCTAGCGCTCTAGTGGTCACATTTTTGTCTCAATTGTCATGAAACTTGGTTAGGATGTTTGTCCTAATGATTTCTCGGAGGAGTTTGAACATGGGTTATCTGGATTGAAAAACTAGGTCACAGAGTTCAAACATAGAAAAACCTTGTTAACACTCTAGTGGCTACATTTTCAGTCCAAATATCCTGGAAATTGGTCAGAAAGGTTGTATCAATGATTTCTAGCTCAAGTTCAAATATGGGTCATCTAGGGTCAAAAACTAGGTCACAGAGCCCAAATATTAAAAAACCTTGTTAACACTAGAGGTTACATTTTCAGTCCAAATAATCTGGAAATCAGTCAGAAAGGTTGTTTCAATGATTTCTAGCACAGATTCGAATATGGGTCATCTAGGGTGAAAAACTAAGTCACAGACCCCAAATCTGTAAAAACCTTGTTTACACTCTAGAGGTTACATTTTCAGTCCAAATACCCCAGAAATTTGTCAGACAGATTGTTTTGATAATTTGTAGCTCAAGTTCGAATATGTGTCATCTCTGGTCAAAAACTAGGTAACAGAGCCCAAATATGGACAAACATTGTTAACACTCTAGAGTAAACATTTTCAGTCCAAATAATCTGGAAATAGGTTAGAAAGGTTGTATCAATGATTTCTAGGTCAAGTTCGTGTATTGGTCATCTGGGGTCCATATCAACTTTGTTAAAAGCAGTCATACTCAGGTGAGCGATACAGGGCCATAATGGCCCTCTTGTTTAAAATAATGCCCCTGAGGTCAAAATTCAGAAAATTACAAGCTCTGTGAAAATCCTCAATTCAGACACTATAATTATACCCCCAAAACGAAGTAAAGGGGGTGGGGGGCGGGGGGATATATAGGTCAGTTGGTTCGGATTTCCTTGTCTGGAGTTAACTTGAAAACAAATGGTTTGAATTCAATGCAACTTCATACAATGTTAAAGCACAATAAGAGGAAGTGCAGTGTTCAAGAATCATAACTCCATCTTCACTTTTTGCAGAGTTATTGGCCTTTGTTTTCCTTTTCCGGAGCATAACTTGAAAACTACTGGTTGGAATTCAGTGCAACTTCATACAGTTGTCAAGCACAATGGGATGAATTGCAGTGTTCAAGAATCATAACTTCATCTTCACTATTTGCAGAGTTATTGCCCTTTGTTGGTTTTCCTTGTCTGGAGCATAACATGAAAACTGATAGTTAAAATTCAGGTCAACTTCAAACAATGACCAAGCACAATGACAGGAAGTGCATTGTACAAGAGTTATAACTCCATCTTCACTATTTGCAGAGTTATTGGCCTTTGTTTTCCTTTTCCGGAGCATAACTTGAAAACTACTGGTTGGAATTCAGTGCAACTTCATACAGTTGTCAAGCACAATGGGATGAATTGCAGTGTTCAAGAATCATAACCCCATCTTCACTATTTGCAGAGTTATTGCCCTTTGATGGTTTTCCTTGTCTGGAGCTTAACTTGAAAACTACTGGTTGGAATTCAGTGCAACTTATTACAATGGTCAAGCACAATGCGATGAATTGCAGTGTTTAAGAATCATAAATCCGTCTTCATTATTTGCAGAGTTATTGCCCTTTGTTGGTTTTCCTTGTCTGGAGCATAACTTGAAAACTTATAGTTGGAATTCAGTGCAACTTTAAACAATGATCAAGCACAATGACAGGAAGTGCATTGTACAAGAGCTATAACTCCAGCTTTACTATTTGCAGAGTTATTGCCCTTTGTTGGTTTTCCTTGTCTGGAGCTTAACTTGAAAACTACTGGTTGGAATTCAGTGCAACTTAACACAATAGTCAAGCACAATGAGATGAATTGCAGTGTTCAAGAATCATAAATCCCATCTTCACTATTTGCAGAGTTATTACACTTTGTTGGTTTTCCTTGTCTAGAGCATAACTTGAAAACTGATTGTTGGAATTCAGTGCAACTTCATACAATGACCTAAGCACAATGACAGGATGTGCATTGTACAAGAGTTATAACTCCATCTTCACTTTTGCAGAGTTATTGCCCTTTGTTGGTTTTCCTTGTCCGGAGCTTAACTTGAAAACTACTGGTTGGAATTCAGTGCAACTTCATACAATTGTCAAGCACAACAAGAGGAAGTGCATTGTACAAGAGCTATTACTCCATCTTCACATTATGCAGAGTTATTGACCTTTTGTGGTTTTCCTTGTCAGAAGCTTAACTTGAAAACTAATGGTTGGAATTCAATGCAACTTTATACAATGGTCAAATACAGTGACAGGAAATGCAGTGTACAAGCACCACAACTATCTTTAATTGCCCACAACCATAACTGTATTTCAATTTTTAACAAAGTGCTCAGGGTGGGCTTTTCTGATCAGTCTTTGTCCGTCGTCCGTCAGTCCGTCCGTCGTCAACTTTTCATTCAAATGACATCTCCTCTGAAACCAAAGAGCCAAATTAAATGAAACTTGCCTGCGATGTTCCTTGCATGAAGCTCTACCAAAGTTGTTCAAAGAATTCAATTCCATCAAGAACTCTGGTTGCTACGGCAACTTAAAAGAAAAACTTTGAAAATCTTCTTGTCTGAAACCACAAGGCCTTGAGCTTAGATATTTGGCATTATCCACCCTCAAATGGAACTCTACAAAAATTGTTCAAATTATTTCCCTGGGGTCAAAATTAGCCCCGCTCTAGGGGTCACTTCAATTTACATAGACTTATATAGAAAATCTTTAAAAATCTTCTTCTCTAAAACCACAATGCCGACAGTTTAGATATTTGATATGTAGCATTGTCTAGTGGATGTCTACCAAAGTTGTTCAAATATGTCCCCTGGGTCAAAATTGGCAACGCCCCAGTGTTCTCTTGGTTTACATATAGTTATATAGGAAAAACATTAAAAGTCATTTTTCTCCGAAACTAATAGGACTAGACCTTAGATATTTTGTGTGGAGTATTGTGTAGAGAACCTTTATCAGTATTGTTTATATGTTGGCCGTGGGGTCAAAATTGTCCCCGCCCCAGGGGCCCTTAATATGTAAAAAAGGAAATCTTTAAAAATCTTCTTCTCAGAAACCACAATGCCTACAGCTTTGATATTTGGTATGTAGCATTGTCGATGGATGTCTACTAAGTTTGTTCAAATTATGTCCGCTGGGTCAAAATTGGCCACGCCCCAGGGTTCTCTTGGTGTTCATATAGTTATATAGGAAAAACATTAAAAGTCATTTTTCTCCAAAACTAATAGGACTAGACCTTAGATATTTTGTGTGGAGTATTGTGTAGAGAACCTTTACCAGTATTGTTTATATGTTGGCCGTGGGGTCAAAATTGTCCCTGCCCTTGGGGGCCTTAATATGTAATAAAGGAAATCTTTAAAAATCTTCTTACTGAAAACCTCAGTGCTTACAGCTTAGATATTTGGTATGTAGCATTGTCTAGTGGATGTCTACCAAGTTTGTTCAAATTATGTTCCCTGGGTCAAAAATGGCCCCAGGGTTCTCTTGGTTTACATAGATTTATATAGGAAAAACATGAAAACTAATTTTTCTCCAAAACAAATAGGTGTAGACCTTAGATATTTAATGTTGAGTATTGTGTAAAGAACCTTTACCAATATTGTTTATATATTGGCCGTGGGGTCAAAATAGGCCCCGCCCCGGGGGCCCTTAATATGTAAAAAAGGAAATCTTTTAAAAATCTTCTTGTCTGAAACCACAAGTCCTAGAATTTTAAAATTTTGCATGAAGCAAGCTTTATCAAGCTTTTTCAAATATTTAGATTAGGTTAAAGACTAAATATAGATTTATCTACTGTACCTTATAAAGCCAATATCTTGATATTTAATATATAGGTTCCTTGCATGGACCTCTACCCATGGGTAGGGTTTGAGGTCACTGGGTCAAGGTCAAGGTCATAAGCTTATAATAGATATTTCTACTTTCTGTCATAGAGCCTTTATTTATTGACTGATATTTTACATATTTTGTTTGTAGGCACTTATATATTTTCAGTTAAAAAATGAAATACTGCTTAACAGCAAACCTAAAGCCAAAGTACTCAGGTGAGCGATCCAGGGCCATCAGGGCCCTCTTGTTTTACAAAGTATTCTGTTTTTAATAACTTCCTCAGTTTCAAAGCAGTATTGCAGGGGTATTAATCACATTTAGTGATAGCTCTAGTTTGCTTCTTATGTTTGGTCAACAGTAGACCTAAAGCCAACGTTTTCAGGTGAGCAATCTAGGGACATCATGACCCACTTTTCTTGATATGGTCATATTCTTTTTTTTAGCTCACCTGAGCTGGCTCAGGGTGAGCTATTAGGATCGATGAATGTCCGTCGTCTGTCGTCCGTCGTCTGTCGTCCGTCATCCGTTCACACTTATTTCGTTAACACTCTACTGGTCTTATTTTTGCTACAATTGTCACGAAACTTGGTCAGGATGTTTGTCCCAGTAATTACTCGGACGAATTCGAATATGGGTCATCTGAAGTCAAAAACTAGGTCACACAGCCCAAATATGGAAAAACATTGTTTACACTTTAGAGGTCGAATTTTCAGTCCAAATTTCCTTGTTATATGTCAGAAAGGTTACTTGGGTGATTTCTAGCCCAAGTTCGAAAATGGGTCATCTTAGGTCAAAACACCCTAGAGGTGAGATTTTCAGCCTGAATATCCTGGAAATTTGTCAGAAAGGCTGTTTTCATGATTTCTAGCTCAAGTTTGAATATGGGTCATGTGGGGTCAAAAACTAGGTCACAGAGCCCAAATATGGAAAAACCTTGTTAACACTTTAGAGGTCGAATTTTCAGTCCAAATTTCCTTGAAATATGTCAGAAAGATTACTTGGGTGATTTCTAGCCCAAGTTCGAATATGGGTCATCTGGGATCAAAAACTAGGTCACAGAGCCCAAATATGGAAAAACCATTTTATCACTCTAGAGGTAACATTTTCAGCCCAAATATCCTTGTAATACGTCAGAAAGGTTATTTGGATGATTTCTATCCCAGGTTCGAATATGGGTCATCTGGAGTCAAAAACTAGTTCACTGAGACCAAATATGGAAAAACCATTTTATCACTCTAGAGGTAACATTTTCAGCCCAAATATCCTTGTAATACGTCAGAAAGGTTATTTTTGATGATTAATAGCTCAAGATTGAATATCGGTCATGTGGGGTCAAAAACTAGGTCACACAGCCCAAATATGGTAAAACCTTGTTAACACTCTAGAGGTAATATTTTTAGCCCAAATTTCATGAAAACCTGTCAGAAAGCTTGTTAAGATGATTTCTAGCTCAAGTTGGAATATGGGTCATGTCGGGTCAAAAACTAGGTCACACAGCCTGTATATGGAAAACCCTTGTTAACACTCTTGAGGTAACATTTTCATACCAAATATCCTGGAAATATGTCAGATAGGTTGTTTCGATGATTTCTAGGTCAGCTTTGAATATGGGTCATCTGGGGTCAAAAACTAGGTCACAGAGCCCAAATATGGAAAATCTTTTTAACACTTAAGAGGTCACTTTTTCAGTCCAAATGTCCTTGTAATATGTCAGAAAAATTATTTGGGTGGTTTCTTGCCCAGGTTCGAGTATGGGTCATCTGGGGTCAAAAACTGGGTCACTGAACCCAAATATGGAAAAACCTTGTTAACACTTTAGTGGTAACATTTTCAGCCCAAATATCCTTGTTATATATCAGAAAGATTATTCGGATGATTTCTAGCCCAGGTTCGAATATGGGTCATCTGGCGTCAAAAACTAGGTCACTGAGACCAAATATGGAAAAACATTTTTATCACTCTAGAGGTAACATTTTCAGCCAAAATATCCAGGAAATATGTCAGAAAGGTTGTTTTGATGATTTCTAGCTCAAGTTTGAATATGGGTAATGTGGGGTCAAAATTAGGTCACACAGCCCAAACATGCTAAAACCATGTTAACACTCCAGAGGTAAAATTTTTAGCCCAAATTTTGTGAAAAACTGTCAGAAAGCTTGTTAAGATGATTTCTAGCTTAAGTTGGAATATGGGTCATGTGGGCTCAAAAACTAGGTCACACAGTCTGTATATGGAAAATCCTTGTTAACACTCTAGAGGTAACATTTTCAGTCCAAATATCCTGGAAATATGTCAGATAGGTTGTTTCTATGATTTCTAGGTCACATTCGAATATGGATCATCTGGGGTCAAAAACTAGGTCACACAGCCTGAATATGGAAAAACCTTGTTAACACTCTAGAGGTAACATTTTCAGCCCAAATATCCTGGAAATATGTCAAAAAGGTTGTATCGATGATTTCTAGCCCAAGTTCAAATATGGGTCATCTGGGGTTAAAAAATTAAGTCACAGAGCTTAAATTTGGAAAAACCTTGTTTACACTCAACATGTAACAGCCCAAATATTCTGGAAATATGTCAGAAAGGTTATTTCGATGGTTTCTAGGTCAAATTGGAATATTGGATTATGTGGGGTCAAAAACTAGGTCACAGAGCCCAAAAATAGAAATATCTTGTTAAGGGTCCAGAGGCTATTGTTTCAGTCCAAATATCCTGGCAGTTTCTCAGAAAGGTTGTTTGGTTGTTCAAATTATTAGATTAGGTTAAAGGTCACGGATGCTAAAAAAAGATTTATCTACTGTACGTCATAAAGCCTTCATTTATAGACCAATGCTCCTTGCATAGACCTCTACCCATGGGTAGGGTTTGAGGTCACTGGGTCAAGGTCAAGGTCACCATTGCTTATAGATATTTCTACTTTCTGTCATAGAGCCTCTTAGTTATTGACTGATATTTTACATATTTGGTTTGTAGGCACTTACATATTTTCAATTAAAAAATGAAATACTGCTTAACAGCAAACCTACAGCCAAAGTACTCAGGTGAGCAATCCAGGGCCATCATGGCCCTCTTGTATACTTTGACCCCTAATTGACCTTGACTGTGAGGTTAAATTGGCAGAAAAACCCATTTCTTTTCATGGATGTATGATTGATCTTCCTGTGTTCCTCAGGTCAAAGGTCAAAGCACTACTTCAGGGGCATTGTCATCTTTCAGTGACAGTTCTTGTTGCATTCAAAATGACTTTAGCATGTCAGTTTAAAAATTCTAAAATGCATGTATGATTCTAAGAGGGAAGTATGTTGATCTGTGATGTACTATAGTTAAGTAAAAGTAGGATGATCTATGATAATATATATTGTAGAAAGACAAGACTTGTTTGAGATAGTAAAAGAAGAAGAGGACAGACAGTTAGAGTTGTACCCACCACAGAATGCCCTTGAGGAGCAGATACAATTGACAAAGGAAGGGAAACTCTGGACATTTCCTATTGATAATGAAGCAGGTATAAGAGAAGTTACTGTATTTAATGATTCAAGATTGAGATAAATCAGTATTGTCATTGAAGGATTGAGAAATCAGAATATAAGTAATACAGCAAAAATGAGTATATGACCTGAATTACAGTTTATACCAAATTCATCAAAGTATAATGTGCACTTGTGTATAGTTTGGATCCAGATTGTGCTTCGGAAGCTGGAACCTGGTAACTTAGAGGAAAAAAGAAATGAAAAGGAAAGTAGAGTGCAGCTCCACATAAAAAAATTGAATGCATGGTTGCAGTATCAAATAACAATCAAAAAAAGGATAGCACTTTAAAATTTGACAATTTCATAAGCGGTTTTTAACTCACCTCAGCATATGCTCAGGGTAAGCTGTTGAGATCACCTTGTGGCCATTGTCAGTAATCGGCCAAGCGTCAATTTAAAATGCCCAATAGTTATGCTCTGTTGCACAAAATGGCCACCAGACAAAAAAAAGATTGTATTCAATTTTTAGCTCACCTATGCACAAAGTGCTCAGGGTGAGCTTTTCTGATCAGTCTTTGTCCGTCGTCCATCCGTCCGTCGTCAACTTTTCATTCAAATGACATCTCCTCTGAAACCAAAGGGTCAAATTAAATGAAACTTGCCTGGGATGTTCCTTGCATGAAGCTCTACCAAGATTGTTCAAATGGTTCTGATCCATTGCATTTCTAGTTCACTGGAGCTAAAATTAGATTTTAAAAGTTGAATCTTTAAAAATCTTCTTCTCCGAAACCTCAAGGCCTGGAGCTTAAATTGGTATGAAGCATCATCTAGTGGACCTCAACCAGATTTGTTCAAATTATGACTGACCCCACCCCAGGGGTCAGTTGATTTTACATAGATTTATATAAGGAAAACTTAAAAATCTTCTTGTCAGAAACCACATGGCCTAAAGTTTAGATATTTGATGTGCAGCATTGTCCAGTGGACCTTTACCAAGTTTGTTTCAAATCATGGCTCCTTGGTCAAAAATTGCCCCACCCCAGGGGTCACATGTTTTACATAGAGTTATATAGGAAAAACTTTAAAAAATCTTCTTGTCAGAAACTGCAAGGCCTAGAGTTTAGATATTTGATGTGCAGAATTGTCCAATGGACCTTTACCAAGTTTGTTCAAATAATGGCTCCTGGGTCAAAAATGGCCCCGCCCCAGGGGTCACATGTTTTACATAGAGTTGTACAGGAAAAACTTTGAAAAATCTTCTTGTCAGAAACCGCATGGCCTAAAGTTTAGATATTTGGTGTGTAACATTGTCCAGTGGACCTCTACTAAATTTGTTCAAATCATAGCCACTCGGTCAAAATAGAACCTGCCCCGGGGGTCACTTGTTTACATAGAGTTATATTGGAAAAAGTTTAAAAAGTCTTCACATCAGAAACCAAAAGGCATAGAGCTTAGATATTTTGTATGTAGCATTGTCGAGAGGACCCTGGATCAAAAATGGCCCCGCCTCAGTGGTCACATGTTTTACATAGAGTTATATAGGAAAAACTTTAAAAATCTTCTTTTCAGATACCACAAGGTCTAGAGTTAAGATATTTGGTTTGTAGCATTGTCCAGTGGACCTCTACCAAGTTTGTTCAAATCATGACCCTGGGGTCAAAACTGGCCCACCCTGAGGGTCATTTGATTTTATACAAGGAATTATACAGGGAAAACTTTAAAAATCTGCTGCTTTGAAACACCAAGAGCTATACCTTCAATTGTTACGCCCCCCATCAAAGATGAGGGGGCATATAGTTTTGCAAATGTCGGTCTGTCGGTAGACACTTCATTTCCGATCAATATCTAGTAGGGATGTAAGTGAACGTTCGAACGTTCGAAAGTTCGGATCCGATGCCGAACGTTCGAATGTATTTTGGCATTCGAATGTTTAGAAAAAAAATCTATCATTTTTGTTTTCATGGGAAAATGAAATCATGAAGTGTTGAAGAAGTAAGAAAGGCGTTATAATCAGGTAAATTCACACCTATTGTTGCTTTAACACCTCTGTATAAATTTAAATCGAAAGGTGATTTACCCATTAAGGATACCGGATACCGAGAAATACACATTGTGTCAATGAATTAGAAACACTCGGATCTTATCGAGTTGACCACGTCGAGAAGCAATCTCCTGGCAGTGATCTCCCCTTCACTGTTGAACTTAGCTGGATTTCAGAAATTGTTTTTTATTCTTTTTTCTTCAGTTATTATTGGAATTGCATCGATTTAACATGCCTTGAGTTAGTGAAATTGAAAAAAAGTTTAACATTTTGTTTATTTACGTTCGACTATCATCACGCGACATGCCTTTGTACTGAATGGAAAGTAAACGCTGCATGGAGTTTGGCCGAGAAGTTCGTGAAAACACTGTGTAACTATTGAGTACGAGTGATTCGAACGTTCGAACGTTCGAATGCAAAATGATCCGAACGTTCGAATGCTAAAATGAACAAATTTTGCCATCCCTAATATCTAGAGAACACTTTGACTTAGGTTCACCAAACCTGGTATGCTGGTTGGTCATCAACAGTAGATGACCCCTATTGATTTTGAAGTGATTAGGTCAAAGGTCAAGCTCACTGGGACCTTCATCCTAAAAACGGTTTCCGATCAATAACTAGAGAATGCTTAGACCTAGGTTCACCAAAATTGGTATTCTGACTGGTCATCGCCAGTAGATGACCCCCTATTGATTTTGAGGTCATTAGGTCAAAGGTCAAGCTTACAGAGACTTTCATCCTAAAAACGGTTTCTGATCAATAACTAGAGAATGCTTTGACCTAGGTTCACCAAACTTGGTATGCTGGTTGGTCATCACTAGTAGATGACCCCTATTGACTTTGAGGTCATTAGGTCAAAGTTCAAGCTCCTAGGGACCTTCATCCTAAAATCGGTCTTCCGATCAATAACTAGAGAACGCTTTGACCTAGGTTCACCAAACTTGGTATGCTGGTTGGTCATCATCAGTTGATAACCCCTGTTGACCTTAAGGTCATTAGATCAAAGGTCAAGATCACAGAAACCTTCATCCTAAAAACGGTTTCTGATCAATAACTAGAGAACGCATTGACCTAGGTTCACCAAACTTAATATGCTGGTTGGTCATCACCAGTAGATGACTCTTATTGACTTTGAGGTCATTAGGTCAAAGTTCAAGGCCACAGGGACCTTCATCCTAAAAACTGTTTCTGATCAATAACTTTCGCCCAACCACAAGCAATTAGGTGCTGCTGGGGGGCATGTATGTTTTACAAACATTTCTTGTTCGTTGTTATGTCTCCCCCCAAACTCCGCCCTTCTGATTGAGACATATTGTTTTTGCCTTGTCCATGGATGTCTGTTTGTCAGTCTGTCTTTCACACTTTGTTTCCTTTCAATAACTTAAGTACCAGTTGACCCAAAGCCTTCAAACTTCACAGGGTTATTGCCCTTATTGAGTACAAAAAATCACTTTTGTCATTTGGGTCGGTAGGTCAAAGGTCACAGTCAGAGGGACCTCTAGAGTGAAAATTGTTTCCACTCAATAACAGGAGTACCATTTCACCCAAAGCCTTTAAACTTCATATGATGATTGCCTTTACTAAATAGAAGAACCAATGTCCTCCAAAACCACTTGGCCATTTTAAACTAAATTTGACAGGAATTTTCCTTATAATGCCCTTTTCTAATATTGCTCAATCTGTTCCGCTCCATTGCACATAAGGGCTGCAAAAGATAAAAATAGAAAAAAATTAAACAACATCTCCTCCTAAACGTTTGGGAGATTTTCCACCAAATTGCACAGAAATGTTCCTTACATAGCCCTCTATTAAAATTGCTAAAACGGTTCTGCTCCATTGAACAAAATGGCCGCGAGAGCTAAAAATAGACTTTCGTCAATATTTTGCTTCAAATGACATCTTCTCCAAAACCACTTGGCAATTTTAAACCAAATTTGACAGAAATATTCCTTACAATGCCTTTTTCTAAAATTGCTCAAACAATTCTGCTCCTTTGCACAAACGGGCAGCGAAAGATAAAAAATAGAAAAAAAATCAAACAGCATCTCCACCTCAATGGCAAATTCTCCATCAAATTCACGGAAATGTTCCTTACATACCACTGCTTTAAAATTGCTAAAACGATTCTGCTCCATTGAACAATTTCGTCAATATTTTGCTTCAAATGACATTTCCTCCAAAACCACTTGGCCATTTTAAACTAAATTTGACAGAAATGTTCATTATCATGCCCTTTTCTAAAATTGTTCAAACCGTTCCACTACATTGCACATAAGGGCTGCAAAAGCTTAGAATAGAAAAAAAATCAAACAACATCGTCTCCTAAATGGTTGGGAGATTTTAAACCAAATTTCACAGAAATGTTCTTTACAAAGCCCACTATTAAAATTGCTAAAATGGTTCCGCTCCATTGATCAAAATGGCCGCCAGAGCTAAAAATATTTTTGTGTCAATATTTGGCTTCAAATGACATCTCCTTCTAAACCACTTTGCCATTTTAAACTAAACTTTACAGAAATGTTCCTTATTATGCCCTTTTCTAAAATTGCTCAAACCGTTTTGCTACATTGCACATAAGGGCTGCAAAAGCTCAAAATAGAAAAAAATTCAAACAACATCCCCTCCTAAACAGTTGGGATATTTTCCACCAAATTTCACAGAAATGTTCCTTACATGGCCCTCTATAAAAAAATGCTAAAATGGTGCTGCTCCATTGAACAAAATGGCTGCCAGAGCTTAAAATAGACTTTCGTCAATATTTTGCTTCAAATGACATCTCCTCCAAAACCACTTGGCCATTTTAAACCAAATTTGACAGAAATATTCCTTATCATGCCCTATTCTAAAATTGCTCAAACAGTTCTGCTACATTGCACATAAAGGCTGCAAAGCTAAAAATAGAAAAAAATTAAAACAACATCCCCTCCTAAACATTTGGGAGATTTTCCACCAAATTTCACAGAAATGTTCCTTACATTGCCCTCTATCAGAATTGCTAAAATGGTTCCGCTCCATTGATCATAATGGCCACCAGAACTAAAACAGATTTTCGTCAATATTTGGCTTCAAATGACATCTCATCCAAAACCACTTGGCCATTTTAAGCCAAATTTCACAGAAATTTGCCTTATAATGCCCTTTTCTAAAATTCCTAATACCGTTCTGCTCCATTGCACATAAGGGCTGCAAAAGCTAAAAGTAGAAAAGAAACCAAACAGCATCTCCTCCTCAATGGCAAGGTAATTTCCGTCAAATTTATGGAAATGTTCCTTACATACCCCTGCATTAAAATTGCTTTAAACGGTTCTGCTCCATTGAACAAAATGGCCATGGGAGCTAAAGAAAATATTGCTTCAAATGACACTTCCTCACAAGCTGTTACCACGAAATCGCCTCTGCCCCATGGATTTTTTTGTTTTGTTATAAAATATGAGATCTTTGAATATCTTCAGGTGAGCGATCCAGTGCCATCATGGCCCTTTTGTTCATTGAAGCAAATGGACTAGCTTTGGAATATATTGAAACTAATGATTATTTTAGATATCTTATTTTCACTGACTCTTTATCAGCTATGCAAGCCCTTGATCATGAAAATACTGACAATCCTCTGGTTGTTGATTTGTTACAACAACTTTCTCATCTTCTTCAGGATTCTGAGATAATATTTTGTTGCCTACCTAGCCATATTGGAATTCAAGGCAATGAGGCAGCATATAAAGCTGCCAAAACAGCTTTTAATTCTGAGGTTTTACCTTTCCGTGTTCCTTACAGTGATTTTAAACCCATTGTCAATAATTTTATACAAAACGTCTGGCAGACAACATGGGAAGATCCTTTGAATCAAACAAATAAATTGTTTTCTACTAAACCTGTCCTAGGAGAGTGGTTGTTCTCTTCTAGACCATCAAGCAGAGGAGAAATTGTCCTTTGTCGTCTACGTATTGGACATTCTTACCTTACTCATCTCCCATCTTCTGAAGGGGGACCAGTCCCAAAGTGTGTTCCTTGTTTTACAGATCTTACAGTTAAACACATTTTTATTGACTGTGTGGACTTTGCTACTATACGAAATTAATATTTCAATGTACAAAACATGCATGAGCTGTTCAGTTCTGTTCGGCCAGACTTAATCTTTGATTTTTTAAAAGGTATCAACATTTTTAACAAGATATAATTGTTTTATTTTTTACATATAGAACTTTTAACTGCATCATTTTCTACATACTATCAACAACTTTTGAACTTTACATCTTTTCAACATTTTAACAAAATAATTACTTCTTAGTTCTTTTTTTGTACAATATTATTTGCGCCCAAAATGACTATAAGTGTCGATGGGCCATAAAACTCCATTCATTCATTCATTAAACACAATTTTACTGACTGTGTGAACTTTACTCCAATACGAAATAAATATTTCAATGTACGTAACATGAATATTTTACATACTATCGTCAACTTTTGAACTTTGCATCATTGCAACTTTTTAACAAAATAGTTACTTCTTAGCATTGTCTAGTGGACCTCTACAAAGTTTGTTCAAATTATACCCATGGGGTCAAATTTGGTCCCGCCCCGGGGGTCAATTGATTTTACATAAACTCATGTAGTGAAACTTTCTTGTCTGAAATTCAAGTCCCTGAGCCCTAAGATTTGTAGAGAAGCATTGTCTAGTAGACCTCTACCAAGTTTGTTCATATTATGCCCCTGGGGTAAATTTCGCCCTGCCCCCGAGGTCAATTGATTTTACTTAGACTTATATAGTGAAACTTTAAAAATTTTCTTGTCTGAAACCACAAGACCCTAACACTTAAGATTTGGTATGTAGCATTGTCTAGTGGACCTCTACCAAGTTTATTCAAATTATACCCTTTGGGTCGAATTTGGCCCTGTCCCGGGGGTCAATTGATTTTACATAGGCTTATATAGGGAAAACTTTGAAAATCTTCTTGTCTGAAACCACAAGGCCCTGAGCCTTAAGATTTTGTACGATCATGTTTCTTCCAGTTTGATTGATAAACATGGTCGAAAACGAGCTGCAGTAAAATGGATTTTCCAGATTTTTGGATACTATTCAAATCTTGTAATTCTTTGTCCAATTGACATTTCATTGAAACGAAATAAAAACTTAAAAATGAAATAATTTCCTCAAATTATCATAGGAAAATCAATATAGACGGTGTATATCTAAGCAGTAATCGGTATTTGCACGAAATTTTCATGAGTTCGAGTGAGAGAAATATGTCCATGGGCCATGTTGAATGAGATTAAAAGTAAAGGGTGTGCAATAAAAAGTGGCAGATAACAGAAAGAAAAGTTATAAAAAGAAATCTGACTGTAAAGAAAAAGAAAACAAAAAACGTGGTAGACAGAAAAGCAGTGCCAGTGAGGCAGATGTTAGTATGAACTTATCATCAGCAGTAAAGAAAAACAAAGAAAAAACAAATGACGATTGACGAAAGTGTTAATAGAGCCAAAGTAAATGCAGAATCTCTTGAGATTAAAAAACAACTAAAAAAAAGAAATGAACGAACAGTTGTCAGACATGATGAAAAAAAATAACGAAACTGCAAAAAACTATAACGGATACAGTTACAGAAATGAAAGATGGCATTCTGAAATCCCTCAAAAATCGAATCGAAAATCTTGAAGGCATACTCTTTCAAAAATAGGAAGAAAACGAGAAGCTAGTCAAACAAGTGAAAAAACTTGAACAGACACTAAGTGAACAAACAAAAGAGATCAAAGACCAAGAAGAAAAAAAACAAATATATAAACATCCAACTCAGAACATACGAAAATAAAGACGAATACTTAAACAATTTAGAACAATATGGACATTTAAATAGTATACGTATTAATGGTATTTTAGAATTACCACCAAAGAAAGAAATGAAAACTACAGAAACTAAGAAAGCTAACGTTGAGGATGGTGAGGAAGATGATAAAAAACGAAAAGGTAGATTCTGGGGATATACCCAAAGACAAATACAAGGATGCAACTGAAAAAGAGACAGAAAAAACGAGCTTTAGCGAGGCAGTTAAGACATATACGTCGGAGAAAAATCTACCAGAAGACATCTGGGAATCGGCAGAGGATAGAGCTGCTCTAGTTGTTGAAAGGCTAAATAAATGGTCTTTATCTGACTAAAAACCAAATTGACATGTGTCATCGAGTTGGTAAAAAAACAGAGAAGGAAGGTAGACAGATAAGTGTAAATTTTGTTTCAAGGTTTTTCAAGAGAAGAGATCTTGAAGCGCAAGAAACAACTTCCAAAAGGAATTTTTGTGGTAGAAGATCTAACAGCAGTAAACCATAAAACTTTAATAACTGTAAAAACGAAGCGCCCAGACTTGGTTAAATCAGCATGGACCAGGAATGGTGAAATATTTTATAAAGACATTGGAGATCGCATATGTAAAGTGAGATATGAAGACTTTATCCAGTGGCAAAAACTGCCACAACCACCGCCCAAGCCAGCAGATGCAAAATCAGACAGTCCATTTAGAGTAGGACACATGCATCGTGGATTTAAAAAAATAAAATGTGACAGTATTTTTTTAACAGTAACTGTCTTTTTAGCTCACCTGAGCACAAAGTGCTCAGGGTGAGCTTTTCTGATCAGTCTTTGTCCGTCGTCCGTCCGTCAGTCCGTCCGTCCGTCCGTCCGTCGTCAACTTTTCATTCAAATGACATCTCCTCTGAAACCAAAGGGCCAAATTAAATGAAACTTGCCTGGGATGTTTCTTGCATGAAGCTCTACCAAAGTTGTTCAAAGAATTCAATTCCATTAAGAACTCTGGTTGCTATGGCAACTTAAAGGAAAAACTTTGAAAATCTTCTTGTCTGAAACCACAAGGCCTAGAGCTTAGATATTTGGCATTTAGCACCCTCTAATGGAACTCTGCAAAAATTGTTCAAATTATTTCCCTGGGGTCAAAATTGGCCCCGCCCCAGGGGTCACTTCATTTTACATAGACTTATATAGAAAATCTTTAAAAATCTTCTTCTCTGAAACCACAATCCCTACAGCTTAGATATTTGGTATGTAGCATTGTCTAGTGGATGTCTACCAAGTTTGTTCAAATTATGTCCCCTGTGTTAAAATTGACCACGCCCCAGGGTTCTCTTGGTTTACATAATATTATAGTTATATAGAAAAAACATGAAAAATCATTTTTCTCCAAAACTAATAGGACTAGACCTTAGATATTTGGTGTGGAGTATTGTGTAGAGAACCTTTACCAGTATTGTTTAAATGTTGGCCCTGGGGTCAAAATTGGCCCCGCCCCGGGGGCCCTTAATATGTAAAAAGGAAATATTTAAAAATCTTCTTCTAAGAAACCACAATACCTACAGCTTTGATATTTGGTATGTAGCATTGTCTAGTCGATGTCTACCAAGTTTGTTCAAATTATATCCCCTGGGTCAAAATTGGCCACGCCCCAGGGTTCTCTTGGTTTACATATAGTTATATAGAAAAAACATGAAAAATCATTTTTCTCCAAAACTAATAGGACTAGACCTTAGATATTTGGTGTGGAGTATTGTGTAGAGAACCTTTAGCAGTATTGTTGATATCTTGGCCCTGGGGTCAAAATTGGCCCAATCCCGGGGGTCACTTCATTTTACATAGACTTATATAGGAAATCTTTAAAATCTTCTTCTCTGAAACCACAATGCCTACAGCTTAGATATTTGGTATGTAGCATTGTCTAGTGGATGTCTACCAAGTTTGTTCAAATTATGTCCCCTGTGTTAAAATTGACCACGCCCCAGGGTTCTCTTGGTTTACATATAGTTATATAGGAAAAACATGAAAAATCATTTTTCTCCAAAACTAATAGGACTAGACCTTAGATATTTGGTGTGGAGTATTGTGTAGAGAACCTTTACCAGTATTGTTTAAATGTTGACCCTGGGGTCAAAATTGGCCCCACCCCGGGGGCCCTTAATATGTAAAAAGGAAATATTTAAAAATCTTCTTCTCAGAAACCACAATGCCTACAGCTTTGATATTTGGTATGTAGCATTGTCTAGTCGATGTCTACCAAGTTTGTTCAAATTATATCCCCTGGGTCAAAATTGGCCACGCCCCAGGGTTCTCTTGGTTTACATATAGTTATATAGGAAAAACATGAAAAATCATTTTTCTCCAAAACTAATAGGACTAGACCTTAGATATTTGGTGTGGAGTATTGTGTAGAGAACCTTTAGCAGTATTGTTGATATCTTGGCCCTGGGGTCAAAATTGGCCCAATCCCGGGGGTCACTTCATTTTACATAGACTTATACAGGAAATCTTTAAAAATCTTCTTCTCTGAAACCACAATGCCTACAGCTTAGATATTTGGTATGTAGCATTGTCTAGTGGATGTCTACCAAGTTTGTTCAAATTATGTCCCCTGTGTTAAAATTGACCACGCCCCAGGGTTCTCTTGGTTTACATAAAGTTATATAGGAAAAACATGAAAAATCATTTTTCTCCAAAACCTAATAGGACTAGACCTTCGATATTTGGTGTGGAGTATTGTGTAGAGAACCTTTACCAGTACTGTTTAAATGTTGGCCCTGGGGTCAAAATTGGCCCCGCCCCGGGGTCCCTCAATATGTAAAAAAGGAAATCTTTAAAAATCTTCTTCTCAGAAACCACAATGCCTACAGCTTTGATATTTGGTATGTAGCATTGTCTGGTCGATGTCTACCAAGTTTGTTCAAATTATATCCCCTGGGTCAAAATTGGCCACGTCCCAGGGTTCTCTTGGTTTACATAAAGTTATATAGGAAAAACATGAAAAATCATTTTTCTCCAAAACTAATAGGACTAGACCTTCGATATTTGGTGTGGAGTATTGTGTAGAGAACCTTTACCAGTACTGTTTAAATGTTGGCCCTGGGGTCAAAATTGGCCCCGCCCCGGGGTCCCTCAATATGTAAAAAAGGAAATCTTTAAAAATCTTCTTCTCAGAAACCACAATGCCTACAGCTTTGATATTTGGTTTTGTAGCATTGTCTAGTGGATGTCTACCAAGTTTGTTCAAATTATATCCCCTGGGTCAAAATTGGCCACGCCCCAGGGTTCTCTTGGTTTACATATAGTTATATAGGAAAAACATGAAAATCATTTTTCTCCAAAACTAATAGGACTAGACCTTAGATATTTGGTGTGGAATATTGTGTAGAGAACCTTTACCAGTACTGTTTAAATGTTGGCTCTGGGGTCAAAATTGGCTCTGCCCCGGGGTCCCTCAATATGTAAAAAAGGAAATCTTTAAAAATCTTCTTCTCAGAAACCACAATGCCTACAGCTTTGATATTTGGTATGTAGCATTGTCTAGTGGATGTCTACCAAGTTTGTTCAAATTATATCCCCTGGGTCAAAATTGGCCACGCCCCAGGGTTCTCTTGGTTTACATATAGTTATATAGGAAAAACATGAAAAATCATTTTTTTCCAAAACTAAAAGGACTAGACCTTAGATATTTGCCGTGGAGTATTGTAGAAACCACAATGCCTACAGCTTTGATATTTGGGTATGTATCATTGTCATGGATGTCTAACCAAGTTGTTCAAATTATGTCCCCTGTGTGAAAATTGACCACGCCCTACAGGGTTCTCTTGGTTTACATATAGTTTAAAAATAGAAAAACATGAAAAAATATTTTTCCTCCAAAACTAATAGGACTAGACCTTAGATATTTGGTGTGGAGTATTGTGTAGAGAACCTTTACCAGTATTGGTTTAAATGTGGCCCTGGGGTTCCAAAATTGGCCGCACCCCGGGGGCCCTTAAAATGTAAAAAGGGAAATCTTTAAAAATCTTCTTCTCAGAAACCACAATGCCTACAGCTTTGAGATTTGGTATGTAGCATTGTCTAGTCGATTTCTACCAAGTTTGTTCAAATTATATCCCCTGGGTCAAAATTGGCCACGCCCCAGGGTTCTCTTGCATATAGTTATATTGGAAAAACATGAAAAATCATTTTTCTCCAAAACTATTAGGACTAGACCTTTGATATTTGGTGTGGAGTATTGTGTAGAGAACCTTTACCAGTATTGTTTAAATGTTGGCCCTGGGGTCAAAATTGGCCCCGCCCTGGGGCCCTTAATATGTAAAAAAGGAATTCTTTAAAAATCTCAGAAACCACAAGGCCTAGAATTTTAAAATTTGGCATGAAGCAAGCTTTATGAAGCTTTTTCAAATTATTAGATTAGGTTAAAGGTCATGGAGGCTAAATTTATAGACCAATATCTTTGATATTCAATATATAGGTTCCTTGCATGGACCTCTACCTATGGGTAGGGTTTGAGGTCACTGGGTCAAGGTCAAGGTCACCATAGCTTATAATAGATATTTCTACTTTCTGTTATAGAACCTTTATTTATTGACTGATATTTTACATATTTGGTTTGTAGGCACTTATATATTTTCAATTAAAAAATGAAATACTGCTTAACAACAAACCTACAGCCAAAGTACTCAGGTGAGCGATCCAGGGCCATCATGGCCCTCTTGTTCAGCAATCTCTATAAAACCACGACCGTATGAATAAAAGAAGCACTATTTACTATAACAAAATTTTATTTGTAAATGAAAACACTGCAATGAATTTTTAGATCTATCGATTTTTACGTGGTTAATAATACAGAACACAATAGACTGTTTTGATATATAAAACCGTATCGAAACTACCTTTTGTATGTATTTGACAAATATATATTCTTAGTTAAAATACACTCCAGATATAAAAGTCATTATAAAACTATGTGTATAATGTAGTCAGAGAAGTGACCATGAGAAATAAATGCGTGAAACAATGCATTTACATGCTATATTAGAAAATAAGTTTAATGATACAAACAGTTTCTGCTAACTTTTAAAACTTGTCTTTTCTAATTTCGAGGCAAGTTTTTTTTCTAATGTTACCACAATAATAGCACAAAGACTTTATATATATTTCTTATATTTGATTCTATTCGTTTTGATATATAAGCTTGTCATTTCATTTTTTAGCTCACCTGAGCAAATGCTCAGGATGAGCTATTGTGTTCACCCTGTGTCCGTCGTCCGTCCGTCCACATTTTACTTTAAATGACATCTCCTGCGAAACCACAAAGCTATTTTTAACCAAACTTTACAGAAATGTTCCTTATATTGCCCTTTCCTAAAATTGCTCAAACCGTTCCACTCCATTGCACATAAGAGCTGCAAAAGCTAAAAAGGAAAAAAAAAATAAAAAAACATCTCCTCCTAAACGGCTTCGTGATTTTCCACCAAATTTTACAGAAATGTTCCATACACTGCCCTCTATTAAAATTGCTAAAACAGTTCCGCTCCATTGAACAAAATGGCTGCCAGAGCTAAAAATAGATTTTCATCAATATTTGGCTTCAAATGATATCTCTTCCAAAACAACTTGGCCATTTTAAACCAAATTTGACAGAAATGTTCCTTATATTGCCCTTTTCTAAAATTGCTCAAACTGTTCTGCTCCATTGCACATAAGGGCTGCAAAAGCTATAAATACAAAAAAAAATCAAACAGTATCTCCTCCTCAATGGCAAGGTAATTTTCCATCAAATTTCATGGAAATGTTCTTTGCATTACCCTGCTTTAAAATTGCTAAACGATTCTTCTCCATTGAACATGATGACCAACGGAGCTAAAAATAGGTTCTTCAATATATGGCTTCAATTGACATCTCCTCACAAGCTGTTTTCACGAAATTGCCTCTGGCCCATGAATTTTTTTTTATAAAAAATGAGATCTTTGAATATCTTCAGTTAGAAAATGTAATGTTGCATCTGATGTTTGCTTAACGGTAGACCTTCAGGCAAAGTACTCAGGTGAGCGATCCTGGGCCATCATGGCCCTCTTGTTTTGTTTTGTTTTTTTGCGACAAGCTACGGATTGAATCAATAACTTCAAGAAAGTGTACTATATATTGTTGTTGACAAAATAGATTATAATTTATATAATCATAAACGACATCGTAGATGTTTAATAAAGCCATGTAATGCTTTTCATAGATAGTTTACCTTGATAGTCGATAGATTATTTTCTCTTAGTTTTGGCTAATTCAATATATTGAATATACATACTGAATACTTTGCTTCAGTTCGACTTCCTCTTATCGATAATAGATAGATTATTTCTCTTAAGTAACTCGTAGTTTTTACAAGTTCAAAATAAATATACATGCTGAATATTTTTGCTTCAAATCATAAGACATGATCGGTCCTGCAACGTAACTTTATCTATTAAATATGTAGAAACTGTACAACCACTCTTTATAAACAATATAATTCGGAGTTGTAAACTTGATAAAATATATGAAAGAGAAAATCATGCTATTTTACCGTTATGTTGTAAGACACGAGGCACAAGTGATTTTTTTTCTAAAACTTAACGTTTTACTTTATCTCTTTATTATAATCTGTAAGTTTGTGAGGAAACGTTTGAAAAAAATACTGTTTATATATGCAATACCACTGCATAATTTTTTTTCAACCTTTTGTGCACTTTGAGTTTTGTAGGAAAACTAATGAAAATGATGCTAAAAACACTAAAAACAGTTTTCAAAACGATTTCTATGGAACAGAATGATAGTAACAAAATAAGGATGAATTTTTCTGTTGATTTTCCATGATATAGAGCAGAACGCTAAATTTTTATAGAGGTTAAATATTATGTATAATTGTCGTGTGAATATTTTATAAGGTTTTATTATTATACACACCGTCTATATGATTAGCTCACCTGAGCTGGCTCAGGGTGAGCTTTTAGGATCGATGAATGTCCATCGTCTGTCGTCCGTCGTCCGTTCACATTTAGTTCGTTAACACTCTACTGGTCACATTTTTGCTCCAAGTTGTCACGAATCTTGGTCAGGATGTTTGTCCCAGTAATTACTCGGACAAGTTCGAATATGGGTCATGTGGGGTCAAAAACTAGGTCACACAGCCTGTATATGGAAAAACCTTGTAAACACCCAAGAGGTAAGATTTTCAGCCCGAATATCTTGGAAATTTTTAAGAAAAATTGTTTCCATGATTTCTATCTCAAGTTAGAATATGGGTCATATGGGGTCAAAAACTAGGTCACAGAGCCCAAATATGGAAAAACCTTGTTAACACTTTAGAGGTCACATTTTCAGTCCAAATTTCCGTGTAATATGTCAGAAAGGTTATTTGGGTGATTTTTAGCCCAAGTTCGAATATGTGTCATCTGGGATCAAAAACTAGGTCACAGAGTCCAAATATGGAAAAACCTTGTTAACACTTTAGAGGTAACATTTTCAGCCCAAATATCCTTGTAATATGTCAGAAAGGTTATTTGGATGGTTTCTAGCGCAGGTTCGAATATTGGTCACCTGGGGTCAAAAACTAGGTCACTGAGCCCAAATATAGAAAAACCTTTTTATCAATCTAGAGGTAACATTTTCAGCCCAAATATCCTGGAAATATGTCAGAAAGGTTGTTTTGATGATTTCTAGCTCTAGTTTGGGTCATGTGGGGTCAAAAACTAGGTCACACAGCCTGTATATGAAAAAACCTTGATAACACTCTAGAGGTAACTTTTTTAGCCCAAATTTCCTGGATATATGTCAGATAGGTTGTTTCGATGATTTCTAGGTCAGGTTCGAATATGGGTCATCTGGAGTCAAAAACTAGGTCACACAGCCTGAATATGGAAAAACCTTAACACTCTAGAGGTAACATTTTCAGCCCAAATATCCTTTAAATATGTCAGAAAGGTTGTATCAATGATTTCTAGCCAAAGTTCGAATATGGGTCATCTGGGGTCAAAAACTAGGTCACAGAGCTTAAATTTCTAAAAACCTTGTTTACATTCTACAGGTAACATTTTCAGCCCAAATATTCTGGAAATATGTCAGAAAGGTTATTTCGATGGTTTCTAGGTCAAATTCGAATATGGGTCATCTGGGGTCAAAACCTTGGTCACAGAGCCCAGAAATAGAATATCTTGTTAAGGCTCTAGAGGCTACTGTTTCAGTCCAAATATCCTGGCAGTTTGTCAGAAAATTTTTTTTTATTGTTTAAATTATTTGATTAGGCTAAAGGTCACGGAGGCTAAAAATAGATTTATCTACTGTACCTCATAAAGCCTTCATTTATAGACCAATATCTTTGATATTCAATATATAGGTTCCTTGCATGGACCTCTACCCATGGGTAGGGTTTGAGGTAACTGGGTCAAGGTCACCATAGCTTATAATAGATATTTCTACTTTCTGACATAGAGCCTTTATTTATTGACTGATATTTCACATATTTGGTTTGTAGGCACTTATATATTTTTTCAATTAAAAAATGAAATACTGCTTAACAGCAAACCTACAGCCAAAGTACTCAGGTGAGCGATCCAGGGCCATCATGGCCCTTTTGTTTTCTTATACTTTTAGCTCACCTGAGCCTGCTCAGGGTGAGCTTTTGGGATCGTTGATTGTCCGGCGTCCGTTGGCGTGTGTCGTGCGTCGTCAACAATTTGACTTAAACAACATCTCCGCCTAAACCGCTGAGCCAACATTGATGAAACATGCCAGGGATATTACATGCAAGAAGTTCTACCAAAGTTGTTCAAAGAATTCAATTCCTTCAAGAACTCTGGTTGCTATGGCAACTTAAAGGAAAAACTTTGAAAATCTTCTTGTCTGAAACAACAAAACGCTGAGCCTTAAGATTTTGTATATAGCATTGTCTAGTGGACCTGTATCAATTTTGTTCAAATTCTGCCCCTGGGGTCAAATTTGGCATTGTTGAGTGGATGTCTACCAAGTTGTTTAAATCATGGCCTCTGGGTCGAAAATGGCTCCGCCCTAGGGGTCACTTGTTTTACATAGAGTTATTTAGGAAAAACTTTAAAAACCTTCTTGTCGGAAACCGTAAGGCAGAGAGCTGATATTTGGTGTGTAGCATTGTCTAGTGGACCTCTACTAAGTTTGTTCAAATCATAGCCACTGGCTCAAAATAGGCCCAGCACTTGGGGTCGCTTGTTTACATAGAGTTTATATAGGTAAAGGTTTTAAAAATCTTCACAGAAGAAACCATCAGACTTAGAGTTAAGATATTTTGTATGAAGCATTGTCTAGAGGACCTCTACCAAGGTTGTTCAAGTCATGGACCCTAGGTCAAAAATGGCCCTGCCCCAGGGGTCACATATTTTACAGAGAGTTATATAGGAAAATCTTTAAAAATCTTCTTGTCATAAACAACAAGGCCTGGAATTAAGATATTTGGTGTGCAACATTATCTAATGGACCTCTATCAAGTTTGTTCAAATCATCGCCCCTTTGTCAAAATAGGCCCCGCCCTAGGGGTCACATGTTTTACATAGAATTATATAGGAAAAACTTGAAAACTCTTCTTGTCAGAAAGCACAAGGCCTAGAGATAAGGTATTTGGTTTGCAGCATTGTCTGGTAAACCTTTATCAAGTTTGTTAGAAAAATGTTCCTGGGGTCACTATTGGCCCCGCCAGAGGGGTCACGAGTTTTAAATAACAATATAGAAGAAAATCTTTAAAAATCTTCTTGTCTGAAACCACAAGACCTAGAATTTAAAATTTTGGCACGAAGCAAGCTTGATCAAGCTTTTTTAAATAATTAGATTAGGTTAAAGGTCACGGAGGCTAAAAGTAGATTTATCTACTGTACCTCATAGAGCCTTCATTTATAGACCAATATCTTTGATATTCAGTATAGAAGTTCCATGCATGGACCTCTGCCCATGGGTAGGGTTTGAGGTCAATGGGTCAAGGTCATAGAGCCTTTATTTATTGACTGATATTTTACATATTTGGTTTGTAGGCACTTACCTTTTTTCAATTAAAAAATGAAATACTGCTTAAGAGCAAACCTACAGCCAAAGTACTCAGGTGAGAGATCCAGGACCATCATGACCTTCTTGTTTAAGTTTTTCGCTATGGCAATGAAATTTGGACCATTTGTACTTTTTTCAAAATGATTTCAAAAACGTCATATCATGACCTATATTTTTGACCTACTGACCTACTTTTTTGTTTATGAAATTTGGACTGTGTGCACAGTTTTTCATTTCGATTTCAAAAATGTCATCGCATGACTTATATATTTGACCTTCTGACCTACTTTTAGTTTTTTGGGGGCTATGGCAATGAAATTTGGATCATGTGTACAGTTTTTTGTACCGATTTCAAAAACGTCATAGCATGACCTATATTTTTGACATACTGACCTACTTTTTTTGTTTTTTAGCTACAGCAATGAAATTTGGACCATGTGCACAGTTTTTTGTTTCGATTTCAAAAATGTAATCGCATGACATATATTTTTGACGTACTGACCTACCCATTGTTTTTGGAGCTAAGGCAATGAAATTTGGACCATGTGTACAGGTTTTTGTTCCAATTTCAAAAATGTCATCGCATGACCTATCTTTTTGACCTACTGACCTACTTTTTTGTGTTTTAGCTACAGCAATGAAATTTGGACCATGTGCACAGTTCTTTGTTTCTATTTCAAAAATGTAATCGCATGGGCTATATTTTTGAGCTACTGACCTACTCTCTGTTTTCGGAGATATGGCAATGAAATTTGGACCATGTGTACAGTTTTTTGTTCCAATTTCAAAAATGTCATCGCATGACCTATATTTTTAACCTACTGACCTACTTTATTTTGTAGCTACAGCAAAAAAATTTGGACCATGTCCACAGTTTTTTGTTTCAATTTCACAAATGTAATCGCATGACCTATATTTTTGACCTACTGATCTTCTTCTTGTTTTTGGAGCTATGACAATATAATTTGGACCACAAGTACAGTTTTATGTTTTGATTTCAGAAATGTCATCGCATGACCTATATTTTTGACTTACTGACCTACTTTTTGTTTTCGGAGCTATGGCAATGAAATTTGGACCATGTGTACAGTTTTTTGTTCCAATTTCAAAAATGTCATCGCATGACCTATATTTTTGACGTACTGACATACTTTTTTGTAGCTACAGCAATGAAATTTGGACTATGCCCACAGTTTTTCGTTTCAATTTCAAAAATGTAATTGCTTGACCTATATTTTTGTCCTACTGACCTACCCATTGCTTTTGGAGCTATGGCAATGAAAATTGGACTATGTGTACAGTTTTTTGTTCTGATTTCAAAAAATGTCATTGCATGACCTAAATTTTGACCTGTCTGACCTACTTTTTGTTTTTGGAGCTATGGCAATGAGATTTGGACCATGTGCACAGTTTTGCGTTTCAATTTCAAAAATGTAATCGCAGTGACCTATATTTTTGTCCTTATGACCTACTTTTTGTTTTTGGAGCTATGGCAATGAAATTTGGACCATGTGTACAGTTTTTTGTTCCTATTTCAAAAACGTCATCGCATGACATATATTTTTGACCTACTGACCTACTTTTTAGCTCACCTGAGCACAAAGTGCTCAGAGTGAGCTTTTCTGATCGGTCTTTGTCCGTCGTCAGTCGGTCGTCCGTCCGTCCGTCGTCAACTTTTCATTCAAACAACATCTCCTCTGAAAACAATGTGGCAAATTTAATGAAACTTGCCTGGGATGTTCCTTGCATAAAGCTCTACCAAGATTGTTCAAATGGTTCTGGTCCATTTCATTTCTGGTTAACTGGACCTAAAAAAAGATTTTTTAACTTGGATCTTTAAAAATCTTCTTCAAGTTTTGGGCTATGGCAATAAAATTTGGACCATTTGTACAGTTTTCAAGATGATTTCAAAAACATTATTCCTTGACCTATATTTTTGACCTACTGACCTACTTTTTTGTTTTTTAGTTACAGCAATGAAATTTGGAAGATGTGCACAGTTTTTTGTTTCGATTTCAAAAATGTCATAGCATGACCTATATTTTTGACCTACTGACCTACTCTTTTGTTTGAAAGCTACGGCAGTGAAATTTGGACTGTATGTTCAGCTTTTCGTTCCGATTTCAAAAATGTCATCTCATGACCTATATTTTGACCTACTGACCTACTTTTTGTTTTTGGAGCTATGGGAATGAATTTGCATTGATCCATTTCTGTGATATGCATCATTACATTCATAAAAATTTCTTTCATCTTTGAACCCAGGTGAGCAATTTAGGGCCGTTGGCCCTCTTGTTTGAATAATTATCAACTTAAAAGCAGTATAAATTTGAACATTTAAAAGAAACTTATTGGAGAAATGCAAACGCAAGATGCAAATGAATCTGTCGCTAAAAATACTTAAAAGTAATTCACGAAATAGAATGCTATATTCACTTCAAATGAAAACTGCCACAAAACCTTACACTAATTCCGAACAGATATGGAGTAACAAACTTAAGGAAGAACAAATCGAATTTCAAAACATTTATTGACACTTAACTGAGGAACTTTCAATATAAAGTTTTGCTTAGAATCATACCAACTAACACATATTTATATAAATGTAAAATTATTAACTCAAATCTTTGCAACTTTTGTAGCCGACATGAAGAAACTATAGAACATCTGTTTTGGACATATGAATACATTCAAGTAATATGGAATAAAACTGTGAACATTCTCAAAAACAATCAACAGAACTTCGCTTTAAACTATCATGACATTTGCTTCGGTATACATACTAATAATCCTAATTCAAATGCAATCAATTTTATCATACTAACAATGAAATACTATATCTTTCGAATTGAAAATCAAAAAGTACAAGCAAATTTTGAAAACTTCAAGAGCTATCTCCTAAACAGAATTAAGATTGAAAATAAATTGGGCTTATCTCAAATAAACTTGAACAACATGCGCAAAAATGGATGTTCTTCAAAATTTAAACTGATCTTATATGATTGTTATATTGTAATGTTTTGATTTTTGTTTGTTTGTTGTTTTTTAATGCTTTATACTCTTATAGAATCCGAGATACCGACACCCACTAAATACTTCCTTCTTCCTTTCCTTTTCAACCCTTTACTCCTCTTACGTACTTCCTGTTGTAAATAGTTTTCCTCTCTATCATTACTTTCACGTACTACTTTTATTAATAATCCTTACTTGTAGGTTTATGACCAATTTAATGAATACCACCTTATTTGTAATATATACAAATATTCATGTCTTTATATTGTATATATGCCTATATGTAATGATTGAAAAATAAAAGAAAAAAAAAGATTTGGTATGGAGCATTGTCTAGTAAACCTCTACCAAATTTGTTCAAATTATGCTCCTAGGGTAACATTTGGCCCTGTCCCAGGGGTCAGATGATGTTATTAGGCTTATATAGGCAAAACTTTAAAAACCTCTTGTCTGAAACCACAGGAGCCTAGAACTTAGATATTTTTAAAGGAGCAACAGTTAGAGGTCATCTAGTTTGTTCAAATTATGGCTCTTAGGTGAAATTTGGCCCTGCCCTGGGGGTCACTTGTATTCATATAGACTTATATAAGGAGATTCTTAAAAAAGCGTTTGTTGATAGCTCAATAGCAGACGCAAAGGCAAAGTATTCAGGTGAGCGATCTAGGGCCATCATGGCCCTCTTGTTTTTGTATAAAATATGAGATCTTTGAAAATTTCCAATTAGAAAATGTAATGTTGCATCTGATGTTGTCTTAACAGTAGACCCTCAGCCAAAGTACTCAGGTGAGCGATCAAGGGGCCATCATGGCCATCTTGTTAATTGTCTGACCATCCGTCTGTCCATCCAACTTTGCTTTTTTGTCCACTCCATAACTTTGTCGGTCATGGATAGAAATGGAAATAATTTTGCATAAATATGTGGCACATTGAGTCAGTGTGTCACCTGCAAGATCCAGGTTTGTAGGTCAAAGTTCAAGGTCACACTTGGACTTAAAAGGAAATTTGCATAAAAGTGCATTGATGGTAATGTCCGGTCAACAATTCAGTCATTACTGGATGCATTTGAAAGTGACTTGACATAAATGTTTAAGACATGATGACGACGTGTCACGCGAAGGAATCAGGTGTGCAGCTCAGAGGTCAAGGTCACACTTTACGTCCAAAGTCATGATATGACTATTTCATAAAAGTGCTAGATTGTCGTGTTCTGTCAACAATTCTGACATCCCTGGATGGATTTTAAAATGACTCGGCAAAAATGTCATCATATCGACTTGCCTCACTCAAGAATCAGGCCTCCAACTCAAAGGTCAAGGTTACACATATGTCAAATGTCGTGATATGGTTGTAAATAGATTGTTGTGTTTTGTGCATGATTTTTGATATTCATAGATGGATTTTGAAATAACAATGGGTAAATGTGTTGAAAATTGAGACAATCCTAAATTTTTAGCTTAAAGGTTAAGGTCACACTTAACTGGAAAGGAAATTTTTCGTAAAAATACATTGATGGTTGTTCTGGTCAGCAATTTTATTATGCATGAATGCCTAGTCTGGATGTTCTCGTGAAATATTTCTTGAAAAAATATGCTATTAGAGTTTTAAGTTATTTTGTATCAACATTTATATGATCAATAATATTTTTTTCTAAAAGAATTTATTAGCTATTATAAATATTTTTTCTTTATATACTTATATTCAGAGCATTTATCCCAACTAAAAACAACATATAAGTTAAATTCTTTTGTTTGTTGTCATTTATGATAATTGCTTTCAGAATAATTACTTATATTCAACTCAGCAAGGCAATGTGCAGAACCCAGCTTGTACCAGCACAAGGTCAAGGTCACATTGGGAGGTCAGACAATTTCCGTGTCCACTCTGTCAATTTTATACCGCTTGACGGATTTTCTTTAAACTTGGCTCATACGTTCACCTCATGATAGCGATGTGCAGAACAATTAATTATGTGCAAGCACAAGGTCAAGGTCACATTGGAAGGTCAGACAATTTTCATGTCCACTCTGTAAATTTTATACCACTTGACGGACTTTCTTTAAACTTGGCTCATATGTTCACCTCATGATAGCGATGTGCAGAACCCATGTTGACTTTGTACTAACTCGAGGTCAAAACACACTTGAATATCAAACATTTGACAATGAATTATAAGACAAGGATTTTCTTCAAACCTCGCCCAAATGTTCTCAACAAAGCAATGTGCATAACCCATATTTCCCTTGTGTCAGCTTAAAGACAAACTCCTGGACCACATTTATATAATTTGCCCTGTGGAAGATGCAGTTGTGTGCAACACTCCTGTCCATTTCACAGAAGATTTCCATGTCCTGATGGCTATCACCATGAAACAGCTGTTCCAGTAACTTTCATAATAGTCAGGTTCAAAGATTATTTTCTTTCCTTCTTCCCTTCCTTAAATTTTCCCATCAGATACAGCACAAAATTATTGTAATTGTCAATAATTACTATATTGTTTAATGCATATCAAATACATGATATTCTTTATTTTAGCTCATAATTTCTTTGTTTTAGTAAATATGCAAGTTAAAAGGTTATTGTTACCGGTTTCCTGATTTTATTCATACAGTTACCCCTGTTGTCTTTTTTTCCCCATCAAACAACTATTTTATGCCACAAAAGTTATTCGCTTTTCCATCTATTCAAATATCGAAGTCACCTTCTGTCAATGACATTGTTGGTGGTATGAATCGCATTCAGCGATAGTTCTAGTTCTGTCTGTCTGTAAGTTCTTTCTGACAAAGGCACAAGGTGGGTGCATGTTATCTGTAAGCACATTTCTAGTTTAACCTTGACATGTTCTATTTTAATAGAACAATATCTACAGTGGTTCTCAGGTGAGCGATAAAGGGCCATTATGTCCTAATTGTTACATGATGTTATATGTCTCATGATAGGCTGGGAGGAGGAAAAGAAGGTGGACTTCATGGAACATGTTTTTCTAGAACATAAGCTGAAATGCTTTCCACAAGAAGGTCCAGTACGCCATTTCATGGAATTAGTCACACTAGCTCTTGGAAAGAACCCTTACCTCACAATAGAGCAGAAGCATGAAACAATAGAATGGTACAGGAACTATTTTAAAGAAAGGGAAGAAGTACTTGAGGCTACACTTGGAGAGGAAGGTCTGATTGACGCCAGCAATTGAGGTGTTGAATAGTTACAAAATAATTGTCGATTAAACTTTTCACAGATAATCAGTTGTGTTTTGTTTGAAAATACTCATGTCCTTTAAGTTTTAGCTTACTTGAGCAAATGCTCAGGATGAGCTTTTGTGATGATTATAGCCCTGGGGTCAAAATTGGCCTCGCCCCAAGGGGTCATTGATTTTCCTTATATGTATATAGTGAAAACTTAAATAAATCATCTTCTCTGTTTTGACAAAGGCTAGGGCATGAAATATTGTGTAGTGGACCTCTACCAAGATTGTTAAAATTATAGCCCTTGGGTCAAAATTGCCCCCTCCCCAGGGGTCATTGATTCTTTCTATATGTTTATAGTAAAAACAAAATATTCTTCTTTCATTAGCTCACCTGTCACGTATTGACAGAGTGAGCTTTTGTTATCGCCTTTTGTCCGTCGTCCGTCCGTCCGTAGTCTGTCCGTCATCCATCCGTCCACAATTAATTGTTAACACTCTAGTGGTCACATTTTTACCTCAATTGTAATGAAACATGGTTAGGATGTTTGCCTCATTAATTTCTCGAACACTTTCGAACATGGGTTATCTGGGTAGAAAAACTAGGTCACAGAGTCCAAATATTGAAAAACCTTGTTAACACCCTAGAGGTAACATTTTCAGTCCAAATAATCTGGAAATTTGTGAGAAAGGTTGCTGTGATTTCTAGCACAAGTTCGAATATGGGTCATATGGGTTGAAAACCTAGGTCAAAGAGCCCAAAAATAGAAAAACCTTGTTAGAGGTTACATTTTCAGTCCAAATATCCCGGAAATTTGTCAGAGAGATTGTTTTGATTATTTCAAGCTCAATTTCGAATATGGGTCATCTGGGGTCAAAAACTAGGTCACAGAGCCCAAATATGGAAAAACCTTGTTAACACTCTAGAGGTTACATTTTCAGTCAAAATAACCTGGAAATTTGTCAGAAAGATTGTTTCAATAATTTCTAGGTCAAGTTCGAATATGGGTCATCTAGGGTCAATTAACCAGGTCCATAGCAGTCATACACAGGTGAGCGATACAGGGCCATCATGACCCTCTTGTTTTGGCCATACTACTTTGGTTTGAGAAGAGGATAATGTTTCCCAACGTGTGGGGAAGCATAGATTCTGTGCGTCTGTCGAACTCAAAGTTTGTCAAGACAGCTCCTATAACACCACAAGGCAGATTTCAACCAAACTTCACAGAATTTGTTAGTGCTAAGACCAGTTGTGCTTTTCCAATGTATTTGTTTGCTTGATTGATTATCAGTGGAGTTACTCATATATGGACTTCTAGTATTCATGTATGTATATGTTTACTTATATTTGTAGTATACAGAGTACAAAACCCCCATTTCAACCATATACAAGCCATATCAACATTTGGTTTGTTTAATACAAGTATTTGAAGGAAATACAGACTGATATATACGTGAATGCTAAAAGCTGTACATGACACTTATACAGGTAAAGAATATGGACTTAGTATATTACATGTACAGGTCAAGAATACAGACTTAGTATAATACAGTATATGGGAACCATATTTCAGACTTGTGCAGAATTGTATTTTCTAAGGATATGGGAAGTATCCATATACATGTTTGTCAAGAAAACTGATCTGTACAAAAATATGGTACCGTATTTCTGTTATATAGGGGGAATATCAATTGACATATTTGACGTGTAAATTGGACTCCAATACAGACTTGTATAGGTATGATATACATGGTGTACAGGAACAGTAAAGTGTACAGGCTATGGAATTTCCCGTGAATTTCTACCCACAAAGTAAGTCCTCTAGCTCCAGTATGATATAATGTTGTCTCCACCTAACAAGTTTTACTGGATAACTAACCAGTAATTACCCATTTCCGCAAGTTATCGACGTTAATTCATTCAACACTGGTGGTGTCATCCAAGCAGTCGTTCAGGCTAGGCAGCTCAGGCGGATACAATGCGTAGAGGAGTAGTAGATGAATCCTTTCGCACAGGATGATGGAGTATATAATGGACTGTTTTTGAAGTTGGTGTAGATTCATCGACCTTTTCTATAAATCCCCATCTCTCTTGCTCTGCTATTATTTCACTATACTTTAACATATCTGGTTATCGACTGAGCCTGCAAATCGTGTTCTCTGTTCTTTTCTTTGTAATGTTGAAATTTGACGGAAGTGGGTCGTGTTCAGTTTTCCAGGGAAGGGCTAAATATATATTTGTCATCTGTAAAAAGGGAGGGCATGTTCCTTGCTGCTATCGGTCGGTCGGTCTGTATGTCCACCAAGTTTCCGTTCATTTTCTTCGCAGAGGTTGCACATACTGAAATAAAATTTGGTATACAGATTTATCATAAGCAAACTAGGTCAAGTTCTGTTTTGGGTACGATCGAGCAATTTTTGACAGAGTTATCCCCTTTGGACTTAGAAAAATTCCAATTAATTGCAGTTTCCGTTCATTTTCTTCACAGAGATTGCACATACCAAAATGAAATTTAGTATACACATTTATCATAAGATAATTTAGGTCAAGTGTTGTTTTGGGTACGATCGAGCAATTATTGACAGAGTTATGCCCCTTGGACTTAGAAAAATTCCAATTATTTGCAGTTTCTGTTCATTTTCTTTGCAGAGGTTGCACATAACATTTGGTATACAGATTTATCATAAGAATATCTAGGTCAAATTATTTTTTGGGTTTGATCGAGCAATCTTGTACAGAGTTATGCCCCTTGGACTTAGAAAAATTCCAACTATAGAACCCTTGGTCCTAGATTGTTCAAACTTAGTTTGAAGGTTAGTAGATGACCCCAGTGTTTTTTAGCTCACCGGAGCATGCTCATGTGAGCTTTTAGGAACCTTGATTGTCCGGCGTCCGTCAGTCCGTCGTCCACAATTCATTCAAACGACATCTCCTCTAAAACCACTGGGCAAAATTTAATGAAACTTGCATAGAATGTTCCTTGCATGAAGCTCTACCAAGTTTGATCAAATGATTCCAGTTCATTGCATTTCTGGGTCACAGGAGCTAAAAACAGATTTTAAAAGTTGGATCTTTAAAAATCTTCTTGTCAGAAACCACAAGGCCTGGAGCTTTGATATTTGGTATAAAGCATTGTCTAGTGGACCACTACCAATTTTGTTCAAATTATGACCCTGGGGTCAAAAATGGCCCCGCCCTAGGGGTAACTTGTTTTACATAGAGTTATATAGGAAAACCTTTAAAAATCTTCTCGTAAGAAACGGTAAGGCATAGAGCTTAGATATTTGGTATGAAGCATTGTCTAGTGGACCTTTACCAAGTTTGTTCAAATTATACCTCTGGGGTTAAATTTGGCCCCACCCTGGGTCATTGGTTTTACATAGGCTTATATAGGAAAAACTTCAAAAATCTTCTTGTCAGAAACCACAAGGCCTGGAGCTTTGATATTTGGTATAAAGCATTGTCTAGTGGACCACTACCAATTTTGTTCAAATTATGACCCTGGGGTCAAAAATGGCCCCGCCCTAGGGGTAACTTGTTTTACATAGAGTTATACAGGAAAACCTTTAAAAATCTTCTTGTAAGAAACGGTAAGACATAGAGCTTAGATATTTGGTATGTAGCATTGTCTAGTGGACCTTTACCAAGTTTGTTCAAATTATACCTCTGGGGTTAAATTTGGCCCCACCCTGGGTCATTGGTTTTACATAGGCTTATATAGGAAAAACTTCAAAAATCTTCTTGTCTGAAACCACAAGGCCCTGAGCCTTAAGATTTAGTATGTAGCATTGTTTAGTGGACCTCTACCAAGTTTGTTCAAATTATATTTCTGGGGTCAAATTTGGCTCCACCCCGGTGTCATTGGTTTTACATAGGCTTATATAGTGAAAACTTTGAAAATCTTCTTGTAGAAGAAGTAACATTTTCAGTCCAAACCCTTAGTTCCAAACTTACTTTTTTGGTAGATCATGACTAGTAGACGCCTATAGTTTTTTGGGTCAACAGATCAAAGGTCAAGGTCACAGTGAGCTTGAAAAGCAAAACAGTCTCTGATCAATAACTAAAGAAGGCTTCATACTTAGTATGTAGGTTGATCATGACCATTAGATGACTCCTATAGTTTTCCACGTCAAAATCAAGGTCACGGTGTCCTTGAAAAGCAAAACAGTTTCCAAATAATTACTATAGAACCCCTAGTCCAAGGTTGTTCAAACTTAGTAAGTAGGTTGTTCTTGACGAGAAAATGACCCCAATAGTTTTTTGTATCACCAGGTCAAAGGTCAAGTTTAGAGTGACCTTGAACAGCAAAACGGTTTCCAATCAACTTTGGAACCAGGTTCTTCGAACTTAGTGTGTAGGTTGGTCATGACTAGTAAATGACCCTTTTAGTTTTTCAGGTTACCAGGTCAAAGGCCAAGGTCACAGTGACCTTGAAAAGCAAAATTATTTCCCATTAATAACAACGGAATGTTTTGTCCCAGATTCCCCAATCTTGGTACATAGGTTGACCATGGCTGTTAGATGAGCCCTATAGCTTTTCAGGACAAAATTCGATGTCACAGTGACCTTGTGTTGCAAAATAGTGTCTGTTCAATTACTATAGAAGGCTTGGGCCAAGCTCTTCAAAACTTCATAGGTAGATTGGTCATGACAATTAGATGACCCCTGTAGTTTTTAGTGTTATTAGATCAAAGGTCAAGGTCACAGTAATCTTGGAAAGCAAAACGCTTTCTGCTGAATATATAGGGAATCCTTGGGCTCAGGTTTGTCAGACTAAGTATGCATGTTTGTCATGATCAGTAGATAACAAATATCGTTTTTCTCGTCATTGGGTCAAAGGTCACAGTGACCTTGAAACGCAAAATGGTTTCCGATGAATAAGTTTAGAATGCTTTGGCCCGTGTTCCTCAAACTTTGTATATAAGTTGTTCATGACTTGTAGATGAGCCCTTCAGTTTTTCAGGTCACCATGTCAAAGGGCATGGTCACAGTGTCCTTGAATAGCAAAATGGTTTCCAATCAATAACTATAGAATACTTGGTCCCAGCTCCTCAAAACTTCATGGCTGCCTCTAGGGATAAGGCGCTAGGGGGGCATAAATGTTTTACAAACATCTCTTGTTAGCATTTGTTAACGCAAAACCGTCTATGGTACGCACTGCTGTGCCCTCAAGTTGGGATTGAAGGTAAGTAAATTTCTGGACCTTGTTAGCTGGTAATTCAGATGAATTGTTGACTCAAAAGAATCCCAAAACCTTGCAATTTCAGAATATCGCCGTTAAATGTAGGCAGAGATAACTTAGGCAGTCTGTGGATTTGAGATGAGTTGTAAGTGTTACTTACAGTTTGCCCTATGAATGGATGAGCATTCGCGTTCAGTTGCGGTTGTTGAAATCCGGATGTTACCTGGGACGGTCCATTGTGATTTGACTGCGACGACCCGACGGTAACTGATTGCAACGACTCAGTGGAATTAAACTGTTGTGACCCGACGGCGAGAGATGGTATTTGCCAACCGACTCCATAAACTTGCGGTTGCGTTACTGCCGTAGCGAAAGATGATGGCTGCGACACTGTGGTGAAAGATGGCGGCTGGTGTGAGAAATCTATATTAACATCTGTCTGTTTATCTCTGAAGTTACTCAAAGTCGCAACTTGAGTTCTAAGTCCAGCATATATGTTTCAGTTTGCATCATTTCTTCATTAATTTCATCGCTGTCTGTTAGATTAGCAATTTTATCGTTGAGTTCTTATAGTTGTTTCACCTTAGTTAAAAGTTTCTCGAAAATGCCGTTAAAGTCGATAAGTGAAAAGTGTTCGTTGTTTTTCGTCAAAAAATTGTCTACAACATTTTTCTATGCGCTTCTCTGTGCTGTAGGTTCCTGTAAATTCATCTTTTTTTTGTCACGGCATCATAAAATGTCGGAAAGGCGTGATGGAATTTCTGTGAAATAAGTACAACGCGTCTGAACGATTCGATATTTTTTACGTCTGCTTGCAACATGAATAAACTACAACAATATGACATCAACGTCTGACGCAAACGTAAACACTGAAATTGGCGCCAACGTCACATGGAAATTGGCGTTCACATAACGTTACGTATTCTCGATAGTCCTTTCAAAAAAGCGAGGAAATTAAATGAAAATTCTCATTAGAAAGGCTTTCAAGTTTGTTTTTAAAGAAAAAAATTTCTTAGTGGGAATTGTTTTGTGTGTGGAGAAAACAGAGAATCGACGCTGACTGTATCAGTTCATTTCTGTAAGTGTGTCTTTATACATAGAGGTTAGTGGCTTGTGCTTATTCAATAATGCTAAACGTTAGTAGACCTTTATGCCAGTTTTGATTGTCAGCTAATCAGATTATTGCATTCTAACACACCCCTTGAACAAAAATGTAAGCGCCATTTTGTTAGCTGTGAAATTAGTTGAAGGATTTTGTTTTTAGCTCACCTGAGCATGCTCATGTGAGCTTTTAGGATCCTTGATTGTCCGGCGTCCGTCCGTCCGTCGTCCACAATTCAATCAAACGACATCTCCTCTGAAACCACTGGGCAAAATTTAATGAAACTTGCCTAGAATGTTCCTTGCATGAAGCTCTACCAAGTTTGTTCAAATGGTTCCGGTCCATTGCATTTCTGGGTCACAGGAGCTAAAAACAGATTTTGAAACTTGGATCTCTAAAAATCTTCTTGTCAGAAACCACAAGACCTGGAGCTTTGATACTTGGTATAAAGCATCATCTAGTGGACCTCTACCAAGTTTGTTCAAATTATGATCCTGGGGTCAAAAATGGCCCCGCCCCAGGGGTAACTTGTTTTACATAGAGTTATATAGGAAAAACTTTAAAAATCTTCTTGTCAGAAACCGTAAGGCATAGAGCTTAGATATTTGGTGTGCAGCATTGTCTAGTTGACCTCTACTAAGTTTGTTCAAATCATGGCCTCTGGGTCAAAAATGGCCCCGCCCCAGGGGTAACTTGTTTTACATAGAGTTATATAGGAAAAACTTTAAAAATCTTCTTGTCAGAAACCGTAAGGCATAGAGCTAAGATATTTAGTGTGTAGCATTGTCTAGTGGACCTCTACCAAGTTTGTTCAAATCATGGCCTCTGGGTCAAAAATGGCCCGGCCCCAGGGGTAACTTGTTTTACATAGAGTTATATAGGAAAAACTTTCAAAATCTTCTTGTCAGAAACCGTAAGGCATAGAGCTTAGATATTTGGTGTGTAGCATTGTCTAGTGGACCTTCACCAAGTTTGTTCAAATCATGGCCTCTGGGTCAAAATGGCCCCGCCCCAGGGGTAACTAGTTTTACATAGAGTTATATAGGAAAACCTTCGAAACTCTTCTTGAGAGAAACCGTAAGGCATAAGGCTTAGGTATTTGGTATGTAGCATTGTCTAGTGGACCTCTACCAAGTTTGTTCAAATTATACCTCTGGGGTCAAATTTGGCTCCACCCTGGGGTCATTGGTTTTACATAGGCTTATATAGGAAAAACTTTGAAAATCTTCTTGTCTGAAACCACAAGGCCCTGAGCCTTAAGATTTGGTATGTAGCATTGTCTAGTGGACCTCTACCAAGTTTGTTCAAATTATACCTCTGGGGTCAAATTTGGCCCCGCCCCAGGGGTAACTAGTTTTACATAGAGTTATATAGGAAAAACTTCGAAACTCTTCTTGTCAGAAACCGTAAGGCATAAGGCTTAGGTATTTGGTATGTAGCATTGTCTAGTGGACCTCTACCAAGTTTGTTCAAATTATACCTCTGGTGTCAAATTTGGCTCCACCCTGGGGTCATTGGTTTTACATAGGCTTATATAGGAAAAACTTTGAAAATCTTCTTGTCTGAAACCACAAGGCCCTGAGCCTTAAGATTTGGTATGTAGCATTGTCTAGTGGACCTCTACCAAGTTTGTTCAAATTATACCTCTGGGGTCAAATTTGGCCCCAACCCAGGGTCATTGTTTTACATAGGCTTATATAGTGATAACTTTGAAAATCTTCTTGTAGAAGGAGAAGTAACATTTTCAGTCCAAATAATCTGGAAATTTGTCAGACAGGTTGTTTCTATGATTTCAAGCTCAAGTTCGAATACGGGTCATCTTGGTTTAAAAACTAGGTCACAGAGCCCAAAAATAGAAAAATCTCGTTAACACTCTAGAGGTTACATTTTCAGTCAAAATATCCCAGAAATTTGTCAAAAAGGTTGTTTTGATGATTTTTAGCTCAAGTTCAAAATTGGGTCATCTGGGGTCAAAAACTAGGTCACAGAGCCCAAATATGGAAAAACCTTGTAAACACTCTAGAGGTAACATTTTCAGTCCAAATAACCTAGGAATCTGTCAGAAAGGTTGTTTCAATGATTTCTAGATTAAATTTGAATATGGGTTATCTGGGGTCAAAAACTAGGACACAGAGCCCAAAAATAGAAAAAAAACTTGTTAACATTCTATAAGCTACTTTTCAGTCCAAATATTCTCCAAATTTGTCAGAAAAAAAGTTATAATGATTTCTAGCTCAGATTCGAATAAAGGTCATCTGGGGTCAAAAACTAGGTCACAGACCCCAAATATGGAAAAACCTTGTTAACACGCATTGAGGTAACATTTTCAGTTCAAGTAACCATGAAATTTGTCAGAAAGGTTGTTTTAATGATTTCTAGCTCAGTTTTGAATATGGGTTATCTGGGGTCAAAAACTAGGACACAGGGCCAAAAAGAAGAAAATCCTTGTTAATGTTCAAGAGGTTACATTTTCAGTCCAAATGTCCTTGAAATTTGTCAGAAAGGTTGTTTCAATGATTTCTAGCCCAGATTAGGATATGGGTCATCTGGGATCAAAAACAAGGACACAGAGCCCTAAAATGTTAAAACCATTTAAACTATCCAGAGGTTAGTCATTTTCAGTCCAAATATCCTGGAAATTTGTCAGACAGGTTGTTTTGATGATTTCTAGCTCAAATACTAATATGGATCATCTTTGGTCAAAAACTAGGTCACAGAGCCCAAATATGGAAAAACCTTGTTAACACTCAAGAGTTAAGATTTTAATTCCAAATAACCTGAAAATTTGTCAGAAAGGTTGTTTCTATGATTTCCAGCTCAACTTTGAATATGGGTCATCTGGATTAAAAAACTAGGTCACAGAGCCTAAATATCGAAAAACTCAGAGGCTACATTTTCAGTCCAAATATCTTTGAAATTTGTCAGAAAGGTTGTTTTGATGATTTCAAGCTGAGGTTTGGATATGGATCATCTGGGGTTAAAAACTAGGTCACAGAGCCCAAATATGGAAAAACCTTGTTAACACTCTAAAGGCTACACTTTCAATCCAAATAACCTTGAAATTTGTCAGAAAGATTGTTTCAATATTTTCTAGGTCAAGTTTGAATATGGGTCATCTGGGGTCAATTAACCAGGTCCATAGCAACTTTGTTAAAAGCAGTCATATTCAGGTGAGCGATATAGGGCCATCATGGCCCTCTTGTTTACACTGAGATTCAATCAAGAAGAAATATTTTTTCAACACGATGAGTTCGTACCACAGCAACTTCGTACATCGATGCAGTACTGAAATTATGATTGTTCGTGACACAGTGGCGATTTCGAGACTCAGATCATGGATTTTAGATCCTCTTTTGAAAAAAAATATATACCGTAAACATGTTACGGTGTTCACACTAAATTGTAATAAACCTTGTCAAATCCAAGGAGCGTGATGTGGTCAGTCAAGGTCAAGGCCAAGGGAATAGAAAAAATAGATGTGTACACTGACTTTACACAACAAAAATCATATAACAGTTATTTTCTCGATCAAATCCATTTAAAGCAAATGACAAACACGCACATTGTCCTTAGTTTTTTCTTTGGTCAGCAAACTGATACAACTTTTTTTCTTATGTAATATGTGCATTAGGTCTTTTCAGTCTTTTTCATCCTTTATTTTATTAAACTGTTGTCTGCTTAATACTTAGCTATTATGACTGTGCTTATGTTACATAGATAAACTTGTTACAAAATATAAAAAAAAAAATCTACATGTTTTTCGACTTGTTGCACTTCGTCAACAACAGCTGGCCAAACAAAGAGCACTCTGACCTTATACCGGCTGATCGCTATCTATCCGCCTGTTAAAAGAGCCCGCGACCAAAGGGAAGCAGTTACATTTCAAAACACCAAACGGAGTATTTCAATTTATTGTGTCGCCCTTTCGAAGAAACTGCGATACATAGGGATTGCTTTGTCGGTCGGTCCGTCACGAAAACTTAACGTTGGCTATAACTTTGCCATTTCTAAACATTATCTTATCAAACTTTCAAATTGTATTGCTTACGACAACAGGGTCGTGATGATGCCAAAATCTGTAGGTCAAGGTCACAATTGACAGAGTTTTGCCCCTTTTTGTACTTGGATTTTGTCATGAAAACTTAACATGGCTATAACTATGCCATTTCTTAATATTTCTTCATCAAACTTTGCAATTGTAATACTTACAATTGTATAACTTAAGACAACACCATTTTTAGAAGCGAAAGCTTCTAAAGCTACACACCAGATTTTTTAGTTACAATCACTTGGCCGCCTTTTATCCAACATTCGCTTTGAAAAATAGTACCACAGGTTGTATGAGTTTTCATTGCAGTTTCGATAAAAGTTCTTTGATATTGCAGAATTCTGTTGATTTTGAAAGCATGAGGTGTAATTTCAAAATTTTGGCAAATCAACCTGTAAAAATAACAATTTAGTAATTTAGTATTTATCCGCGAAAAGTTCATTCATAAAATTTACTACGCAGCGATACGCAGCAGTGCGTCAATCAATAACTCTCAGAGTAATGTTAACCCGCCTTTTCGTCTGCCGGACCAATCAGAACGCTCAGAGTCAGTGATTTTCCAATCACAACTTCAGGCTTGATTCAGAGTGTATGCTACTGTCCCAGTTAATCCCATAATTAGAGTTTGATTGCTTTGTAAACACTTATGCACTGTTCAAACATGGCGGTGTTAGGGGGAATAGACAATAGATTAAACAACTTCCAAATTAGTGTATATAAACTGATAAAATTACTGGTCGATTCCGGTGTCTCTCCGTATGTGATTTCCTCCCACCCCCACCCCCGATTTTCTTTGTTGTAAAAAATTGCCACGCTTTAGAAATTTTCAGTAAATATATTATTTCTGATGTATATGAATGAATAATGTAAATTTTATTATTTATGAAATACAGGATTCCAGTGTATCTCAATCCGCATGCGATTTATTTTTCGAAAATCGCCGCTTTTCTTTCAGTTGTAAAAACTTACCACGCTTGGAAACTTCAAATTATTTTGGTTAATATATTATTTCTGATGTATAGGAATGAATCATAAGTTTTTTATGACTTAAATTCAATATATCTATAACATACAGCTCCATTTCAGTGTCTATCCGTATGCAAAATTTTCCGCAGCATGCCGATTTTCAGTCACCAGGGCTTAATTTTACAAAATTTTGTAAATTAAAGCCCTGCAGTCACGTATAAAAATGTTCCACTCGAAGAATCTACATATTCCTTCAGTAAATTTATTAATTCTGATGTATAGTAATGATTAATATCATTTGTATTACTTAAAATCAGGTTATTTATGAAATACAGCTCGATTCCGGTGTATGTCCGTATGCAAAATTGTCCGCAACCCAGCGATTTTCAGTCTCGTATAAAATCTTTCCACTCGAAGATACTTCAAATTCCTTTTGTTATTACGCTAATTATATCATATATTCATGAATAATGATATATGTCTTTCATAAATTTTGCTTATGTGTGAAATATAGGTCGATTCCGGTAGTAATGGTCAGTTCTGGTAAAATGTGGGACCGCCCATCATACACCTGTATTTTAGCACTGACTCAGGACTGAAGTTCTGGGAAATACCCTCTAAAATTTGGGGTCAAGGGTCATTGACCCTTGAGTTTTAGAGTCTAGTGGAACCCCTGTGATTAAATTATCAATGTCAATATATTAACCAGTTTTCCCGAATCTTGATAAAAAAAAAACTAAAAAGAAACAAAAAACAACTACAACAATCCTTAATTGCTACATTATCAACTGTCCGTATTTATGGCGATAATTCGCGTTTTAAAGAATGGAATATAATTATGGTATTTATGCCAATCACAATTCGAGGCTTCCATTAAACAAGGCATTTCTTGATTATACACTACAGTTTCCGAAACACATTAGTCTGAACGAAAACAATCAAACAGTACCTATATTCGGATATCGAAATTCGGATAACTGACGGAACGTCCGAAAATCGAAAATTTGAATCTTTTCCAATATTGCAAACCAAATATTAGAATACTGATTTCAGTGTTCGTTCCAATCCCTACTTTTTGGTAACCGTTTGCTTGTATATAATGTATATAATAATGTATATATTTTAATGCTTTTCTTGAAACACCTTCAGTTGATTATTGATAAGATCTCCAAATAGCATGGTCATAAAGAAAGTAAGGATTAAAACATTTCAATGAAAACGTTTGTGGTTTCATCATGACCATGTTTTGCCTTAAATTAATTTCATACCACATTTTCTAGACAAAGGATAAGATCCAGTCTGAAATTATTAATACTTTAAAAAAGTATTTTTTTAAAGTATCTGACAAAATAGGAGTCTTTATGCAAGTTTACTTCATGTAAGGTAGGATGTATGTATCACACTATAAACTTGTCACAAGAGATAGTCATTATGTAGGTCAAGGACAAATCTGAGTAGATTGATATCCAAATTACATCTAGTAAAACAGCACTAAATATTTTGAACATGGTCACGGAGTCAGAAAATTAGGTTCTGTTAACTTCTGTGTTGTCAGTATAAATGCATTTAAGGCAGCAATATATATTTGCAGTATTATTTTCATACATTTCAGGTTATTTATCTACTGTTTTCACATCTCAATTATTTGCTCACATGATTTTAGTTATCTTTTTATGAACAGTTTACTTACACAAAATATATTTGACGTCTGTGTTTCTCTGGACTTGCATATAAGCTATGGTCAAGTATTTTAGTTTAATAAAGATCACCATGGTATTTCCCCTATTTTTAGCTCATCTGTTTCGAAGAAAAACTCGAGCTATTATGATTGCTAGGTCGTCTTCGTTGTTGTGCAAAAACTTTGGTGTAGCCTGTTACTGAAACACTTAAAGGTACCACCACAAAACTTGGAATACTTGCGTATAATGAAAAGGTGCAGCTATAAGACAATGGGCATAATTCTGAAATATATTTTTGGAGTTAGGCCCCTTTTTAACTTAGAATTTTTGTCAAAATTGGTTATTAAGTGGAATGATTTCAAATCTATCAAAGGTATCAATATAAAACTTGAAATATTTGCTTATTATGACAGGGCACAGCTGTAAGACAAGGGGCATTACTCTGAAAGCTGTTTTTAGGGTTCTGACCCATTTCAACTTGATTATTTTTTAAATTCGTTATTGATATAGAAAATTTTGAAATCTATCAAAAATGTTGTATTCATTCTTGGCATACTTGCTACGGGGGACAAGGCACAAGGGAAAATTACTAACTGTTCACTGATTCTAGAGTTATGCCCCTTTTTCACATGGAAAATAAATTAATGTATAAATACTAATATCTTGAACATTTACAATCACAAAGTTATTCATCTGAAGTGAAGTGCGTTACAGCAATTATTGAACAGCACCATAACACCCTTGAAATCAATTTTATTAAGTCGTTGCTCTTAACATACAAGCATTGGCACCGCATGCGATGCTTTGATTAGAGCACATCTGTACGCCAGAACCCAGAAAATACTTGAGGGATTGAGTTGATACTTTAAACTTTATGTGACCAGGAAGTCCCAACAAAGGCTCTACCTTGGCTCAATTTTGGATTATCTGCATTACTCTTATGTTGAAATTATGTTTTTCTAGAGCGTATCTAAAATGCAATTGAAGAAATTTATATGATTCTTATCACATAGGTGCAGTGACAAAGAACAGTCTTCACGCATTTTAACTTTCGCTTCTCACAGTACTCTCTGTGCTTTGATTCAAGGGCAGATAACCCTCAAATTTATTTATTGCAATGTTATGCCCCTTTTTCAAGTTAAAATTTCTTGGTTAACCTTTTTGTGTCGCCCTTTTGAAGAAACGGCGATACATAGGGATCGATTTGTCCGTCGGTCCGTCACGAAAACTTAAAATTGGCTATAACTTTGCCATTTCTAAACATTATCTTATCAAACTTTCAAATTGTATTGCTTATGACAACAGGGTCGTGATGATGCCAAAATCTGTAGGTCAAAGTCACAATTGACAGACTTATGCCCCTTTTTGTAATTGGATTTTGTCATGAAAACTTAACATTGGCTAAACTATACCATTTCTTAATATTTTTCATCAAACTTTCCAATTGTAATACTTACAATTGGATCACTTAAGACAACACCATTTCTCAACGGCAGATAACCCTCAATTTTATTTTTGCAATTTTATGCCCCTTTTTCAAGTTAAAATTTCTTGGTTAACCTTTTTTAGCTCCACTGAGCTGGCTCAGGGTGTGCTATTAGGATCGATGAATGTCCGTCGTCTTTCGTCCGTCGTCTGTCGTCCGTCGTCCGTTCACACTTAGTTCGTTAACACTCTTCAGGTCACATTTTTGCTCCAATTGTCACGAAACTTGATCAGGATGTTTGTCCCAGTAATTACTCGGACGAGTTCGAATATGGGTCATCTGGGGTCAAAAACTAGGTCACAGAGCCCAAATATGGAAAAACCTTGTTAACACTTTAGAGGTCACATTTTCAGTCCAAATTTCCTTGTTTTATGTCAGAAAGGTTATATAGGTGATTTCTAGCCCAAGTTCGAATTTGGGTCATGTGGGGTCAAAAACTAGGTCACACAGCCCAAATATGGAAAAACCTATTTAACACTCTAGTAAAAAATGTAACATTTTTGGCCCAAATTTCCTGAAAAACTGTCAGAAAGCTTGCTAAGATGATTTCTAGCTCAATTTGGAATGTGGGTCCTGTGGGGTCAAAAACCAGGTCACACAGCCTGTATATGGAAAAGCCTTGTTAACACTCTAGAGGTAACATTTTCAGCCCAGATATCCTGGAAATATGTCAGATAGGTTGTTTCGATGGTTTCAAGGTCAAGTTCGAATATGGGTCATCTGGGGTCAAAAACTAGGTCAAAGGGCCCAAATATGGAGAAACCTTATTAACACTTTAGAGGTCACATTTTCAGTCCAAATGTCCTTGTAATATCAGAAAGGTTATTTGTCTGATTTCTAGCCCAAGTTCGAATATGAGTCATCTGGGGTCAAAAACTAGGTCACAGAGCCCAAATATGGAAAAACCTTGTTAACCCTTTAGAGGTAACATTTTCAGCCCAAATATCCTTGTAGTATATCAGAAAGGTTATTTGGATGATTTCTAGCCCAGGTTCGAATATGCGTTATCTGGGGTCAAAAACTAGGTCACTGAGACCAAATATGGTAAAACCTTGTTAACACTCTAGAGGTAACATTTTTAGCCCAAATATCCTGGAAAACTGTCAGAAAGCTTGTTAAGATGAGTTAAGATGATTTCTAGCTCAAATTTGAATATGGGTCATGTGGGGTCAAAAACTAGGTCACACAGCCTGTATATGGAAAAAACATTTTTAACACTCTAGAGGTAACATTTTCAGCCCAAATATCCTGGAAATATGTCAGATAGGTTGTTTTGATGATTTCTAGGTCAAGTTCGAATATGGGTCATCTGGGGTTAAAAACTAGGTCACACAGCCTGAATATAGAAAAAACATTGTTAACACTCTAAAGGTAACATTTTCAGCCCAAATATCCTGGAAATATGTCAGAAAGGTTGTATCGATGATTTCTAGCACAAGTTCGAATATGGGTCATCTGGGGTCAAAAACTAGGTCACAGAGCTTAAATTTGGAAAAACCTTGTTTACACTCTACAGGTAACATTTTCAGCCCAAATATTCTGGAAATATGTCAGAAAGGTTATTTCGATGGTTTCTATGTCAAGTTCCAAAAATGGAAATATCTTGTTAAGGCTCTAGAGGCTACTGTATCAGTCCAAATATCCTGGCAGTTTGTCAGAAAGGTTGTTTGGTTGTTCAAATTATTAGATAAGGTTAAAGGTCAAGGAGGCTAAAAATAGATTTATCTACTGTACCTCATACAACCGTCATTTATAGACCAATATCTTTGATATTCAGTGTAAAGGTTCTTTGCATGGACCTCTACCCATGGGTAGGGTTTGAGGTCACTTGGTCAATGTCAAGGTCACCATAGCTTATAATAGATATTTTTACTTTCTGTCATAGAGCCTTTATTTATTGACTGATATTTTACATATTTGGTTTGTAGGCACTTATATATTTTCAATTAAAAAATGAAATACTGCTTAACAGCAAACCTACAGCCAAAGTACTCAGGTGAGCAATCCAGGGCCATCATGGCCCTCTTGTTTTTATGTCCATGTCTCAAAAAGTGTCAAAGATATTCCATTTAAACTTGGAATACTTGATCAGCAGCAAATCCCCTGTAAAGATTGTTGGTACCCATGTCCCTAGGTCACAGTTAGCCCCACCCCCAGGGTTCACTTGATTTTGCTTATACTTATATATAGGAAAAAAACTTCTTAAGCCTAGAAATAGACTATTAAATGGCATGAGATGGGTAAGTACTCCCCCCACCGTCCCCTCTGCATGGGGACCCCCCTCCCCCCCCCCACATTTTTTTTACACCCCCGCTTTTTTTTTTGTAATACATAGGTACATGACTCCCCATCCCATCCTCAATCCCTTACCCCCCCCCCCCCCCAGTCACTCCCCTCAACCCCCGGCCCATTTTTTTGTTTTAATACATAGGTACTTGACTCCCCATCCACCCCCTAAACCTCTCACCCCCCATCCCCCCCCCTCCCGGTCAGATTTTTAGCTCACCTAAGCACAAAGTGCTCAGGTTGAGCTTTTCTGATCAGTCTTTGTCCGTCGTCCGTCCGTCCGTCCGTCATCAACTTTTCATTCAAATGACCTCTCCTCTGAAACCAAAAGGGCCAAATTAACTGAAACTTGCCTGGGATGTTCCTTGCATGAAGCTGTACCAAGATTGTTCAAATGGTTCTGGTCCATTGCATTTCTGGTTCACTGGAGCTAAAATTAGATTTTAAAAGTTGGATCTTTAAAAATCTTCTTCTCTGAAACCACAAGGCCTGGAGCTTAGATATTTGGTATGAAGCATCATCTAGTGGACCTCTACCAAGTTTTTTCAAATTATGGCACCTAGGTCAAAAGTGGCCCAGCCCCGGGGTCACATGTTTTACATAGAGTTATATAGGAAAAACTTTTTAAAAAAATTCTTGTCAGAAACTGCAAGGCCTAGAGTTTAGATATTTGGTGTGCAGCATTTTCCAGCGGCCCTCTACCAAATTTGTTCAAATCATGGCTCCTGGGTCAAAAATGGCCCCGCCCCAGGGGTCAAATGTTTTATATAGAGTTATATATGAAAAACTTTTAAAAAATTTCTTGTCAGAAACCGCAAGGCCTAGAGTTTAGATATTTGGTATAAAGCATTGTCCAGTGGACCTCTATCAAATTTGTTCAAATCATAGCCACTGGGTCAAAATAGGCCCCATCCCGGGGGTCAATTGATTTTACATAGGTTTATATAGGAAATCTTTGATAATCTTCTTCTCAGAAACCACAATGCCTACAGCTTAGGTATTTGGTATGTAGCATTGTCTAGTGGACCTCTATCAAGTTTGTTCAAATTATGTCCCCAGGGTAAAAATTGGCCACGCCCCAGGGTTCTCTTGATTTACATATAGTTATTTAGGAAAAACATGAAAAATCATTTTTCTCCGAAACTAATAGGACTAGACCTTGGATATGTGGTGTGGAGTATTGTGTTGAGAACCTTTACCAGTATTGTTTATATGTTGGCCCCGGGGTCAAAATTGGCCCCGCTCCGGGGGCCCTTAATATTAAAAAATGCAATCTTTAAAAATCTCCTTCCTGGAAACCTCAATGCCTACAGCTTAGATAATTAGTATGCAGTATTGTTTAGTGGATGTCTACCACGTTTTTTCAAATTATGTCCCCTAGGTCAAAATTGGCCACGCCCCAGTGTTCTCTTGGTTTACATATAGTTATATAGGAAAAACATGAAAAATCATTTTTCTTCCAAACTAATAGGACTAGACCTTAGATATTTGGTGTGGAGTATTGAGTTGAGAACCTTTTCCAGTATTGTTTATATGTTGGCCCCGGGGTCAAAATTGGCCCCGCCCCGGGGGCCCTTAATATGTAAAAAAGGCCATCTTTAAAATCTTCTTACTGTAAACCTCAATGCCTCCAGCTTATATATTTGGTATGCAGCATTGTTTAGTGGATGTCTACCAAGTTTGTTCAAATTATGTCCCCTGGGTCAAAATTGGCCACGCCCCAGGGTTCTCATAGTTTACATAATTATAGTTATAAAGGAAAAACATGAAAATCATTTTTCTTCCAAACTTATAGGACTAGACCTTAGATATTTGGTGTGGTGTATGGTGTTGAGAACCTTTACCAGTATTGTTTATATGTTGGCCCCGGGGTCAAAATTGGTCCCGCCTCAGGGGCCCTTAATATGTAAAAAAAGCAATCTTTAAAAATCTTCTAACTGGAAACCTCAATGCCTACAGCTTAGATATTTTGTATGAAGCATTGTCTAGTGGATGTCTACCTAGTTTGTTTGAAAAATGTCCCTGGGGTGACTATTGGCCCCGCCCAAGGGGTCACAAGTTTTAAATAGCAGTATAGAAGAAAATCTTTAAAAATCTTCTTGTCTGAAACCAAGGCCTAGAATTTTTTAATTTGGCATGAAGCAAGCTTTATCAAGCTTTTTGAAATTATTAGATTAGGTTATAGGTCACAGAGGCTAAAAATAGATCTATCTACTGTACCTTTTAGAGCCTTCATTTATGATCAATATCTTTGTTATTCAGTATATAGGTTCCTTGCATGGACCTCTACCCATGGGTAGGGTTTGAGGTCACTTGGTCAAGGTCAAGGTCACCATAGCTTATAATAGATATTTCTACTTTCTGTCATAGAGCCTTTATTTATTGACTGATATTTTACATATTTGGTTTGTAGGCACTTACATATTTTCAATTAAAAAATGAAATACTACTTAACAGCAAACCTACAGCCAAAGTACTCAGGTGAGCGATCCAGGGCCATAATGGCCCTCTTGTTTTTTAATACATAGGTACTTGACTTCCACCCTTCCCTCCAAACCAGTCACTCTTCCCGCCCCCCGGCCCAAATTTTTTTTTAATATATAGGTACCCATCCACCCCCATACCAGTCACCCCCAGGGTCATTTTTTTTTAAATACAAAGGTACTTGACTTCTCATCATCCCCCCCCCCCACAGAAACCACAACGCCTACAGCTTAGATATTTGGTATGTAGCATTGTCTAGTGGACCTCTATCAAATTTGTTCAAATTATGTCCCCTGGGACAAAATTAGCCAAGCCCCAGGGTTCTCTTTGTTTACATATAGTTATATTGGAAAAACATGATATCATTTTACTCCGAAACTAATAGGACTAGACCTTAGATATTTGGTGTGGAGTATTGTGTTGAGAACCTTTACCAGTGTTGTTTATATGTTGGCCCCTTGGTCAAAATTGGCCCCGCCCCGGGGACCCCTAATGTGTAAAAAATGCAGTCTTTAAAAATCTTCTTACTGGAAACCTCAATGCCTACAGCTTAGATATTTGGTATGCAGCATTGTCTAGTGGACTTCTTCCTAGTTTGTTTGAAAAATGTCCCTGGGGTCACTATTGTCCCCGCCCGAGGGGTCACAAGTTTTAAATTGCACTATAGAAGAAAATCTTTAAAAATCTTCTTGTCTGAAACCACAAGGCCTAGAATTTTAAAATTTGGCATGAAGCAAGCTTTATTAAGCTTTTTCAAATTATTAGATTAGGTTAAAGGTCAAGGAGGCTGAAAATAGATTTATCTACTGTACCTCATAGAGCCTTCATTTATAGACCAATATCGATCTTTGATATTCAGTATATAGGATCCTTGCATGGACGTCTACCCATGGGTAGGGTTTGAGGTCACTGGGTCTAGGTCAAGGTCACCATAGCTTATAATAGATATTTCTACTTTATTTATTGACTGATATTTTTCATATTTGGTTTGTAGGCACTTGCATATTTTCAATTAAAAAATGAAATACTGCTTAACAGCAAACTTACAGCCAAAGTACTCAGGTTAGCGATCCACGGCCATCATTGTCCTCTTGTTGTACTTTGATTAGCATTTTGTCTTTTCCAGCAGAGTGTTGTTTACCTTTTTACCTCACCTGAGCAGAAAGTGCTCAAGGTGAGCTTTTCTGATCGGTCTTCGTCTGTGTTACGTCTGTCCATCGTCAACTTTTCATTCAAACGACATCTCCTCTGAAACCAATGGGGCAAATTGCCAGGGATGTTCCTTGCATGAAGCTCTACCAAGATTGTTCAAATGGTTCTGGTTCATTGCATTTCTGGTTCACTGGAGCTAAAAATAGATTTTATAAGTTGGATCTTTAAAAATCTTCTTCTCCGAAACCATAAGGCCTGTAGCTTTGATATTTGGTATGAAGCATCATCTAGTGGACCTCTACCAAGTTTGTTTAAATTATGTCCCTGGGGTCAAAACTGACCCCACCCCAGGGGTCAGTTGATTTTACATAGAGTTATATAGGAAAAACTAAAATCTTCTTGTCAGAAACAAGAGGGCCTAGAGTTAAGATATTTGGTATGCTGCATTGTTTAGTGAACCTCTACCAAGTTTGTTCAAATCATGGCCTCTGGGTCAAAAATGGTCCCGGCCCGGGGGTCACTTGTTTTACATCGAGTTATATAGGAAAATCTTTAAAAATCTTCTTGTCAGAAACCAGAAGTTATAGAGCTTAGAAATTTGGTGTGTGGACCTCTACCAAGTTTGTTCAAATCAAGGCCTCTGGATCAAAAATGGCCCGCCCCAGGGTCACTTCTTTTACCTAGGGTTATATAGGAAAAACTTTAAAAATCTTCTTGTCAGAAACCGTAAGTTAGAGAGCTTAGATATATTTGGTGTGTAGCGTTGTCAAATTGACCTCTACTAAGTTTGTTCAAATCATATCCACTTGGTCAAAACAGGCCGAGCCCTGGGGGTTTCTTGTTTACATAGAGTTATATAGGAAAATGTTTTGAAAATCTTCACAGAAGAAACCATAAGGCTTAAAGTGAAGATATTTTGTATGAAGCATTGTGTAGAGGACCTCTACCAAGTTTCTTTAAGTCATGGACTCTAGGTCAAAAATGGCCCCGCCCCATGGGTCACATGTTTTACAGATATTTGGTATGCAGCATTGTCGAGTCACCTCTACCAAGTTTGTTTGAAAAATGTCCCTGGGGTCAGTATTGGCCCCGCCCGAGAGGTCACAAGTTTTGAATAACAATATAGAAGAAAATCTTTAAAAATCTTCTTGTCTGAAACCACAAGGCCTAGAATTTTAAAATTTTGCACGAAGGCTTTTTCAAACTATTAGATAAGGTTAAAGGTCACGGAGGCTAAAAGTAGATTTATCTACTGTACCTCATAGAGCCTTCATTTATAGACCAATATCCTTGATATTTAGTATAGAGGTTCCTTGCATAGACCTCTACCAATGGGTAGGGTTTGAGGTCACTGGGTCAAGGTCAAGGTCACCATAGCTTATAGTAGATTTTTTTTACTTTCTGTCATAGAGCTTTATTTATTGACTGATATTTTACATATTTGGTTTGTAGGCACTTACATATTTTCAATTAAAAAATGAAATACTGCTTAACAGCATACCTATAGCCAGATGAGCGATCCAGGGCCATCATGGCCCTCTTGTTTGTTATACTAACCGTACCGAAGGGCGACACAAGTGTTCCACTGAACACCCATCTAGTTCTTTATGTCCATGTCTCAAAAATGTGTAAGATATTCCATTCAACTTGGAATACTTGATCAATAGCAAAACCCCTGTAAAGATTGTTTGTACCCATGTCCCTGGGGACACAGTTAGCCCCACCCCCAGGAGTCACTTGATTTTGCTTATGCTTATATATAGGAAAAAATTTCTTAAGCCTAGAAATAAAATATTTACTGACATTAGATGGGTAAGTACTCCCCCCAACCGTTCCCTCTGCATGGGGACCCGCCCACTCCCATTTTTTTAATACATAGGTACTGAACTCCCCATCCACCCTCAAACCAGTCACCTCCCCCCACCAAGGGTCCAATTTTTTTTTAAAACATAGGTTCTTGACTTCCCATCCTCCCCCCGCGGGCCTTATTTTTTTTAATACATAGGTTCTGAACTCCCCATCCACCCCCCAAACCAGTCACCTCCCCCCCTACAAGGGATCGAATTTTTTCCCTTTTTTTAAATACATGTGCTTGACCCGATTTTTTTCATCTTGTATGACTAGGTACTTGCCCTCCCTCACTCAGATTTTTTTCACTTGGGCCTCTTGTTTAACTTGGCTTATAATTAATTATCCAGCACTGAGAAAAGTGGAGCATGCTCTCTGTGGACAGGTCTTGTTGTTATTGACTATCATGCTGTCTTTTCCAGCAAGCTCTTGTTTACCTTTTTATGCCCCCGAAGGGAGGCGTATATTTTTTGAACTGTCTGTCCGTCAGTCCGTCCGTCCGTCCGTCCGTCCGTCAGTTCGTCCGAAAACTTTAACATTGGCAATTACTTTCTTATTAGTAAGTCGATTTACTTCATACTTGGACATAGCACCCCTTTTGACAAGACCTTTCCACTGACCTATATTTATTTGACCTTGACCCCTGAATGACCTTTACCTTGAAAATCGAGTTGTCCAAAAATTTTACCATTGCCAATGACTTCTTTATAAGTAAGTGGATGTATTTCATACTTGGACACATCACCCCTTTAGACAAGGCCTTCCCACTGAACTATGTTTGTTTGATCTTGACCCCTGAATGAGGCAATCTTTAAAAATCTTCTAACCGGAAACCTCAATGCCTACGGCTTAGATATTTGGTTTGCAGCATTGTCTAGTGGATGTCTACCAAGTTTGTTCATATTATGTCCCCTGGGTCAAAATTGGCCACGCCCCAGGGTTCTCTTTGTTTGCACATAGATATATAGGAAAAACATGAAAAATCATTTTCCTTTTAAACTTATAGGACTAGACCTTAGATATTTGGTGTGGAGTATTGTGTTGAGAACCTTTACCAGTATTGTTTATATGTTGGCCCCGGGGTCAAAATTGGTCCCGCCCCAGGGGCCCTTAATATGTAAAAAAGGCAATCTTTAAAAATCTTCTAACTGGAAACCTCAATGCCTACAGCTTAGATATTTGGTATGAAGCATTCTCTAGTGGATGTCTACCTAGTTTGTTTGAAAAATGTCCCTGGGGTCACTATTGGCCCCGCCCGAGGGGTCACAAGTTTTAAATAGCAGTATAGAAGAAAATCTTTAAAAATCTTCTTGTCTGAAACCAAGGCCTAGAATTTTTAAATTTGGCATGAAGCAAGCTTTATCAAGCTTTTTAAAATTATTAGATTAGGTTAAAGGTCACGGAGGCTAAAAATAGATTTATCTACTGTACCTCATAGAGCCTTCATTTATGATCAATATCTTTGATATTTAGTATATAGGTTCCTTGCATGGACCTCTACCCATTGGTAGGGTTTGAGGTGACTGGGTCAAGGTCAAGGTCACCATAGCTTATAATAGATATTTCTACTTTCTGTCATAGAGCCTTTATTTATTGACTGATATTTTACATATTTGGTTTGTAGGCACTTACATATTTTCAATTAAAAAATGAAATACTACTTAACAGCAAACCTACAGCCAAAGTACTCAGGTGAGCGATCCAGGGCCATCATGACCCTCTTGTTTTTTAATACATAGGTACTTGACTTCCACCCTTCCCACCAAACCAGTCACTCCCCCCGCCCCCCGGCCCAAACTGTTTTTAATATATAGGTACCCATCCACCCCCCAAACCAGTCACCCCCATGGCCATTTTTTTAAATACAAAGGTACTTGACTTCTCATCATCCCCCCAACAGAAACCACAACGCCTACAGCTTAGATATTTGGTATGTAGCATTGTCTAGTTGACCTCAATCAAATTTGTTCAAATTATGTCCCCTGGGTCAAAATTAGCCAAGCCCCTGGGTTCTCTTTGTTTACATATAGTTATATTGGAAAAACATGATATCATTTTACTCCGAAACTAATAGGACTAGACCTTAGATATTTGGTGTGGAGTATTGTGTTTAGAACCTTTACCAGTATTGTTTATATGTTGGCCCCGCCCCGTGGACCCCTAATGTGTAAAAAAGGCAATCTTTAAAAATCTTCTTACTGGAAACCTCAATGCCTACAGCTTAGATATTTGGTATGCAGCATTGTCTAGTGGACTTCTATCTAGTTTGTTTGAAAAATGTCCCTGGGGTCACTATTGTCCCCGCCCGAGGGGTCACAAGTTTTAAATTGCACTATAGAAGAAAATCTTCTTGTCTGAAACCACAAGGCCTAGAATTTTAAAATTTGGCATGAAGCAAGCTTTATCAAGCTTTTTCAAATTATTAGATTAGGTTAAAGGTCAAGGAGGCTGAAAATAGATTTATCTACTGTACCTCATAGAGCCTTCATTTATAGACCAATATCGATCTTTGATATTCAGTATATAGGATCCTTGCATGGACGTCTACCCATGGGTAGGGTTTAAGGTTACTGGGTCTAGGTCAAGTTCACCATAGCTTATAATTGATATTTCTACTTTATTTATTGACTGATATTTTACATATTTGGTTTGTAGGCACTTGCATATTTTCAATTAAAAAATGAAATACTGCTTAACAGCAAACTTACAGCCAAAGTACTCAGGTGAGCGATCCTGGGCCATCATTGTCCACTTGTTGTCATTTGATTAGCATTCTGTCTTTTCCAGCAGAGTGTTGTTTACCTTTTTACCTCACCTGAGCAGAAAGTGCTCAAGGTGAGCTTTTCTGATCGGTCTTCGTCCGTCGTACGTCCGTCCATCGTCAACTTTTCATTCAAACGACATCTCCTCTGAAACCAATGAGGAAAATTTAATGAAACTTGCCAGGGATGTTCCTTGCATGAAGCTCTACCAAGATTGTTCAAATGGTTCTGGTACATTGCATTTCTGGTTCACTGGAGCTAAAAATAGATTTTATAAGTTGGATCTTTAAAAATCTTCTTCTCCGAAACCATAAGGCCTGTAGCTTTGATATTTGGTTTGAAGCATCATCTAGTGGACCTCTACCAAGTTTGTTCAAATTATGTCCCTGGGGTCAAAACTGACCCCACCCCAAGGGGTCAGTTGATTTTATATAGAGTTATATAGGGAAAACTTTAAAATCTTCTTGTCAGAAACAAGAGGGCCTAGAGTTAAGATATTTGGTATGCTGCATTGTTTAGTGAACCTCTACCAAGTTTGTTCAAATCATGGCCTCTGGGTCAAAAATGGTCCCGGCCCGGGGGTCACTTGTTTTACATCGAGTTATATAGGAAAATCTTGAAAAATCTTCTTGTCAGAAACCATAAGTTATAGAGCTTAGAAAGTTGGTGTGTAGCATTTTCTTGTGGACCTCTACCAAGTTTGTTTAAATCAAGGCATCTGGATAAAAAATGGCCCGCCCCAGGGGTCACTTCTTTTACATAGGGTTATATAGGAAAATCTTAAAAAATCTTCATGTCAGAAACCGTAAGTTATAGAGCTTAGATATTTGGTATGTAGCATTGTCTAGTGGACCTCTACGTAGTTTGTTCAAATCATGGCCTTTGTTTCAAAAATGGCCCCGTCCCAGGGGTCACTTGTTTTACATAGAGTTATATAGGAAAAACTTTAAAAATTTTCTTATCAGAAACCGTAAGTTAGAGAGCTTAGATATATTTGGTGTGTAGCGTTGTCTAGTTGACCTCTACTAAGTTTGTTCAAATCATAGCCACTGGGTCAAAACAGGCCCAGCCCTTGGGGTTTCTTGTTTACATGGAGTTATATAGGAAAATGTTTTAAAAATCTTCACAGAAGAAACCATAAGGCTTAGAGTGAAGATATTTTGTATGAAGCATTGTGTAGAGGACCTCTACCAAGTTTCTTTAAGTCATGGACTCTAGGTCAAAAATTGGCCCCGCCCCAGGGGTCACATGTTTTACAGATATTTGGTATGCAGCATTGTCTAGTCACCTCTACCAAGTTTGTTTGAAAAATGTCCCTGGGGTCAGTATTGGCCCCGCCCGAGGGGTCACAAGTTTTGAATAACAATATAGAAGAAAATCTTTAAAAATCTTCTTGTCTGAAACCACAAGGCCTAGAATTTTAAAATTTGGCACGAAGCAAGCTTCAGGCTTTTTCAAACTATTAGATAAGGTTAAAGGTCACGGAGGCTAAAAGTAGATTTATCTACTGTACCTCATAGAGCCTTCATTTATAGACCAATATCCTTGATATTTAGTATAGAGGTTCCATGCATAGCCCTCTACCAATGGGTAGGGTTTGAGGTGATTGGGTCAAGGTCACCATAACTTATAGTAGATTTTTTTTACTTTCTGTCATAGAGCCTTTATTTATTGACTGATATTTTACATATTTGGTTTGTAGGCACTTACATATTTTCAGTTAAAAAATGAAATACTGCTTAACAGCAAACCTACAGCCAGAGTATTCAGATGAGCGATCCAGGGCCATCATGGCCCTCTTGTTTGTTATACTAATCGTACCGAAGGGCGACACAAGTGTTCCACTGAACACCTATCTAGTTCTTTATGTCCATGTCTCAAAAAATGTGTTAGATATTCCATTCAACTTGGAATACTTGATCTCTAGCAAAACCCCTGTAAAGATTGTTTGTACCCATGTCCCTGGGGGCACAGTTAGCCCCACCCCCAGGAGTCACTTGATTTTGCTTATACTTATATATAGGAAAAAATTTCTGAAGCCTAGAAATAAAATATTTACTGACATAAGATGGGTAAGTACTCCCCCCAACCGTTCCCTCTGCATGGGGACCCGCCCACTCCCATTTTTTTTAATACATAGGTACTGAACTCCCCATCCACCCTTAAACCAGTCACCCCCCCCCCCCCCACCAAGGGTCCAATTTTTTTTTAATACATAGGTTCTTGACTTACCATCCTCCCCCCGCGGGCCCAATTTTTTTTTAATACATAGGTTCTGAACTCTCCATCCACCTCCCAAACCAGTCACCTCCCCCCCTACAGGGGATCGAATTTTTTCCCTTTTTTTTTAATACATGTGCTTGACCCGATTTTTTTTTCATCTTGTATGACTAGGGACTTGCCCTTCCCCCACTCAAATTTTTTTCACTTGGACCTCTTGTTTAACTTGGCTTATAATTTATTATCCAGCACTGAGAAAAGTGGAGCATGCTCTCTGTGGACAGGTCTTGTTGTTATTGACTAGCTTGCTGTCTTTTCCAGCAGGCTCTTGTTTACCTTTTTATGCCCCCGAAGGATGGCGTATATTTTTTGAATTGTCTGTCCGTCAGTCCGTCATTCCGTCCGAAAACTTTAACATTGGCAATAACTTTCTTATTAGTAAGTGGATGTATTTCATACTTGGACACATCACCCCTTTAGACAAGGCCTTCCCACTGAACTATGTTTGTTTGACCTTGACCCCTGAATGACCTTTACCTTGAAGATTCAGTTGTCCAAAAATTTTAACATTGCCCATAACTTCCTTATAAGTAAATGGAATTACTTCATACTTGGACACAACCCCTTTTGGATAAGACCTTCCCACTGACCTATATTTATTTGACCTTGACCCCTGATCGACTGTTTCTCAGCTCAAAGGTCAAAGAACCACATTCGGGGGCATTGTCATCTTACAGAGACAGTTATTGTTGGTTATTCTAACAGAGTACCCAAGGGCGACACAAGTGTTCCAATGAACACCCATCTAGTTTATATGTAAACTTTAAAGCATTATCAAAATTTACAGCAGTACAATTTTGGAGCTTCAGCAAATACTCAACAAGGGGGCCATGATGACCCTAGATCGCTCACCTGAATACTTTGCATTTGGGTCTGCTATGAACTTACGTCTAAAGCTTTTTTAAGAATCACCTTATATAAATCTATATGAATACAAGTGACCCACAGGGCAGGGCCAAATTTCACTCAAGGGCATAATTTGAACAAACTTCGTAGATGACCTCTAGCTGATGCTCCTTTAAAAATATCTAAGTTCTAGGTTCTGTTGTTTCATGCAAGAGCTTTTTAAAGTTTTGCCTATATAAGGCTATATAACATCAACTGACTCCCGGGGCAGGGCCAAATTTGACCCCAGTGGCATAATTTGAACACATTTGGTAGAGGTCCACTGCAATGTATGCTTACAGAAATCTGTGTCAATTTGAACTCTTTCAATATCCTTTGTGTACACAACAAAGTCACAGAAATCAGCTGCAATGACAAGTAGTTGGCCCTTAACTTGATAATAAGTAGATCTAATTATGGGTCTTTTTAAGTGATATCTCTCCATTTTGATCTTTCAAGCAGAAACTGTTATTGGAACAAGCTTCTGTTATAGTTTTTTTGCTGTGCATCCCTGTCGGCATTTGACTTGAAGTTAAGTTTCACGATCAGTTATAATTAAAAAACATATAAGGTAAATGCTAGAAAAGTAACAATGAGGAACACCTTCAGAACCTTTCAGAAATGTTGTAGGCCTCAGTCGACTCTTGACATCAAGTGTCCCTCAGGATTCCATAATACAGAAGGATGTGAAATACCTAAGATTGATAATGCTATTTTTCTGTCACCAAAGGGTTGGTCTAGTTTTTGAGCTGTCCATCTGTCATTCTGTCTGAAAACTAACTTCCTTATTGCGGTCAGCTATATTTAATCTGGTGTTTGTAAAAGACCAATGGAGTTATGTAATAAGAAGAATGTGTCCTAACATCAGTGCAAATATTGTTCAGTTGTTACGAAATGTTCTTGACACAGTCTATTTTTAGCTCACCTGAGCACTGCTCAGGCTGAGCTTTTGTGATCGTTGAATGTCCGGCGTCGGTCGGCGTGCGTCGTCAACAATTTGACTTGAGGTCAAATTTGGCCCCGCACGAGGTGATTTTACATAGGCTTATATAGTGAAACTTTGAAAATCTTTTTGTCTGAAACCATAAGGCCCTGAGCCTTAAGATTTGGTATAAAGCATTGTCTAGTGGACCTCTACCAAGTTTATTCAAACTATGCCCCTGGGGTCAAATTTGGCTCTGCCCCGGGGGTCAATTGGTTTAACATAGGGTTATATAGTAAAAATTCGAAAATCTTTTTGTCTGAAATTACAAGGCCCTGAGACTTAAGATTTGGTATGTTGCATTGTCTAGTGGACTTCTACAAAGTTTATTCAAATTATGCCCCTTGGGTCAAATTTGGCCCCACCTCGGGGGTCAGTTGGTTTAGCATAGAGAAAACTTTGAAAATCTTCTTGTCTGAAACCACATGAGCCTGAGCCTTAAGATTTAATATGTAGCATTGTCTAGTGGACCTCTACCAAGTTTGTTCAAATTATGCCTCTGAGGTCAAATTTGGCCCTGCTCTTGGGATCAATTAATTTTACATAGGCTTATATATGGAAAACTTTGAAAATCTTTTTGTAAAAGGAGAAGTAACACTTTCAGAAAGGTTGTTTCTATGATTTCTAGCTCAAGTTCGAATATGGGTCATCTGGGTTCAAAAAACTCGGTCACAGAGTCCAAAAATAGAAAAACCCTGTTTACACTCCAGAGGTTACATTTTCAGTCAAAAAATCCCAGAAATTGTCAGAAAGGTTGTTTTGATGATTCTAGTTCAAGTTCGAATATGGGTCATCTGGGTCAAATACTAGGTCACATAGCCCAAATATGGAAAAACCTTGTTAACACTCTAGAGGTAACATTTTCAGTTCAAATAACCTTGAAATTTGTCAGAAAGATTGTTTAAATATTTCTAGCTCAGTTTTGAATATGGTTATTTGGGGCCAAATTTAGGTCACAGGGCCAAAAAGTAGAAAAACCTTATTAATGCTCTAGATGTTACATTTTCAGTCCAAATATTCTTGAAATTTGTCAGAAATTTTTTTCTTTTTTGATGATTTCTAGCTCAAATTGGGATATGGGTCATCTGAGTTCAAAAACTAGGTCACAGAGCCCAAAACTGTAAAAACCATTTTAACACTACAGAGGTTAGATTTTCAGACCAGATATATTTTGAAATTTGTCAGACAGGTTGTTTTGATGATTTCTAGCTCATTTTCGAATATGGATCATCTTGGATCAAAAACTAGGTCACAGAGTCCAAATATGGAAAAACCTTGTTAACACTCTAGACGTAAGATTTTAATTCAAAATAACCTTGAAATTTGTCAGAAAAATTGCTTCTATGATTTCTATCTCAGTTTTGAATATGGGTCATCTGGAGTCAAAAACTAGGTCACAGAACCCAAATATCGAAAAGCTTAAACACTCCAGAGGTTACATTTTCAGTCCAAAAGTTCTGGAAATTTGTCAAAAAGGTTGTTTTATGATTTGTAGCTTGAGTTTGGATATGGGTCATTTGGGGTCAAAAACTAGGTCACATAGCCTAAATATCAAAAAAACCTTGTTAACACTCTAGAGGCTTCATTTTCAGCCTAAATAACCTGAAAATTTGTCAGAACGATTGTTTCAATAATTTCTAGGTCAAGTTCGAATATGGGTCATTTGGGGTCAATTAACCAGGTCCATAGCAACTTTGTTAAAAGCAGTCATAGTCAGGTGAGCGATAAAGGGCCATCATGGCCCTCTTGTTTATAAAAATCTGCAATTGTCGTTCCTTTAATTATCTTCTTCGCTCTGCCTTCTTCAGTTAATAAGCCGCCATCTTTGACGAAGTCTAGAAGCAAATTGGTAAGAGTTATATTATAGCCATACATGCTTATTTTGAACAAAATATGGTTTGCTAGAAACATACACATTATATTTATTAAGTATGCACCAGCCAAACAGGTATTGTCGTAGAAACGATTATTCTTACATGAATGCTTGAATGCTTACGACCTGTCACAATTGTTTACATATCCTGGAGAGATGTGTTCTCGATAGTTTAACATATTATGTCATTTTTTTTTTCAATAAATTAAAAAGAATTTTCTCTTTCTTGCTGATAATATATAAAACTACATTCTTTCGACTAAATCTGTGGCAGGAAATGGTAATTTTTTTAAATATTTTTCGGGCTGTATATTTTGATCCAATGACCTACTTTCAGGCCTGACAACTTTTTAGCTCACCTGAGCACAAAGTGCTCAAGGTGAGCTTTTCTGATCGGTCTTCGTCCGTCGTCCATCCGTCCGTCAGTCCGTCGTCAATTTTTCATTCAAATGACATCTTCTCTGAAACCATTGGGCCAAATTTAATGAAACTTGCCTTGGATATTCCTAGCATGACGCTCTACCAAGATTGTTCAAATGGTTCCTGTCCATTGCATTGCTGGGTCACTGCAGCTAAAAAACAGATTTTAAAAGTTGGATCTTTAAAAATCTTCTTCTCTGAGACCTGAAGACCTGGAGCTTAGATATTTGGTATGAAGCATCATCTAATGGACCTCTACCAAGTTTATTCAAATTATGACCCTGGGGTCAAAAATGGCTCCGCCCCAGGGGTAAGTTGATTTTACATCAATCTCATTAAAATCATTTCCTAATTTCGCTCCTCTACTTTACGCGATTAGCGTATAGAATAGGAGCTTAAGACTGGAGCTGATTTTAATGAGATTGATTTTACATGGGCTTGTATAGGGAAAACTTAAAAATCTTCTTGTCAGAAACCACAAGGCCTACAGTTAAGATATTTTGCGTGCAGCATTGTCTATTAGATCTTTACCAAGTTTGTACAAATCATGGCCCCTGGGTAAAAAAAATTGCCCTGCCCCAGTGGTCACTTGTATAACATAGAATTTTATAGAAAAAAATTCAAAAATCTTCTTGTCAGAAACCATAAGGCATAGAGCTCAGATATTTGGTGTGTAGTATTGTCTAGTGGACCTCTCTTAAGTTGTTCAAATCATAGCCACTGGGTCACAATGGGCCCTGCCCTGGGGGTCACTATTTTACATAGAGTTATATGAGGAAAGGTTTTAAAATTTTTCACATCAGAAACCATAAGGCGTAGAGATAGACTTAAATATCGTCTTGTCAGAAACCACTAGGCTTTGAGTAAAGATATTTTGTATGTAGGTTTGTCTAAAGGACATCTACCAAAATTGTTCAAGTCATGGCCCCTGAGGCAAAAATGAGTTATATAGGAAAATAAAATAAAAATCTTTTTGTCATAAACCGTAAGGTCTAGAGTTAAGATATTTGGTATGCAGCATTATGTAGTGGACCTCTACCAAATTTGTTCAAATCATGGCTGCTTGTCAAAACAGGCCCCACACTAAGGGTCACATGTTTTACATAGAATTATATAGGAAAACCTTTCAAAATCTTCTTGTCAGAAACCACAAAGCCTAGAGTTAAGATATTTGGTATGCAGCATTGTCTATTAGACCTTTACCAAGTTTATTCAAATCATGACCCTGGGGTCAAAAATGGCCTTGCCCCAGGGGTCACTTGTTTTACATATAGTTATATATGAAAAAGTTTTTGAAATCTTCACATCACGAACCAAAAGGCGTACAGCTTAGATTATTTGGTATACAGCACATTTTACACAAAGAGTTATAAAGGGAAAACTTGAAAAATCTGCCGCTTTAAAAAAGACTTAGTGCTAGACCTTCAATTATTTGTTGTTATGTCTCCTCCCTAACCCCTCCCTTTCAGTGGAGACATATTGTTTATGCCCTGCCCATGATTGTCTGTTTGTCTGTCTGTCACACGTCATTTCCATTCAGTTACTTGAGTACCAGTTGACCAAGGGCCTTCAAACTTCACAGGATTTTTGCCCTTATTGAGAAGGAAAAAAAACGTTTGTTTTTTGGGTCAGTAGGTCAAAGATCAAGGTCAGAGGGACCTCTAGAGTGAAAACCGTTTGCACTCAATAACAGGAGTACCATTTAACCCAGAACCTTCAAACTTGATACAATGATTGACTTTACTTAACAGAAGAACCGTATTGTTTTTTGGGTTAGAAGGTCAAAAGTTGAGGTCAGAAGGACCTGTAGAGTGAAAAGTATTTCTGCTGAGTATCTGTAGTACTATTACATCAAGAGCCTTCAAACTTTATAGGGTAATTATATTAGAATAACCCTTTTGTTTTTAGGTTCCATAGGTCAAAGGTCAAGTTCACAGGGACAGGTAGAGTAAAACTGTTTCTGCTTTTATTCAGTAAAAGGAGTCTATCATTTTTAGCTCGACTATTTTTTGAAAAAAATATCAAGTTATTGCTATAGTCAAGGTGTTGTTGCCGTTGCCGTTCCCGTCCGAAAACTTTAACATTGATCATATTTAATTAGTCCTTGATGGATATTCTTCATACTCAGACACAACAACCCTTTGAACAAAACCTTCAAGATGACCAGACTGAACTTGACATAGACTCTTAAATAACCTTCAAATTCAAGGTCAAAATATTGAATTTTGCTAAAATTGGCCATAACTTTATCATTAGTAGGTGGATTCTCTTCATGCTTCGACACAACAACCCTTTGGACAAGACCTTCAAGGAGACCGGACTAAACTTGACCTTGACTTATTAATGACCTTCACCTTCAAGGTCAAATTATTATATTTTGCTAAAATTGTCCATAACCTTGTCCATAACCTTGGTATTTGTTATTGGATTTGATTTATACTTAGACAAAACAACACTTATGACAAAACCCGACATGTTGAATAACTCAGATATGCCCATGACCTTAAAATGACCTTGACCGTCAAGGTCAGATGATTGAATTTTGCTTAAATTGTCATAACTTTCTCATTTATTTATAGATTTGATTCTTATTTGGCTAAACAACACTCAAGACAAAAATCGACATAATGATAATTTCAAGTTTGACCTTGACTTTAAATGTCCTTGAGAGGCAAGGTCAAATCATTGAATTTTTTTTTAAACTGGCAATTATTTTGTTATATTTATCGTTGGATTTGAATCAGACTTAAACAAAACAACAATTATCACAAAACCGACATGAAAAATTATTCAAGTGTGACCTTTACCTTAAAATGACCATGACCGTCAAAGTCTGGACAAAACAACACTGACAAATCCAACATTATGATTCTTTCATGTATCAACTTTACGTTAAAACGACCTTGACCTTCAAGGTCAAATTATTGAAATTTGCTACAATTTGCCATAACTTTGTCATTTATTGTTGGAATTGATTTATACTTGGACAAAAGAACACTTGTGACAAAACCGACATGTTGAATAACTCAAATGTGACCTTGACCTAAAAATGACCATGACCATCAAGGTCGGATGTTTCAGTTTTGCTTAAATTAGTCATAACTTTGTCATTTATTGATGGATTTGATTAATACTTGGACAAAACAATAGTTTTGACAAATCCGACATTTTGATTCAAGTTTGACCTTGACCTAAAAAATGACCTTGACATGATCAAATTATTGAATTTTGCTAAGATTGGTCATAACTGTGTAATTTATAGTTAGACTTGATTGATACTTGGACAAAACAACACTTTAGACAAAACTTACATGTTGAATAATTCAGATATGACCTTTACTCTAAAATGACCTTGACAGTCAAGGTCCCATTATTGTATTTTGCTTAAATTGTCGTAACTGTTGTTTATTAATGGATTTCATTTATACTTTGATAAAACAACAAAACCGACATTTCAATTTAGTATAAGTATAACCTTAACCTTAAGATGACCTTGACATTTAAGGTCAAGTTATTGAATTTTGCTTAAAAATGCCAATTTTTTGTTATTTATGGTTTGATTTGATTTATACTGGGACAGAACAACACTTATGACAAAACTGATACATTGAGTCATTCAACTGTGACCCTGACCATCAAGGTCATATTATTGAATTTTGCTGATATTGAGCATAACGTTATTTTTAGTTCTTTTTTATTAATACTTGGACAAAACGACGCCCATGACAAAACCTACATGTTAAATTATGACGTCAACCTTTAAGTGACGTTTACAGTCAAGTTCGAATTATTGCATTTTGCTAAAATAGCCAAACTTTTATTATTTATGGACGGATTTGATCTATAGAGGGACAAAATAACACTGAGAATAAATAAACGTGTTGAACAATTCAAGCATGACCTTGATTTTTCAATGACCTTAACAAATAATGCCAAACTACAAAAAAGAGGAAAATCTGTAAAACATGAATTTCATGAGTTTTTAGTAGTAATGAAAACCTTCGAAAAGTTGCACACCAAAATTTGTACACAAAAGTCGGCCGTATTGGATTATTACCGTTATGCATTTGTTTCTCACATTTTGTAATCATATACGGTATGTGCTTTTACTGAATAACATACACAGAAATGACACTTATTATCAGCTGTAAAATTATGTGCATATGGGCATTTTACTCTTTTTGGTCATTTACTTTTCTTTGCTCAAATGAGCATTGCTAATATCAGGGTCTTTCAAATGCTATTTGAAAGACCCTGCTAATACTTTGCTTTTTTCACTAGTAATTTAGTGACACATTTATTTGTAGATATTGTCGTCCATAACAAGTTTCAAACCTGCTTAAGGGTTTCAGCATCAAAGCCATTTTAAATCGTTTTAATCTGTTGAGAGGAAAAGGATCCCATTAAGTCATAGCTTTCTTAGCTGCTAGAGTAAGTCTAAACCAATGAAGAAAATTTATTCTTTCACAATTTTCATTGAAAGTAATTGCCAAGAATTGATTAGCAGTGAAGTTTAGTGAAAGAAATGATTTAATGCTTAATTCATTTTGACATCTGAATAATATTTTAAGTGCACTTTTCTACATATAGTTTGATGTAAAGTTATCCACAATATGAACAAGAAAAGAGAACTCCAGTGTTAGCATTCAACTTTCTTATAGGTTTATTTTGTTAGAATTGCCAGCCTAAATGTTTGTTGTTGTTTTTTTGTCATTTTAGCTCACCTGAGCACTATGTGCTCAGGGTGAGCTTTTCTGATCAGTCTTCGTCTGTCGTCCGTCCATCTATCCGTCGTCGACTTTTCATTTAAACGACATCTCCTCTGAAACCAATGGGCCAGATTTAATGAAACTTGCCTGGAATGTCCCTTCGATGAAGCTCTACCAAGATTGTTCAAATGTTTCTGGTCCATTGCATTTCTGGTTCACAAGAGCTAAAATTAGATTTTAAAAGATGGATCTTTAAAAATCTTCTTCTCCGAAACCTCAAGGCCTGGAGCTTAGATATTTGGTACAAAGCATCATCTAGTGGACCTCTAGCAAGTTAATTCATATTATGACCTTGGGGTCAAAACTAACGCACCCCAGGGGTCACATGTTTTACATAGAGTTGTATAGGAAAAACTTTAAAAATCTTCTTGTCAGAAACCACAAGGCCTAGAGTTTAGATATTTGGTGTGCAGCATTGTCTAGTGTACCTTTACCAAATTTGTTCAAATCATGACCCTGGGGTCAAAACTGGCCCTACCCGATGTCATTTGATTTTACACAAGAACTTATATAGGGAAAACTTAAAAAATCTGCTGCTCTGAAACACCAAAGGACTAGACCTTAAGTTGTTCATTGTTATGTCCCCCCCCCCCAACGCCCTTTTGATGGAGACATATTGTTTTGCCCTGTCCATGGGTGTCTGTTTGTCTGTCTGTCACACTTTGCTTGAGTACCAGTTGACCAAGGGCCTTCAAACTTCACAGGGTTATTGCCCTTATTGAGTAGAAAAAAAGCTTTTGTTTTTTGGGTCAGTATGTCAAAGGTCAAGGTCAGAGTGACCTCTAGAGTGAAAAACGTTTCCACTCAATAACAGGAGTACCATTTCACCCAGAGCCTTCAGACTTCATAGGATGATTGCTTTTACTAATAGAAGAACCATATTGTTTTTGGGGCTAGTATGTCAAAGGTCAAGGTCACAGGGACCTGTATAGTGAAAAGTTTTTCTACAGAGTAACTGTAGTGTCATTACACCCAGAGCCTTCAAACTTTATAGGCTAATTGTATTAGAAGAACTCTATTGTTTTTAGGATCCGTAGGTCAAAGGTTAAGTTCACAGGGATCTCAAGAGTGATAACTGTTTCTGCTCAGTAACTGGAGTACCATTTTACCTAGAGCCTTCAAACTTCATAGGATGATTGTCTTTACTCATTAACTCTTTCCCACATACAAAAATCCTGTATATTGTCACTGTACTGCATAGGCTTATCAGTAAACTGATAACAGCAGGCACATAGATAAGAGATCAATACCACTACACTGTACACATACAGGAATTTGATAAATTTTGATAATTTTACACCTACTTACTTCAAACCAAATTTTCAGTATGAATTCTTGTTTTAAGCTTTTAGTGATACATACATAATTTTCTCAGGAATGAATTCTCTTTATGATGGTATAATTTTTATTACTGGGAGAGAAATATTTCAATAAAAAAAAGAGTTGATAAAAATGACAATCACAAAATTTATGAGAGAAAATTTTTATTTTGATGGAAATATAATTCATATTAGTTATAAAACCAAGGAAAAAATGAAAACATTACTAAAGGTATGTACAGTAATGTATTATTTAATGAAAAAGTATCAAAATTATTACCTAAAAGCAAATGTTGATGGTCTGACATCAAGTTATTTATTCGGATGGAAAATATAAGAAAAATAAATGTTCACTAAAACTTTCACTTTGTTTCTTTATTGTATTTATATGTGTCTTTTGTCAGAGCAAAAAGAAAAAACAATATATATGGAATCTGTTTGCAACTATAAATTTTGGGTAATAAAGTGATCTGTAAGTGAAAATATATACAAATCTTATATAGAGACATGTTGTTTTTTATGCAACGCAAAATGGGTCAGTACCTTGTAAATTCCAAATTTAGGGCTTCAACTTTTTCATGTTGTTGACTTTTATGGGGTGAATTACATAATTATTTCCGTTTACTTACTTTGATCACACGCCGATGGGTCCATACTTTATGGTGCATTATCTTTTGAAATTATACAGTTGTTTTGACAGCTGGTTTGAATAAACACAGCAGTCATTCATCCTTCTCGTGACCTATGATCTTCACACGTGATATATCCGATCTTGTTTTTTATTGGTTGTTAATTTTACAAGCTGACCTTTAACATCCAGCTTGAATAATTTTCAATAAGAATCCAAACCATTTATCCGCCATTTTCTACACAAAATGACCTGATATTAACATGCTTTTCTAAAAATAGCGATACTGACACTCACTACTTTCAGTTCTCATTTTCGGAAAATCTTTAAATAGTAACACCCAATTTACTTAGGCTAACAAGAAAAAGAATTATTGTTGTTAGTATTTATCACGGATTTATAAAGTTTTACGAATAATTTGACTTATGCATGACCTAATATTACATGCTTTTCTGAAAATAGCGATACTGACACTCACTACTTTCAATTCCAATTTTCGGAAAATCTTTAAATAGTAACACCCATCTTTTTTTAGGCCACACCAAAATGATCTCCTGTTCGTCGGATTTCCCGCATCAATTTTCGAAGAAATGAAAAAAAAATTTTTTAATTTTTTTTCTCACCGCCCGCTCCCGTCGTAAAATTTGCACTGGGTCGAAATCGCCCGGTGCGAAAAAAAGTTATTACTTTTGCTTGTAATTTATAGTGCAAATTTCTACAGAACATGTTCTCTGGTTTGATACTCAGTTACGCGATGCGATTATCACTATTCCGCGCGGTAGATAACCGTTACTGGGCGTTAGGTAATGATTCGCTCGATTACCAAATTGAACGTCGTATTTTGGGATCACATCATAAATCAACAAAGGAAAATGGCCTCTTACCAAACTCCGCGCACCGGTTACGCTACGCTCAGTAACCACTGCCTTCACACAAATCACGTGATGATGGTCTTATCACATGATTGTGTCAAGATGGCAGATACGCCAAAGAAACCGTTAAAAAATTGTTTTATCTGTGATAAACAGCCAGGCACGGATTTACCGGGGGGGGGCTTATAGGGCCCAAGCCCCCCCCAGCTGGCCCGTTTGTAAAAAAATAAAAGGGCTCATTTTCAAAGACTCTGAAACATTTTATTCAGCTCTTTTCACCTCGTAACAGAAACACAGTCAACTTTTCAATTTGCAATGGTCATGCAATATTGCGTAACAACTGATAACGAGTTTGCAACTTTATTGCCGTGTATATTACACAATGTACCGTATATTCGGCGGCACGGATTATCAGAGAATTCTCCAAACTCATCGAGATGTATAGTTTCAAGCGTCTAGTAACCTTGACGTATTTGATAAAGTTGTTAAATGAGCGTCTGCTGGCCATGATCAGTTGCCTGACGATATTGTGCAAACTCCAATCGTAACAACTCGGCCTTTTCCGACAACTTCGTATAAAGACATATTGAAGTCGCCCGAGGTGTTCCGAATGGTGCAAACTCCACACAGCGGTTCCATACTTACTGCCGAAAGTCATGTCACGTGATGATGGTCGAAAGTAAATAAACAAAATTTTAAACTTTTTTTCAAGTTACATTTTTTAAAATTTCATTACACACAGGCATGTTTAATAGATGCAGTTCCCATTGTAACTATACTAAACAGAGAAAAAAATAAATTCTTAAAAAAAGTTCATACATGTTTATATAGCTGAAATCCAGCTAAGGTTAACCCGTGTCTGCAGAGATCTTTCCAAGAATGAAGGGGAGATCACTGCGAGGAGATTGGATAATGTGATTACGTTGTTATTTGTTATGAAAATTAATTTATTGATAAATTATTTGTTTCAGAGGACTTTATAAATATAAAATAAAAAAAAGTTAAAACTTGTCATATGTTTTTTGCTTTAGTTGAACATTTCAAAAAAATACCAGTATATTTCTTTTAAATTCTCACACAAATTTCATTATATTTTTATGCCTAGAATGCACCAAAATGGGCCATTTAGTCCACCTTTTTAGAAAATTTTCTTGGGGGAGGCCCCCAAACCCCCCTACAGAAGGGGGTCACCCCCTTCCGTACCTTCCCCCAAGCCCCCCCAGTCAAAAATTTCTGGATCCGGCCCTGAACAGCGACACTATAATTTGAACTCTGGTATCAAGTCTGCCGATATGATTGACAAAATTTCATTTCTGTTAAAAAAGAACTTAAGTACAGTAGTGGAGCCAAACTGGTTACTTGAATGATTTCTTTTTCAATAGCGGTCATTTTGTTTTGAAATAAACGATGCGATATTAAAAATTTTTCTCTTCTTAATTCTTTTTTATTTGAGTTCACATCTAATACCTTACAGTCTTGAAACATTAGCAAAACCATGTTTACTTTTTTTTAAAAATCAAAATTGAAAAAAAAAATCATATCGTCAAAAATCTTGACGAAAATGTTGTGACGGCAGAGATCTAATCCTATAAGGGGAGATCACTGCGTGGGAGATTGGCCTCTTACGTGTTTGTTGTTTCCTGTCGCGAGGCTGATGAAAATAAAGCCATTTTTCCACCGACTGCAGTAGAAATACCTCTTTTAGAATATGTGACAAAATGAAATTGAGTAAATTTTAATGTGTTAAGAACAATGCTGTATTGCAGTAATTATTATCCCCCCGTCAAGGCGAGGGATATGGTAATAGTCTCTGTCTGCCTTCCGTCCCGCATTTTTGTCTGGAGCATTTCTCCTAAACTGTTTCATCTAGCAACTTGAAATTTCATAGGTGGATAGATCTCATTAAGGAAAAGTGCAATGCACAAGAAACAACTCTTATTTCCATACTTTCTGAGTTGTTTCCCTTTGATATTTTTTATGCATATTTTTTTTGTCAGGAGCATAACTAGAAAAGTATTTGAGATAAAAATTTGAAACTTCATAGGTGGATAGATTGCATTAAGTAGAGATGTTTTTCTCAAAAAGGCTTTGTCATCTTTAAATCATTGTTTTGAAATCGATAAATTAAAAGTGGTTTTAACATACTCATTAAACGCTATCATGGGTTACATTTTTTTTCTTCGCTCTTCGCTCGCTCCACTAAATGACTGATCAGAAAAAAAATATTTTAATTTTTTTTTCGCTCGCTCGCCCCATATATTTCTCAAAAAAATCCGAAGAACAAGATATTAATTTGGTGTGGCCTTAGGTTAACATGAAAAAGAATGATTGTTGTTTGCATTTATCGAGGATTTTTAAAGATTTACCAATATTTTGACTTATAAATCTTAGATTAAAAGCAGAGGCGTAGAAAAGCGTATCTATGTGGATAAGGAACAAGCGTAGAAAGGCGTATCTATGCGGGAATCGATATCGGCGTATATTGGCGTATCTATGCGGTAATAGGTAAAGGCGTAGAAAGTCGTATCTATGTGAGAAAGAGTTAAAAGAACCCTATCATTTTTGGGGTCAGTAGGTCAAAAGTCAAGTTCACTTGGACCTGTGGAATGAAACTATTTCTGCTAAAAAATTTGAGTACCATTACACCCAGAGTCTTCAAACTTATTGCAAACTTATTCAAATTTGTGAACAACGAACACCCATAACAACCAGTAATGATACTTGTAACATGAGCAATGAGACTCAGGTGAGCGATTTAGGGCCATCATGGCCCTCTTGTTTGTTTTGTTTTCTGTAAGCTTTTTGTTGTTTTTTTTGTGACAGCGTAATGTTACTTCAAAACTCACAATATTTATAACTATTAAAGAGTGAGCTGTTCTTGTATTTCATTCTAGTGTCAAACTATAAGAAATATTATTTGCATTTGCAGTGATGAAATCAGTATTGATGCAGATGACACAAACTTATTTCAACAAGAGTTATATGCTTGGTAGTGAAGCTGAAAAAGTGAAGGCGACCATTCCTGAATATTGCAGGGTTTCTGTGTACCCATACTGCAAGAAAGAAGGTACATAAATTATTCTAAGCTTTTTATCCATTGTAACTTTCGTTCTACTAGCAAATAAAGTTTATCCTAAAATCCTAAAAAAAATCTAATTGTTTGAATTTTAAGGAAGCATCAAATGGGGGACATTGTGATGTTTGCTGTCACTGGTTACTGTATATACTTTAATAACTTTTTTCAGGTCAAATATAGTCATACCAATGTCATTTCATGTTGAAATATAAATGAATTGATTGTAACATAGTACTGAGATAGTTATTTAACAACATAAATTTGATATATTTTTCCACTGTAACTATTAACTAGTTGGACTACATAATAACACAGGCATAAGGACCAAATCTTTTTGCAACTGTTACTTCCTTTTCAGTACAGTAGACACTGATGCTAAACGTCACTGTAATGATATTAGAAAGTAAATATACAAAATTTAAACCTTCTTAAAATATTTTTTCTTTTCAGTTTTACTATTGTATGTCCATTTTACAAAACAAAAATTAGGGGGGATTCTTAGAAATATTCATTCATGTGTACACAGCTAGAAACAGTTAAAACTAAAAGTTGGATAGTGGTGGCAGAGATCATAGGAAACATCATTTTTAGATCACAATCATGCACATTTCAAATATGTTGGTTACTTGATTGCCTGCAAAATGTTAAAGTTTGTCATAACAGATAAAAGTCTAAGGCTAATATTATATACTTTAATGAGTAAGGATTGCAAACAGATAATTAAGTGAACTCTTATTTGTCTAATTAAGTTTGTGCTATTTATGGAAATAATTGTTCTGTGTCCATTATTTCTTTTTAGGGTGCAGGTCTAAGGGTTTTGTGGATGGCAAATGTCAACTGTTCCAGAACAAGGAAGGCACCTCAACTTGCCGCAAAGAAGTTCTGTTCCAGTGTACTAATGGACATTTGGAAAAGGCTGTTCTTTTTCAGCAGGTGTTGGAAATAGTTGCCTGGCCTCTTGTTTGACTTGGCTTATAATTTTTATCTAGCACTGAGAAAAGTGGAGCGTGCTGTCTGCGGACTGTATTAAAATCTTGTCGAAGCTTCATCTCCAAAACTGCTTGGGAGATTTTATTGAAACCAGAATGTTTGTCACCAAGCCTTAAACTGCTTGGGGGATTTTATTGAAACCAGAATGTTTGTCACCAAGCCTTGTTATATATAAAACACCAGTAAAGGTTGGGAATAAAACAATATTGTTCATATTCAAGACCAAACTCACAGCTTTCTATTTCATTGAATAATTATGTCTTCAACCTTCATATAAGAAACCGAAGCAGAAATACATAACTTTACCATTTACCTTCAGTTCATGCTCTATTTTTTGTCTGATCTCTTTTCCGCAGGCATATTCAATTATATATTTACACCAGTTTCAATTCATTCAATTCACATTTGGGGACATACATCCAGTGACAGCTCTTGTTGAATAAATACAATGCTTTTAGTTTGTGTTTCTTCTTCTATATTATGAACACCTTGATGATCTATCTCTGAAATACTAATGTCCGAACACTTGGTACTGTGCTCATATTCCCTGCCAAATATAGACTCCGATATCTTAGTTCATTCCCAATCAAAGTGGACCTAACATGTTGTTGTTCAGCTGTAGTGACTTTCCGTCTGTCGTTCACAGTATTACTATACTACTGCCTAACCACGTTGAGATGTCCTTTACTTCTAGAAGTGTGTACGCATAGTACAAATTAAGTTAACAAACTACTGATATACCTGTCTCAAGTCAAAACGGCTATTTCAAAATATTTGCGTGCAGTTCTGTTCTTCGGTCTGCTGTGATACTTTTGTATCACTGTTTTTCTTGTTAGTGGATTTGATTTCATTGAACTTTGGACAAGACCTTCCCACTGAATAAAATATAATGCGTACATAAGGTAGAACATTTTCTACGACCTCTGTATACAATACTATAGAAAAAGACAACATGATCTTTGTCCCTCATACTTAAGTTGCGAAGTGTTATTGATTGAGGATGTCATTTCTAACAAAGGATGAGTCGTTAAAAAGTTTCGACTTTAAGTCAAGGAATTTTTTCGACTTTAAGTCAGACAAGATATACTTCGACTTTAAGAAAATACTAACTGCGATTTGTACGCATAGTCGAATTTATCAATATTTGTCGTTCTTGATTTAAAAATACCACTTTCTTTCCACTTTCTTTCTATTTTTTTAGATCTTCTTTTACATATGAAATATTTTACATAATACAAAAACCACTTAGGGGCAGTTTGTTAATGTGCCTTTTACAGCAAAATCATGCGTTTTTATCAAGTTTTGGTCTGTTTTAAGTATTTACAGATATAGTGAGAACCTCAATTTTGTTAAACGGTGTGCTTATCATCGGTCGCGATTCCTGAGATAGGTATCGTATATAGAATAGCTTAAAGGATCAAAATGTGAACAAATGTAACTTTGAATCTTTTTTTATAGAATTTCATGTCTTACTAGTTTTTTTCATTAGGTAACATATGACCATGCATTGTTTGTTTACAGCTGTATTTGAAATATCTTTAAGATGACAGTAAAGACTTTGTGCTACTTTTCGTTGATGATGTATTTTTTCAGAAAATTTGATTTAAACATTACATGTTATTTCTAGTCACCTAATGCAATTATCATTTTTATTTTTCTGGGCAAAAACGAATTGCATTTTTAAAACCCTATGTTTTTATTTATTTTGAAAAAAAGTGTTTGAGATAATTGTTTAAAATTCAAAACGTATTTATACAACCAAAACCCAGAAAAATACTTGTGATTTAGATGTGAAGATGACAACAAATCTTGTGAATTGCCCAAGGGTCTTGATAAATTAGATAAAAGGTCGAATCACAAAATATTGACGCATAGGAGCGGATGTGGTCCAGTGGTAACGCGCTGGACTGGTATACCAGGGGTCCCGAGTTCGATCCCCCGCTCCTCCACTAACATTACTAATAGTCGTTCGGATGAGACTTTAAACCGAGGTCCCATGTATCAGTGCTATACACTGAGCATGTAAAAGAACCAGGAGTGTCTCTGAAATAGGATGCTTTCTGTATCTTGCACTACCCGCACCACATAAAAAACTAAACTCTCCAGGGGGCGTCGGTCATATGGGCAATCGCTACCGACGATAAATAAGCTTAAATAGATAGATAGATATTGACGCATTTAAGTTCCGGATGTAATATTTAAACAACAAATAGTATTAACAGCATTGAGATGATTATGTATCTTGATCGCAAGATTTTATTTCCATAGTTTCAATTTCAATTTCGAAAGTAGTTTATTCCATTAATTAAATTTTTATTTTTGAAGACGGTACGAAGGAATATTAGTGCTGTTTTGAAATTTGAAAAGTTGTGCACTATTTCTGCGTAAATATTTTCTGTTTTTTTATACACAAAATCTCTTACAATTGTACACTATTTCTATGTTAATTTTATATACATTTTGCTGTTGTAAACGCCAAATTACTAAACTTTTTATAACGTTACCCCTGCAATCCACTCATTGTTTAAAGGGTCAAAATTATGCATAGAATCAAAGAAAAAAGAATGACGTAGATATTTAGTGGCTATAATTAGTTTTAAGCTCCTGTGCTTGTTAAACATGTGATGTGTTACACGAAGTTTTGATAATTAACATTTCAATAATTTTGACGTAAGGTCAAATTTGCTTCAGGAAATATATTTGTAGATTACTTCAAATTAACCGTACTAACATACCATCATCTTTGATACTGAACTTTTTTCGCACAGAGTTTTAAATTTGTGACATAACATCTTTAAAAAAAAAATTATTTTAATGAATACTGTAACAAGCGTCTTGATAAATTGGATAAAAGGTCGAACCACAAAATATTGACGTATTTAAGTTCTGTAAGTAACAAAAACTATAATCAGCATTGAAAGATTACAGATCCGATGACTTCGGTGAACTGGCTCTCGCAATTCAGCATGTTGTTGCTTACTGAGACATGATTGAACAATGGATTGCAAGGTATATCAAATGTGTGACTAGTCGGCGTGTCTGTATAGAAAAGAAAGGTCAAACTTAGACGTTTTACCGTTGGGGACGTGCCCCGTAAAACCGTTTTATGGTTAATAAGTGTTCGTGTATATTCTGTTAATGGTTCTATCAAACTGAAATTTGAAATGAAGATTCAGATTAAGTGATATCGTAGCTCGGCGGAGTTTCGTTAGGATATGAGGATTTTCTTTTCAAAAGTAAAAATTCCAATATCGTTAATTCCGGATCACCCCTAGTACATCAATTCATGTTTAACTGTTTTTAAAACATGACAGTTGCTATTTTATAATCATTCTATATTTGCGCTTTGAAATAAGTCTCACACCATGTTGCAAATGTGGACAAAAATTCAAACTGGCATTTCATTAACGATAGCATGACATACTTGCACGACTTTGAAATAATTCTATCCATTACTAAGCAAAAAACTTCAGGCCTTAATACAGAAGAAACAGTTTAATAAAATTATTATGTGTCTTGCACGCATAATTTATATTTCATTGTTTGAATTTCACTGGTGAAAGAAGTTTAATACAGTGACTATTATTTATAGTTTTGTAAAAGGTATGAAGTAACATCTGTGCTGTCTTGAGATTTGAAAAAATCCTCATTATTCCTGCGTAAATATTTTCTAATTTTCATCAGACAAAACGTCTAACAATGGTAACTTTTTCTATGTTACTATAATAAATAATGTATATTTGCTTCAGAAAACATCAAATTACTTATCCTTTTTAATAACAATCTCCCTAATATATTAACATGGTCGAAAGGGGAACTTAAGTCACAATTACACATAGCTACTGAAACAAAGAAGAAATAATGACGTAGCTATTTAGTTGTAAGTATTTTTATATTTCTGTGTTCGGTGAAACTTGCTGTCATTTACATGAAACTTCGATAATTACCATTTCCATCGATTAAAAATGTTTCTGGACATAAGGTCAAATTTGCTTAAGGAAATATATTGGTAGATATCTGCAAATTAACCGTACTTACATAACTTCATCTTTTGTACTGATTTTTTTCCGGCTAAGATTTTAAAATATGAGACATAACATCATTAAAATATAGACAAATTGTTTTGTAACAAGCCTGTTTAAAATTGGATTAAAGATTGAATCACAAAATATTGACTGTAAAAGCAAATCAACAAATAGTTGTCTCGCTCGGCGAAGTTTCGTTTAGATATGAAGAGTTTCTTTTCAAAGTCATAATGCCTGAATCCTTGCACATCAGTCAATGTTAAATGGCCAAGAGGGATAGCGGGTATACATAACAATTACTTCCTTTCTATCGTTCAATATCTGCGTTTTGAAATACGATTCACACAACTACTGTTTTAATTATCATGTTGCATATTTGGACAAAAAGTCGAACTGGCAATTCATTTACAAAAATATAACATGCATATATATTTGCAGTATCAAAAACAATTCCTTCCATCGATGAGGAAATCAATTCAAAAGAAACATTTCCTTGAAATGATTATGTGCCCTGTACGCATAATTTATATTTCATTGTTTGAATATCACTTGTTACAAACAAGTTATTACAAATACCTATATTTATAGTTTTGTAGACGTAACGAAGTACCATTTGTGCTGTTTTGAGATTTGAGAAATTGCTCATTTATTCCTTCGTTAATTTTTTCTCATTTTAAAAAAGACAAAACGTGTTAGACTTGTGCACTTTTTCTATGTTAATTTTATATAATTTCTCTAAGAAAACTTTGATTTACTAAACTTTTTTTTATAAATATACCCCTGTAATACAATCATGGTTGAAAGAGGAACTACTGAAATCAAAATAACTGATGGAAACTAAATCAAAGAATAAATTAATGTCGTAGTTGTTAGTAGTGCTTGTGAATTAAGTTTCTGTGTTCGTTCAAATATTTGGTGTGCTACATTAAGTATTGATAGTAACAATTGAAACCGCATAAAATTTGCTTCAGGAAATATACTGACGGAAAAATATAACTGTGCACACTAAAATACTTAATATCTTTTATTAGGTATAAAATTATTTTAGCAGATTTCTTTTGTGTAATTCACAAGGTAATCTTGTTTCAATAATACTGCTTTTCGCGAGTTGCACGTGCAAAATTTATAGCCCGTAACGGTCGCGCTTTTTACGTGTTTCTTTATGTTAACATCCTCGTACATGCTGTTTCGAGTTATTTTAACCGTCAAATTACAGTGAGCTACCCAGCAGTTCAGAAAAACACCTTCATTTGGATTTTAAGTCTTTGAAGACAATGCCACGCATCTCAGAAAATGATCGCCTACGTGCCGTCGGTATGCTCCAAGCAGGCATTGCTCAAAATGCGGTTGCGCAGCGTTTTGGTGTTCACCGAAACACCATATCAGCACTTTGGCGACGATTTCAGCAACGTGGCAACGTCCGTGATCTACCACGTCCAGGGCGTCCACGTGTGACGTCAATCCGTCAAGACAATTATATCCGGCTTACACACCTACGGAATCGATTTCAACCGGCCACATTAACAGGACGAACTGTTAGAAACCGATTAAGAGAGCACAGCATTACTCCACGACGTCCTGCGATACGTCCTACTCTTCTCTTACGTCATCGACAACGTCGACGTCAGTGGTGCAGACAGTATCTAAGGCTTCCAAGAGCATATTGGAATAATGTTCTGTTTACTGACGAGTCGCAGTTTCACTTAGAAAGTTCGGACGGACGAGTTCGTGTATACAGGCGTCGCGGAGAACGTTACTTGGATCCCTGTGTTTTTCAACGTCAACGTTTTGGTGGTGGTAGGTCGATAATGGTTTGGGGAGGTATCTCATCTCATGGCAGGACCCAGCTTGTAATTGTCCGTGGCAATTTAACGGGTGTTCGTTACAGAGATGAGATTGTCATACCCCACGTGCTGCCATTTCTTCAACGTCAAGGGCGTAACATGACGTTTCAACAAGACAACGCTCGGCCACATGTAGCACGTGTAGTTACCGGGTTTCTGGCTCAGCAAAACGTGAGTGTCTTACCCTGGCCCGCTGTTTCACCAATTGAGCACGTTTGGGATGAGATGAAGAGACGCCTCCGCCAAAGACGTAACCAACCTTTCACGCTGGACCAACTAGCGCAGACATTGGTCAACATCTGGAACACCATTCCACAGGCAGTTATCGCCAACTTAGTTGCCTCTAATGCCTCGTCGCTGCCGTGCTTGCTTGAACGCCAATGGAGGCCACACACGATACTGACCTTGTGAAATCAGATTTCATACCTGTCAACTTCTGCGCATTGTTACTGAAAAAAAATTGTTTTACATGATGAAGTGTTTGTATTGATTGTTAGAAATAAAACGTTGATTGGCTAATTTGCAAAGTTTTATGTTACTATTCCTAATATAAAAAAAAATTCTATACCTTGAAGTATGCACAGTTATATTTTTCCGTTAGTAAATAAATAGATTACTTCAAATTAACCGTATTTACATTATATTATTGTTTGAACTGAATTTTTACGGTTCAGACTTTAGAATATGAGACATAACATCTTCAAAAGATAGACAAATTGTTTAATTACAAGGGTCCTGATAAATTGGATAAAAGGTCGAATTACAAAATATTGAGAAATTCCAGTCCTGAATGTGATATTTAAACAGCAAATTGTATATTCAGCGTTTAAAAGCTACAAATTGATTACTTCGGTAAACTGAAAGTCGCTCGGCGAAGTTTCCTTAAGATATGCAGAAATTCTTTCAAATTCATAATACCTTCGTACTTCAATGAATTATTAAGGGTTTCTATGAACTTGACAATCACTTTATCAATCGTTTTATATCTGCGTTTCAAAATATGTAAATATTAGTTGTTTTTTTTTAACATGACGATGACTATTGTCAATCGTTTTAACTCTGCTTTTCAAAATACGATTCACGCAATTTCCGTTTTAATTGTCATATTGCATATAATATGTGGACAAAAGGTCGAACTGGTAATTTCATTTATAACAAAAATTTATTCAGGTCTAAATTCAGGAGTAACAGTAACAGTAAACAGTGGTTGCAAATAACTTTAAGTTACTGTGTTCGTTCACTTTTCTGATGTGCTACAAGCAGCTTTGATCATTACTATTTCAATTGCATTTAGTTATTTTGGACATAAGGTCGAATTTGCTTCATAAAATATATTGTAATAGCAGATTACTTAAAATTAGCAGTACTGGCATGCTTTTATCTTTTGCTTTGATTTTTTTCCTTCTCAGATGTAAAAATATGAGACACAATATTTTTTGAAGATAGACAAATTGCTTCATATCAAGCATCTTGATAAATTGGATACAAGGTCAAAAACAAATACGGAATATTAATTCAGGCCTAATTTTAGAAGAAACAGTTAAATGAATTGATTATGTGTCTTACATGCATGATTTTTACGCCATAGTTTCAAAAGTTTGACTGGTGAAAGAATTTTATTAAAGTAAATTATATTTATTGTAATGTACAGGGTAAGAAATATTAGTTGTGCTGTTTTGAAACTTGAACAGTTTTGCACCATTTATGCGTTAATATTTTCCATTTTTTAATCACAAACGTACACTATTTCTTTGTAAATACTATATTCATTTTGCTGAAGAAAACGTCCAAATACATTTGTAGCTAATCTTTTCTTAATAACTGTACCCCTATAATCCAATCATTATGAAAAGGGGCAATATTACGCATGGTAACTGAGTCAAAGAAAGAAGAAAAAAGACGTTGTAATTAAATGGATGTAATAATTTATAGTTAGTGTGATCGTTCACACCTCTTATGTGCTACATGAAATTTTGATAATTACCAATTTTATGCTATAACACGATTTTTCATATAAGTTTGAATTGGCTTAATTAGATAACTTAACTGTACTAACATACCTTCTTTTCTACTGACTTTTTCTGGCTCACTGATTTAATTGTCATGATGCAAATGTGGACAAAAGGTCGAACGTTCAATTCATTTACAACAGAATGACTTATTGTAATCAGACAAAAACAATAACATTGAATTAATTGAACGTATATAATTTCTGACTGTAATAGTTTAACAACAAATTGTACAATCAGCATTGAAAAGCTACACATTGATGACTTTGGTCAACTGAGCCTTGCTCGGCAATGTTTCGTTAAGATATGAAAAGTTTCATTTCAAAGCTAAAATGCCTGCACTTTTAATTAAAAAAAATTCCTCAGACATCTATCAATGTTTAAGGGTGTTGGTATCATGTTGGTAAAAGGTCGAACTGGCAATTCATTTAAATATAATTATGTGCTATTTTGAGATTTGAACAGTTGCGCACTATTTCTGCGTAAATATTTTTTAATTTTAAAGAAAACAAAATGTCTAACAATTATCTTACTATTTCTATATTTTGCTGAATAAAAACGATGAATTTCTTATTTTTTCTTAATATACACTTGTAATACACTCATTGTTGAAAGGGCACGATTTAAGTGATAATTAGGCATGGCAACAGAATCAAAGAAGAAATAATGACGTAGTTATTTATTGGTTGTAAATGGTTTCTGTGTTCGTTCAAACAAGTAATGTGCTTTATGAAGCTTTGATAATTACCATAAAATGATTCTGGACGAATCGAATTAGCTTGAGGAATAATATTGAAGATTACTTCAAATTAACCGTACTAACATGCCATCATCTTTTGAACTGACTTTTCCTGGTTCAATTTTTAAAAGTAAATAAACAAAATAGCTACAAGCGTCTAGATAAATTGTAGAAAAGGTCGAATAACAAAATATTGACGTATTTAAGAACTGAATGTTAAAATTAAATAAAAAGAAAAATCATGATTGGGAAGCTACAGATTCGATGACTTTTTTAAATTTGCTCTCGAAATTCAGCGTGTTCTTGCCTCATTAGATCAGGAAATGTACAGAATCATGAATGAATAATGGATTGCAAGCAGATCAATTGTGTAACAAGTCAACGTGCCTGTGTAGAAAAGTAAGGTCCATTATGACGTTTTGATGTTGGAGACCTACCCCGTATAACTGTTTTATATTCAATTTTTCATGTAATTTTTTTGTTACAGGTTCTACATATACCTCAATACAGGGTAAGAACAAATGCTGTGTTATTTCGTCGAACTTTCAATAAGATTTCAATACCGTTTATTCTTGATCACCCTAGCACAAGAATTAATGTTTTACGTTTTTTTAACATGAACATTGCTTTCTTCTTCTAAATCTGCGTTTTTTTAAATTCGTTTCACATAACCACTGGATTGATTACCATGTAGCATCTGCGGACAAAAGGTCGAACTGGCAATTCAGTTAAAGGAGAATGACATATTTTAAAGTGAAAGAAACAATTCTTTTTATTATAAAGGAAGTCACTTCTGACCTCAATTCAAAAGAAACGGTTAATTGAAATGATTATGTCCTCCACGCATAATGTATGTTTGATTGTTTCAATTTCACTGATGAGAGTAGTAATTGTAACTCTTCGCATAACATTTTTTGATATAAAGTCGAATTGGCTTAAGAGTATAAATAAGTAGATAACTTAGTACTAACATACCTTCTTCTTTGTAACTGACTATTTCTGGCTGACTGTTTTATTTGTCCTGTTGCAAATGTGGACAAAAGGTCGAACTTTCAATTAATTCATATACAAGAGAATGACTTATTGTAATCAGACAAAAAACAATAACATGGAATTATTAAGGAAATTACTTAAGACTTTTATACTGAAGAAATGGTTAATTGAAATGATTATGTGTCTTGCACGCATAATTAATATTTCATTGCTTGAAAATCATTAGTGAAATTAATTTAGTGCAATAAATTTTACTTTTACATTTGGACATTGTACTAAACAACTTTTGTGCTGTTTTGTGATATGAAAAATGCTCGTTATTCCTGCGTAAAGATTTTCTAATTTACATAAGACAAAACTTTTTTCAACAAGAGAACACTATATCTTAATTTTACAGGTATTTTGCTGGAGAAATTGCCGAGTTATAAAACATTTTTAAAAACTCTATCCCTGTAATTCAAATCATTGTTGAAAAGGGCACTATTGACGTCAAAATAAAAAAAAGAAATAATATCGTAGATATTTAGTTCTTGGTAATGGTTTTATATTTCTGAGTTCGGTAAATTTTGTAATGTGCTAATAACTATTACAATCGCATAAAATGATTATGGATATAAAGTCGAATTTGCTTCTGAAAATATATTTGTGGATTTCAAAACAATTACCCTATTAACATACATGCGTCTTTTGTACTGACCTTTTCCGGCTACGATTTAAAAATATGAGACATAACATCTTTAAAAGATAATAAAATTGTCTAATTATAAGCGTCTGAAAAAAATTGGATAAAAGGTGGAATCACAAAATATTAACGTATTTAATTTCGGACTGTAATAGTTTAACAACAAATAGTACAATCAGCATTGAAAAGGTACAAATTGATGACTTTGGTAAACTGAGTCTTGCTGGGCAAAGTTTCGTTAAGGAATGAAAAGTTTCTTTTCAGAGTCATTATGCCTGCACCTTTAATTCTGAAAAAAAAATCCTCGCACATCAATCAATGTTTAAGGGTGAAGTGCCAATGACTTTCTTTCAATTATTCTATATCTGCGTTTTGAAATACGTTTAAAACAAGTACTGTTTAATTTATCATGTGGAAAATTTGTTCTGACCTTGGTGACTTTCCCCGTAAAACCATTTTGGATTAATAAGTGTATGTTGTTGTTAATGGTCCTATTAAACTGACATTTGAAATGTAGAATAAAAAAAAATAAATGATACCATAGCTCGCAAAAGTTTCGTAAGTATAGGAGGATTTTCTTTTCAAAGTAATATTCTATTATTAATACCGTTAATGCCGGATCATCCTTAGTACATCAGTGGATATTTAATGGTTTTTAAAACATGATAACTGCTTTTTTAATCATTCTATATGTGTATTATATATACGTCTCACACCATGTTGCGTATGTGGACAAAATGTCAAACTGGCATTTCATTAACGACTGAATGACATATTTGCAAGTATAAAAGACAATTCTATTCATCGTTGAGAACATTTATTCATGTGTTTATTTAGAAGAAAGTTAATTGATATGATTATGTGCCCTGTACGCATAATTAAGTAGTTTGATACAGAGAATTTTATTTATAGTTTTGTTGAAACTACATAACTTTTCTTAATAAATATATTCCTGTAATATATCCATAGTTGAAGGAGAACTATTAAAGTCACAATTACCCAAAGCAAATAAAAAAAAGAAGAAGCAGTGACGTAGTTAATTAATTGTTGTTAGTGGTTCTATAGTTCTGTGTTGTCAAACTTTTTGTTCTACATGAAACTTTGATAATTACCATTTCAACCGCATACAATGATTTTGAACATAAGGTCGAATTTGCTTCAGGACACATATTAGTAGATTACTTCAAATTAAGCAAACATACCTTCATCTTTTGAACTGAATTCACAGTATGTAAACCAATTGTATCCACACACGGATGTTGCGAGCTGATTGACATGGATACACTGTTTACGAAGACAACGTGGTTGTAATTTATTGTGTTTAAAAGGACTAAACCTTTATAACTGTTAGTGACTTTTGAATATATTAACAGGAAGAGAATTGTTTCATTTATCGTCATCTGCTTACATCCGATTTAGATGTGCTTTTCGTAAAATCAGTGGAACTCACTGACCTAAAATAAGAAGAGTTCAAAATTGCCTGTGTGTAAATGCAGTTTTTTCCCGTAGTGTGTTAAAAATGGAAAAATGACTGCAAACAAATCTTCGCATATTATTTAAACTTGCAATTAATAAACCTCCCGAGGCAGGATTACTGACATTTACCAAGATATAATACGAAATGTAAGGCAAGTGTCTTTTCCAAACTGTACTTACTGCATAAATAAAAGTAATCATCTGTATCTTCTTTGCAAGCTTTGTGTATCAATTATTGTGAGAAATACTTGGTAATTGCAGGAAATCTGAATCATTTTTTTGTGAGCAGTATTGATTGATTTCATAATATTTTTGGCGATTTAAGCGGCATAAAGAAGTAATTTTGAAAATTTATGAAACCCATTATTTATTTTGACTTTGTTACCCTCTCAGTTATCATAACTATCAGCTTGATATTATTATGTTTGTATACTGGTATTATGGTCATCGCGACGTGTTCTTTTTATTCTTTGTTAACTTTTTTTCTATTTCCTGCGATGGTCAAACGATCTGATGCATACAACTAAATATGTCCATGCTTTCATGGTGGTAGTACAAAGCACGCACGTACAAATACACTTGTCAGTCAGGTAGTAGTTCTTGATAACGTCACCTGTTTGTATTTTCAGTAATGCCGCATTAATTGAAAGATTCATTTTTTTAGGTGATGGATCTTGATATTTCGTATGAGTTAGAAGTGGTAGACGAGAGTATCATTGAGATTTATGAGATGAAATTTGCTGTAAATGAAGCTTCTATGAAGACGACGCGTGGGATTGAAAATTTTGCCAGTTGGGTCAAGGTCACTGTTCGCTTAAACTTAAGCTAGTTCTACTAGAAAATATACAGTCCAATGGTCTACCGGTAATTGTTTTCTCTATATACAATATTATTAAATATAAAATATATTCATATTTCCATGTTTTTTATGTCACTTTTTGCCATTAATTCTAAGCTTTCCAGTTCCAGTATCAAGCACCCATGTGGGGGTATTATCACCTTTAGTGATAGTTCTAGTTATGTCTCAGTCTATGTAACTTATGTCTCAGTCTATGTAACTTATGTCTCAGTCTATGTTGTATGTTTATTTATGTCTTTGGTGTATTTTCTGTTCATGTTGTATGTCTCGGTCAATGATGTTTGTCTCAGGGTATGTCGTATGTCTCTGTCGTGTATCTTAGTCTATGTCGTATGCCTCATTCTATGAGGTATGTCATAGTCTATGATGTATGTCTCAGTCTATGATGTAAGTCTCAGTCTATGGTGCTAAAGTCTATGGTGTATGCCGCAGTCCATGCTTTCTGTCTCATTTTATGTTGAATGTATTATTTTACTTTTATATGCATAAAGGATTGATTATCTGTGATTTATTTTTTGTTTTATGTTTCAATAAACACAAATATAATTCTTCTCAATTACTTTTAAACAATAGCTTATCATGTCAATGTCACTTTTAAGTTTATTTTCTCTTTCTTTCAATGTTGGCGGCCCTTCTAGACCCCATAAATTTACATCTCCATATTTTTGTTTGGCCAGTCCAACATTTATTTTCTTCCCATCTACACATAACTTAAATGTCTTTGTTCTATGTCATTTTCCCTGATCAGTTTTATCATTTCATCCAAAACACCAGGACTGAGGTCTTTTAGCTTTTCAGAGAGATATGAATATTCCAAGCACGACCGTGACGGAGCAGCAAAGTTTATAATAGAGAGTGCAGGATCAAGATCCCCTGTCACCTGCTGGCCCCTGATTCTTCCACCCCGACATAAACCGCAAACATTTGCCTTTGAACAATTTCATTTCAATCTTCCAGAATTGTTTCACATTTTCCGAATATCTCATGTCTCTATATAGTTGAGTCCAAACTAAACCATTTATCAGCATCGCAAAATAATAAAAAGTCAATGTTTGATAACGGTAATTGCCTTTCAGCGAGCAATGACGTGAACTTCTGGAACATCTCACGTTTGCCAGCCGAACGTAAGGTAATCTAACACATCCTATTTGTTTAACAATTTCAGAAATATGTTCAGTCTCTGATTCGTACTCAACAGGAATAACTACACAAGTGTCAGTTTGTGAAGATTTATGTTCTTCTATAAAATGCATATCATCAAAGAACGTACTTAAGTCTTCCTCATACTCCTTGTCCTGTTCATTTATACCATGTGTAAGTGAACATTTATGTATATCTTTCATAGGCGTCGACAATTTTGGCATCTTTTTAATGGAGAATCTTCAGGAATTTTTGAAATTTTATTTGTCAGTGTTTCAGCTAACGGTGTTATGAATTTCTTTTTTTTCTTTTTATTTTTCTAATTTCAATTTGGAGTCTGGATGGCGAATTATGATGTGGTCAATGATGGCATTGAAATTCTTGGTCTTTACTGAACAGTATATGCAGTTGTATTCTTCCATGGTGATCAGAAAGAAAAATATACATAATATATTTTAGAACACAAATAATTGACAATACTATCAGTTAAACCAGCTCTCGGAAAATACATTAGATCCTGCCTTAAAATATCAAAATTCTATAACAATCATTTATATTTTCTCGCAATAATTGATACAAAATCGCAATGAAAACTACCAATAAGTCATACAGAATTGATAGCAGTGCTCGCAGTAAGTCATACAGGATCATTGCAATAAGTCATACAGTCAATGTGCAACTCCTTGTCCAGATTGTTTATGATTTCCCGTACTGCGTCATCAAATTCATATATATGTATATCTGTGTTCAAAGCCAATAGAATAAACAATGATTTGTTTACTCCCATTTTTCTCTATTCAACATACTTTTGATGACAAAAGATATTACACATAGGAAACGACGAACTCTGCCAGATTTCAGTCGGTTTACGAAAAGCACACATAAATCGGATGTAAACAGATGGCGATGAAAAAAAAAAATTCTCTTCCTGTTAATATACACAAAGGTCACTTACCATTTTAACGGTTTATTTCTTTAAAACACAACTAATTACAACCACGTTGACTTCGTAAACAGTGCATCTATGGCAACCAGCTCGCAACATCCGCGTCTGATACAGTTGGTTTATATACTGTGGAATTTTTCTGGCTAAGATTTTATAAAATATGAGACTAAACACCTTTAAAAGATAGAAAAAATTGTTTAATTACAACCGTCCTAAACACGGATAAAATTCGATTCACAAAATATTGACGTATTTAATTTCTGACTGTAAGACTTAATCAACAAATAGTACAATCAGCATCGTTTCTTTATCACATCAAATATCTCTAGCGAAATATCATTCAATGACAAAATAGCATTGAATAATTGATAAATTGATTCGTTTTGAGAAGCGAAAGCTTCTAAAGCTACACACCAGATTTTTTAGTTACAATCATGACATGACCGCCTCTTTGTCCATACATTCGCGTTGAAAAAAAGTAGCACAGTTTGTACGAGCTTTCATTGCAATTTCGATAGAAGTTCTTTGATATTGCAGAATTCCGAGGATTTTGAAAGCATGAAGTATAATTTCAATTTTCTGGCAAATCAAACTGTAAAACTACAAGAAATTGAGTTAGTATTCATCCGCACAAGTTTCCTTCATAAAAGTTACTGTTCCGGAAACTATTATCAACAATACAGCACTTTACTTGAACAGAACATGGCTCTTTATAAATATTTGATTTCTGTGTTGCTCTTGACTTGGATATAGGCTATTGTCAAATATCTCAGTTTAACAGAGACCACCATGGTATTACCCCTATATTTAGCTCATCTGTTTAGAAGATGTAGCCCGTTACTGAAACACTAACAGGTATCACCACAAAACTTGGAATACTTGCTTATAATGAAAAGATACAGTTGTAAGACAATTGGCTTTATTTTGGAAGATATTTTTGGAGTTTTTAACATAGAATTTTTGTCAAAATTGGTTATCAAGTGGAATGTTTTCAAATCTATCAAAGGTATCAATATGAATCTTGAAATATACACAGTTATAAGACAAAAAGCATTACTCTGAAAGCTGTGATTAGAGTTCTGCCCCGTTTCAACCTTTTATTTTTTGTTGAAATTGGTTATTAATATAGAAAATTTTGAAAACTATCAAAAATATTGAACTCATTCTTGGCAAACTAGCTACTGGGGACAAGCTACAAGAAACATTCCTAAGTGATCTGTGTTTCTGAAGTTACGCCCTTTTTCACATGGAAAAAAAACTTCTGTATAAATACTTATACCTTGAACATTTACAATCACAAAATTATTTGAGTTACTTAAGTGAAGTGCGTAACAGCTATTATTCAATAGCACCATAACACTCTTGAAATCAATTTTATTAAGTCCTTGGTGTTAACATATGTTGACACCGCATGCGATGCTCTTCTTAGAGTCTCAGATGACCATAGATTCTCGCATCACATCTGTACGTCACAACTCAGAAAATACTTGAGAGATTGAGTTAATACTTCTTACAATGGTCACACTTACGTGACAAGTAAGTCCGACAAAGACCTTGGCTAATTGATGATTATCTCCATCACTTTTATGTTGAAATTACATTTTTCTAGAGCATATCTAAAAAAGCAGTTGAAGAAATTGATATGATTCTTATCACAAGGGTGCAGTGAGAAAGAACAATCTTCACACATTTTAACTTTTACTTCTGACAGTGCTTTGATTTAACATTGACAGCTTAGATTTGAAAATAATGAGCTTTTATTTAATGCTAACCAGTGAAATACTGAATTCTATCAGTGGGATATATTCCATATCAACTCACAGTGTGAGTGATACAGATTCTATATCACTCACAGTATAAATGATGGACTACTTTTTCAAAAAAAAAAAATAGTTCATTTTTTTCATTTTTTAAATGTTAGCATTAAATAAATAGGAAATGTGTTTGTTTTTCGTGAATATGACATATATCTCATCAAAAAGTGATACAATTAAATATTTTGATGAGCTCGTAGCGCGAGTGAAAACATAAAAATTGTATCACTTCGAGAGAAATTTTGGGGGTTTTTTTTTGTGAAAATAGAATATATCTCATCTCGAAGTGATCTACGCGCTCATGAAAATATTTAATTGTATCACTTCTTGATAAGATATATTCCATATTCACGAAAAACAAACAAATATCCTCTATTAGTAGTTCATTAAGAAAACAAGAAACAAGTCAGTTCTTTTGTTACTTTTTTTTAACAACAGTTGCTTACGTATTTGAAAATGAAAACTTGTAGTAACAGAATAAAGGTTTGCAATAAATCCAAAGCCACTGTAAAAGTATTACTCAAACATGATTATTTTATCTGTTATAAGATATATATTTCAAGATTGAAATAGACTGCTTTTAGCAGTTTTCGGACAGATTTAATAATATTTAACTATTTAAAGGGATACACAGGCAAGTGATATTATTTGCTCAAATCACATTCAATATGAAGAACTTTAAAACTGATAAAACATACACAGAAATGACACTTATCATCAACTGTAAAGTTAAGTGCATATGGGCATTTTACTTTTTTGGGGGTTATTTACTTTTTTTGGTCAAATGAGCATTGCTTATACTTGGTTTCACTAGTAACTTAGTGGCACATTTATATATCTGAAGACATTGTAGTCCATAACAAGTTTCAAACCTGCTTAAGGGTTTCATCATCAAGCCCAGTGCCGTAGCCACACTGAGGCAAACCGAGGCCTTAGACTGAAAACGTGGACTAGATCATCTATGAAGGATGCTAGATTAAATGGACTAGCTTTGATACATATTCATAAACAAATGTCACTTGACAATAATGAGATTTTAAAGTTATGGGATTCTCCTGGAAACAGAAGAATTGCCTTGCCCTTTTCATGAAACTGTGAACCTGAGCTTATAGATAGATTAAATAAAATGTATTTCATATCTTGTAAAGAACATAAAATTTTCTAATTTTTTTTCCAAAATATAAATGTAAAATTTACTAAAATGGTATAAAGATGATTAGATTCAGAATAACAAAAAGCTTGTCCCAGAGTGCTCCAAAACTCACCAGAGACGTTCTAGGTCAAAAAAAATTCTGGGGGAGCATGCCCCCGGACCCCCCTAAGTTGCCGCGGTCAAAAAACAGGTCTGGCTACACCACTGAAGCCATTTTAAATCTTTATAATCTGTTGAGAGGAAACGGATCCCATTAAGTCATAGATTTCTTAGCTGCTAGAGTTCAGTCTAATCCAATGGAGAAAATTCATTCTTTCACATTTTATTTAATTAAAGAAAACAAAACATGCTTCAACTTCAATTGACTTTTGGCAGTAATAAATTGAAGTTATTATTAAGATTGATTAGCAGTGAATTTGAGTGAAAGAAATGACATTTTGACATCTGAATAATATCTTAAGTGTATTTTTCTACATATAATTTGGTTGAAAGTTATCCACAATATAAACAAGAGAAGAGAACTCCATTGCTAACATTCAACATTCTGATATGTTTATTTTGTTAGATTTACCAGCCTATAGTGTTTGCTTTTTGTCATTTTTTGTTTTGTCGTTTTGTCACAGCGTAATGTTACTTCAAAACTCAAAACTTTTTTTTTTTTTTTTTTTTTAAGCTACTTTTTTTGTTTATTTGCGTGCAATCATTATCACGTGATAAGCTTGGTGACAGTTTAATTAATGTACGGTAAGGGAAGTAAGTGCTGCACTCTATTTGCGAGTTACCTGTCTTCACACAAATACTGAGAACATAAGTACAAGTGGTACCGCAGCTTTTAGCTTGGAAGTATGCTATAGCAATAATCTAATTGTTGTAATTATATGAGTCCCCCTAACTTTCCAAGTCCCTGTAGGTGTACGGCGTTACCCTTATTAGAAATGAGAAAGCATACTTCGAACACTCAAACACATTAAATATACTTAGTTGATTAGCTAATCGTTAAATATATCTGGTCGAAATGCTTTCAGTTTTTGCAACGGATGTAACTTGTTGCCTTTGTAAGAAAATAAAGACACTCTGAAAAGAAAACAGCTAACAGGAACAAATACTTGCAATAAATTGCTCCTTAAAGAAGATGTAGAATATTACGATAATAAAATGCTTTTAAGGAATCGAGTGAAAAAAAAATCTCACTGCCATTGAATGAACAATAGATTGAGTCTTCATGCTTTTTCGAGGCCTTCAGTAACGGGACGTTATTGTGACGGCGTCTCTTATAACGTCGACATTTGCGAAAACAGGCATGTTCTCTGGTAAGGATAAAGTGTATAGAAAAAATTTCAATGTAAATAAATCAGATACTGATTTAAGGAGGAATTCAAAATAAAGGATTACAAAGTTGCCTGTTTTTCAAAACATGACGACTGACAACTACTTTTGGTTATTAACTCATTTTCGAATCGAAGAATTCAAATATCAAGAGAACTAGAGATAAAACAATGTAACCACTAAATTGGAAATGTTTTCAAATAGAAGTCAGCTACCTTTTATAAAATTGTGGGAGGGTTCAGAGAGAAAGTCATTGGGGGATTAGAGAGTGAGTCATCGAGTTCAGAGAGGGAGTTATCGAGAGGTCAGAGAAGGAACTAAACTAAGAGAAAAACTCAGATAGATTATTATAAAAAATTTAAACGGAAGTATAAGATTGAGGAGATACTTAAATACAAACAAAACAGGACGGAATATATTTCAATCTCCACGTAATAATGGAATTTGATAATTGAACCTACTAATTTTGTTGAATAAGCATAAAGAATATTGACTTATATTGTATATCTACACGTAATAATGCAATTTGATAAATGAAATTTGGTTAAAAACATCAATAATTAAAATAAAACACTAGGTTACTGGTGCAATTTTTTTTTTTTTTTTTTTTTTTTTTTTTTTTTTGGTTAGGGGTGTAATATCTTTATTGTCCTCGTACATAGGTATGTGGGTGTCGAGGGCATCCCCCTCCACACCGTACAATAGTTATTAGTATACATGACGTTAAACTATAAAGAAAGGCAACATTATTAAAACATTAAACATTATGTTCATGTAGTGCTATGAGAAAATAAACTTAGCCAAAACTCACAACATTTAAAGTTATTAAAGAGTGAGCTATTCTTGTATTTCATTCAAGTGTCAAACTATATGAAATATTATTAGCATTTGCAGTGAAGAAATCAGTATTTATGCAGATGACACAGAACTATTTCAACAAGAGTTATATAGATGCCAGTGAAGCTGAAAAAAGTGAAGGCGACAATTTCTGAATATTTCAGGGTTTCAGTGTATCCATACTGCACGAAATAAGGTACATAAATTATTTTAAGCCTTTTGTTCTACAAGCAAATAAAGTTTATCCTGAAATCCTAAGAAAATCTAATTGTTTGAATTTTAAAAAAGTATCACTTGTTACTGTGTAACTTTAATAACTTTTTCCAAAGCAAAATGTACAATAAAGAAGGTACATGCAGTGTCAACCTTGATCTTGCTGAAACATTTAATACAGGCATGTGTCAGGTCAAACATAGTCATACCAGTGTCATATTATGTTGAAATATAGATGAACTGATTGTTACATAGCTAACTGAGATAGTTATCTAACAACATAAATTTGATATTTTTATTCACTGTAACTTAGTAATTAAGTCTACATAATAACACAGGCACAAGAGCCAAATCTTTTTGCAACAGTTACTTCCTTTTCAGCACAGTAAACACTGATGCTAAACATGTCACTGCCATTTGACATTTTAGCCATTTGCTAAAAATTGTATTAATTTAGCTACAGAAATTATAATTTTGCTACTGGAAATCAGAAAATCAAACAAACTTAGCTAAAAGAAATTTTCAACCAGGGTTAACTCTATATCCTAATTTACATTTATGATGAGTCATTTTAATGCATTGTAACACCAATGTATAGTGTAGCTGTATTCAAACTGCTTGATAGTAACCTATGTTCAATAAATCCAGCATTCAGAATATCTGAAATTAGACTATTGACATCTCATATTACACTCATGAGTGATGTTTGTTTGATCGTTGCTTTTTCATGAAACTCAAGTGTTTCAAATGCATAGTTCGTGTTTAAATATTTGTTATATTTTAAATATTTCTGTATGTGATTTGTCAAATATCTTTTTATTTTTGAATAAATATAATGCTTGTAGTTTGTGCTTCTTTTCTATATTATGAACACCTTGTTGATCTTTTCTCCGAATAAAACTAATGTCCATTGGTACTCTTATAATCATCATATTTGAGCTTATTTTTCGTCGATATCGGTTGCCCGTATGGCAGGCGACCCCTAAAGTGATAAGTAATTTAATTAAACGTTGGTTGTGCAAGGTACAGAAAGCATCTCATTCAGAGACACTCCTGTTTCTTTTTTTCTTTTTCTTTTTACATTTTTCTAGAGCATATCTAAAAAAGCAGTTGAAGAAATTGATATGATTCTTATCACAAGGGTGCAGTGAGAAAGAACAATCTTCACACATTTTAACTTTTACTTCTGACAGTGCTTTGATTTAACATTGACAGCTTAGATTTGAAAATAATGAGCTTTTATTTAATGCTAACCAGTGAAATACTGAATTCTATCAGTGGGATATATTCCATATCAACTCACAGTGTGAGTGATACAGATTCTATATCACTCACAGTAGAAAAGATGGACTACTTTTTCAAAAAAAAAAAAATAGTTCATTTTTTTCATTTTTTAAATGTTAGCATTAAATAAATAGGAAATGTGATTGTTTATCGTGAATATGACATATATCTCATCAAAAAGTGATACAATTAAATATTTTAATGAGCTCGTAGCGCGAGTGAAAACATAAAAATTGTATCACTTCGAGAGAAATTTTGGGGTTTTTTTTGTGAAAATAGAATATATCTCATCTCGAAGTGATCTACGCGCTCATGAAAATATTTAATTGTATCACTTCTTGATAAGATATATTCCATATTCACGAAAAACAAACAAATATCCTCTATCTAACAAAAATATCTTTAGATAGTCATAATAGGTAAGTACATACTTCATATTAAAATGCCGTAACGGTGTTGTTGTTATAGCATGAGTCTTCAAAATAGAAAGGTTGTCTATTTTTGTCTAACTGAAACTTTTTTCACTTTGCATTAAGTCTCTTACAAATATACTTCTTGAAACGAAGTAAATAGTACAGTCTTCTTTACCGTTTCATTTGTCTGAATATATCATACTTTTTCTTTCTTCGGCTTATATGACCTATATTTGTATCGTCTTATGTTTCTTAGTTTCACAAAAATACTTTTTCATTAGATATGTTATCACGATTGCAACTGCTTAAAATGAATAAAAGTTCATTTAAAAGTTTGTTTGGACATATTTTCAATGAAATGAATAAGCAAATCAATGGTGTATTACATGCAATGAAATGGTAAAAAGTAATGTACAATGTACAACTTCCTTCAAAGGAAGGTGAAATGTGAATGAAAAATTATATCATTTGAAAATTTCATTGTTTCTTGACTCATGCCTATTACTGCTTTTAAAGTTTATGCCTGTCTTAAAAATGTATTTGATAACTATAGGATTTCAAAACTGATCAAAATCAAAGACATTTACTTGCAATGTTCAACACCTTTGCTAACACAAAGAAAATATTTTCACATTTGTTCCAACAGTCTTATAATATTTTAAACCTATTGTCAACGTTTTCTTCATATTTTTATATGTTTTGCCCCTAGTGACGACCCAAACAAATAATATTAGCACAATTTCAACCTCTATCACTCTTAGTTACCAAATCCGCAAATAGTCCTTCTGTATAAAATGCACATTAGGTTTTTCACCCTTCTCAGAGCACAGAAAAATAGTTCCCGCACGTATTACTACCAAAAGTCAATAATGACTAAAAGATTAAAGATTCCTAATATTGTGCAATTCTTTACATTTCATTAAATTATCGGTAAATATATTCAAACAACAGTAAGAAGATATGATTGTCATTGTCAAACCTGCATAATAAACATATAGATAATTATAAAATTTAATTTAATTTTCACATTTACATTAGCTGTACTGCAGTGAAATCAATTATGCAATTCAAATTTCACTGACATCTGTTTAGGAAATAGTGCTGAATTCCGAGAGTACCTTAAAATTAATAAAATATCATATTTTGCCTTTCAATGACTTTTTTTGCATTATTTTAGTCATCTGCGTTTTTATCCAGACCGAGGTCATAAAATATGTGATAATTGTAAACGTGTTTGTGGTATATTAGAAAAGTATTTTAAGAAATATTCTTCAGCAATAATATCATAACGCTAAAATAGGCAACATAAATGTTCTTCAATGGCACTGACCATTTAAATTCGAAATTTCAGGTAACTTAATATACAAACTCAGAATAGTATTTATATACCATTTCTATTCAGTGATCACAACTAATCACATTGAAATGTGTGTGGTCAGTTAACGTAATCCTATGATTGCCGGGGTTTAATCCGAATCAACAATTACAGATGAAATTTGTGAAATATTGAGATAATAAATAAATTATAAATTAAATATAATAAACTGTACCAACTTCTTTTAATAGTCATTTTTTGTTAATTTGTTAATGTCTTCATTAATTCAAAGTAATGAACTTCAAACTTTTCGGACTTGAAAAATTCCAGTTGTAAAGTCTAAACAAATGAAAGTTTACATGTTTCATGTTATGGTAAATTTTTTTTTTTTAGAAACTTAGGTTTTTAATCTGAGAAATATTGCATCATGAGATGTTTTGATAATCATTTTACCTACACTTACTTATAAATTATTTGCCAATGACTGCTAATAAGATCACTTAAATTTTCAATCATCCCTTTACAATTAAAGAATTAAATTTTCTTTTCTATTCAAGGAATTTCTGTTTTGTCACTGTCGAATCATCCTCTAAATAAGCCAATAAATGAAATAAAAGAGCATGCTATTCAGCAATCAGACACTTGGTCAAAGAACAAGTAAATATTTTGAAGGCTTTAGATTCCGTTTTTCATACCCTTAAAGTTATAGAAAAAGTAGACTTGTGACAGGATCACTTTCCAAAAAATGATAAAACATCACCATTTCAAACTTGCAGCTGTCTTGCAAATTAGCTCACTTTGAAATATTTAGTAATTTTGATGACAAAACATTTTTGTTAATAGTATGTAATTTAAATAAAGATAATATCCTAAAGCACTTTCATAAAAATAGATGTCGAAGTTAATGTTTTAGGGTAACAAGAAATTAAGTTTTTTTCGGTGTAATGAAATGGCATCTATACTATTCCCAATAAAAAAGGATGCCAAAAAAAAAATAATAGGTTTCCTGTTTTATACCACCTAATAAATAAAACCAGTGCAAACAAAAATTGCGAATTATCATTGATTCCAACTTATAGACATTTGAAAAAATAACTCGCTGAAACAATGATATAGAGCTTTGACAAATTTAAAGAACGTTTGTACGTCCTACGATCAATTTATTTTAAAAATTCATGGCAGTTTGAAGACATGTAAAAGTTTTTTAAGTTGTTGTATTTATGCCATAATGCTTCTGTTTAATACACTCTTCAAGTAATACTCTAAACAATACTGCGAATACAATGGAACGTTATTGCGTACTGGCAGCTGGAAATGAACCAATATACACAAAAAAGAAAGAAGGGGAATAAATCATCAGTACATGTCGGAAGAGATCGTGGCTACACGAATAAACTTTAAAAGTAATTATTTTGTTTTCTTGTCTGTTTTGAACACACTGGATTTTTTTTCGCTTGAATCATTCTGCCTGACTATTCTTAAGAGTCTAGCTGCAGTTTAATATACATAAAGTTACACATTAAGAAAAAAAAATCTGAATTATCTCACCGATGGGGAACTATTATCGAGGGCGTGCGAGCGCTGGTGTTTCTGATTTCCGTCCAAATGAGCACATTTGATAGTTTCGGTTTAGCAAAAATAATTTTTTTTAAACGTCCGTGTTACGAGTTGTGTCCCAGAATTACGCAGACTTATTAACAGACTTTTCACATACATCCTTACACTGTTTTGAAAAAATGAATTTTATTGCTTTCTTATTTGCGAACAATATACACTCATTTTTTACGTCGTCACAGTAACCAAGTATCTGTTTAGAGGCGCAGTCTAATTAAACGTGTCGCGTCTATCTATCTGAGCTTATTTGCCCATATGACCGACGCCCCCTGAAGAGATTAATTATTTCATAGTGTGGGTGTAGTGCAAGATGATACAGAAAGCATCCCATTCCAGAGACACCCCTCGGTTTACTGTCTCATCAGAAAGACTAGCCTGTCGCTTCAGCGACAAGGTTTAAAAGGTATAACCAAGTTGAAAATTTTTGTCCCGGTGTAGCGTGAGATTTGTAAGACCCGTGACAATCGTAAGAGCTTACGATTCTCACAGAACACCCGTGAAAAATGTAAGGCGTGAGAAGTGTAGACTTTTTCTTTTGCTGTCAGATTGTGAACTAATATTGAATGGAAAAATATGAATTTAAAATAATTGAATTGAATTGAATTGAATGAATTGAAAATAAAATAAAATCTAATTGATGAAAATAATTATTAAAGTATATGAATAATTCTTTAAAAAGTTGTTATGAATGATGGTTTAATCAAAACTTAGTTAAAAAATTGTTATAATTAAAATTTGAATAGTTCTTTTATGTTTTAATTGCCTTGAAATATAACTTGCTGGCTATTATTTTTATGTTGATACATAAAGGGTAAGGAACTGAACGAATAAACGAATAACTATAAAAGCAGTTGCGAGCTATATTTCATATTTATATTCATATAATGAATGCATGAACAAACGAACGAACGAAAAGTCAAAGGATGACTGAATAAAAAAATGAGTGAATAATATAACAATTGAATGTAATAAGTGATTAATGAACAACTGAGCGAATGAATGACTGAGCGAATTAATAAATAAGCCATTGAATGAAGTGACTGACTGAAACGACACATTTTAATTACAGTTTCACTGTGTATGAGAGAGATCTGCCTGTCAGAATGAATTTGTTCAGTACGATTCCCTAAATGAAATTTAGATTTTATTTTTATCAGCATAGTGAGGACGTGGGAATTGTAAGACTTCAAATATTCATTATGTGTAGCTAACAGCCGTGCTAAAATCTCTCAATCACACAAAGACATAAGCAATGTTAAACTTTGTTTAATAAAAAAATATCAGATAGATACTTAACATTATAGAACAGATTCTATCACGTCTTTTCTCCTGTTCAACTCAATACTACAGGTTATGCATTTACACTACAACCATGAAAGACCAGATTTTACACAACTGCTGTTATAACTGTTTTTGTTTTTAAATCAAACATTTACAAACGAACATGTAGAAAACAGTTAATAAGGCAGTATCAAAGTTAAAGCACAGAACCTTCTAGGAAATAAGCATTATACTTCATTTAAAATTCATTAAAAAAAGATAAAAGAAAAACGTAAGACTTTTTGAAAGTAAGTTCCCTGTCTTGCACTTTTACTCAAAACAATTCCAAATATATTTTAATCATTGCAGTCTCACTGTGTATGAGAGAGACATACATGTCACTGCATGTTTCAAAAGAAGCCTGCATGGCAGAATTTAGATTTCATATCATCATGATTTGAGGTTGTGAGAATTGTAAGACTTCAAATACATGCATTATGTGTAGCCAACTGCCGTGCTAAAAAAGCTCTCAATCAGACAAAGACATAAGCACTGCATAACAGTTCAACTTTGTTTATTTAAACAATATCAGATAAATAGTGAATATAAAAGAACAGATTCCATCCTGTTTTTACAGCTCAGGCATTTGACTCCATACCCGTGAAAACCTTAAGACCATACATTGTAGGAACAGCTGGAGCAATTCTTCTTATAAACAGAATAGCTTCAGCGGTTAAAATGTCATCAATGCATCTTTGATCGTTTAAATTGCTTCAGGGAACAATAAGTCTTTTATCCACCAATTATTCTGCTCCAAACCATAATGCCACAAGCTCCGAAACTATCATGTGTTAATATACTATGATCGACTGGTGCAAATCGTTCATCAAAGTCCTAAAACGATCATGCACATCGCCTGTAAGCCTTAAATGTCTGACAAGCTCAAATACAGTGATGCGACTGCAATTAAAAGTTCTGCTGTTGTCAACAACATCTATGCTACCCAAGAGCCTTCTAATAGCTCGATTTCTCTCAGCCTTTGACAATCAAGGCATTTTTAAACACATCAATCTTAGGTGTGTTTTACACTATGTGGTTACTACGGACATGTACAGTGCTTTATTTCAACCTGTTTCCTCTGTACTGTGTATCGATAATATATTGATATGCAATATACATGTTTAAAAAAAATCAATCTTAAGTGTCAGGTTTCTTTTTTTGTTGAGTATATTTCAAATTTACACAAGTTGCCAGTATGAGATATGTAAGCAAGTCTTTGATAATGATATATAATGTGGTGTTTTTGTGAACAGCAATGAATATAAGTACCCGTGCTACAACATATGATTTGCTTCAGCTGAGATTTTAACTCAGATCTCTTTCCATTTAAGGAAAGTGTTCTCACCATTGAACTACCAAAGCGTTTTCTACGTTTTGTCGACACTAAGTATGTTTCACACCTAACTGTTTTTCAACAGAGAGTGGTACTGATTACTGTCTTAGCAAGACAACTACATATCCGTATGACACAATTAACAAGTATTACCATAAATACCATAAATACAATGGTATTTTAAGTCTTTCACTTTAAACATATCTCTGGAGGTGTCCAAGGTGATATTTCTTCTGAGGGAGGTGGTGGGGGGGGGAGCAAATGTCCAGTTGATACATTTAAAGACTGTGGGTGGGGGCAAATACATATAACCAGATTCCTTGTCACACACAGTTCTCTGAAAAATAAATCAGTAGAAACATTCTTTTATGAAATAGAGAGTGGCATTAATTACTGTAACTACAACTAAATGATACAAAAGTAATGCTTTCAATTAACATGTCAGGTTTCACTTCAAACATCTATGAAGTTGTGAAAATTGTAAGACTTCATGTGTTTGCCTTATACATAAACCAAATTCAACAAAAGGGAATCAAATCAAATTTCAATACCTGTGAAAATCCTAAGACACTAAACTCTCATAGAAACAGACAGCCAAAAGCACATATAAATTTCTATTTTCTTTTTACATAAGGTATCTTTATAAAATCCCACTAGTTTACTCAATTTTCCCTTTCTTAACCTTTCTTAAACAGTTTAAAAATCAATATTATTTAATGCAGCAGCTGGTAATAAATAACTTAAATCAATTTGCTAATCATGTAAATTACTATATACCTGCAGTTTTATTGAACTGTTATTAGGTTACAGTAGTGGACATGTATGTATTGTTTCCTGATGTTTTATTGCCCCCCAAATAAAATATGACAGGCAAGAACAGATTAAATATCCACTGGTACAATTAAATGAAAAGTTTAGTTTTAAGAGGAAGTTATGCATGTTTCATGTTTCAATTTTTTTTTCTATTTGACTTTATTTACCATGATAGCTTATTTGTAACTTCACTTTTATTTCTTTTCTTGTCAAAATGCATATTAACATTTTTTACAAGTATTGCTTCTTTTTGCTTTTTCAATGCTAAAGAAATTCTAACAGTTTTTTTATATAATAATATCTGAATTATGTAATGATACAGATTCTACAATTAATCATACATTAAATCCTTGCACTAGGCAGATATCTTTCTAAATTGTTAAAATATATTTAGAATTACATATTCAGGCAAATAATTATCCTTGTTACAAAAATCCTGTACAAGTATTATTTTGGCATGCATTCTGAAAGAAAAATACAACAACAAAAGAAAAAGACACATACTTTAATTAAATCATTTAGTCAGCATTTCATGCAAGATCAGGTTAATCATACAATGTAAATGACTTTTTATAAAGTAGGTCAAAGGATATTGCCATGGCTTGTAAATTGTAACACTTCATACTCTTGTTTCATATGGGATCAAAACAATGACCCTCCGAGACATATATTCTTTTCCTTTCATTTTGGCAGATTTGTCCAAACCTGGGAAACCAGACAGCTCAACTCACAAAATGTTAACAGAGTACTTATATGCCATCAAGATTATGATCGGTATGTTGGAAATGTTTTTATCAAGACCTTCAAACACTGTATGTTGCATTGAGGAGACTATTTTACTTAATATCTAAGGGGCATAACTGCTGGAGGAAACTCCAGCCTTTTTAAACATCTACCTATTGTGGCTGTTAATAAATATGTTTATATGTGAACCCAACTCTACATACACTGTACACAAATTCTGCAAATCCAACCGATAACTTGAAGGACAAATAAAAATTTCAAAATCCAGTTAATTTTGTTTTATTGCTAAATTTTACTTTTAAAAAATACCAAGCTATATTCTTCTTAGTCTGTTATTTGATAGTAGGTAGTCTTCCCAGATGCAATGACTGCCAAAGTTAAATAAGAATAGTGAATTTGAAAAACTTTTAACAAAATCCTTTACTGATCCAGACAGTGTTCACAAGACCTTTCCCCCTCCCTACCATCTGGTGGTATTACTCCCTTAGAATGGTCCTTGTCATCATCAGTTTTGAACAGTACTGTGATATATTGTTATTGTCAGTAGCACTGAAACTGACAACTTCATTTTTTATAAATCTCAGTGAGTATAATTGATATTTTTTAAAAACTTCAATAAATAATCATTAAGATACATATACATGTATAATCCAAAAATACATTACTCAAAAACTGGCCTTACATCCTTAGTAATGATACCATTCTGACCCCATTGTAAACTTTTGTCGCATGCTGATACTTACTGTTTCCATATAATGTGTCAGGTAAACTTACAACATTCAATTGATCGAAAAAGATAAATGGTCATGATTTATTATAAGTATCAGTTTTTCCTTTTTCATTGAAAAATATTCTTTTTTTCTAAGACTTGAATATTTCTGTCTTATTTACTTATGAAAGCAACAATCAATATGAAACTACAGCTCTACTTTACAACTTAAAATTGTTGAAACTGGAAACACATCCAGTACTTAAGATTACTTATAATAACTGAAATAATCCTTATAAAACAAATGTAATGTTTATTTCAAATTTCTGATTGTTCTGTTTTTAAAAGTGGAGAAGATTTTAAGTTTTATTAGTTGACAGTCAAAACTTTATTCAAGCATTAGCATTTCTTTGTCTTTAGTCTCCCATTTTTCTAATCATTTCTAATCATTCAAAGAAAAATGTCATATGTGCGTAAGATATAAATAAAATATGAGCATGAATGTGAAAATACATTATTTTCACTTTTCATCCTCATATCTTTTTTTTATTGTTTTAAATTCATCAGTAAAAGCGTTGAGAAGTTGACTTAGACCAAAGGACCTCCAAATCCAAATCCACATTATTGGGCATGTAAGTTCTCAGCATGTAATGTGTGGACTGGTAATCCAGGGGTTGCAAGTTAAATCACCTTCTCTTCCACTAATTAAACTGATTTCAGCTGAGACATTTGACGGAAGTCCAATGTGTCGGTGCAATACATAGGGATGCTATACACTGATCCTATAATGGAATCAAGTGTCTTTGGAAGGGGATACTTTCTGTATCTTGTAGTATCCCCAACACCCTAAAATAACTGAACCCTTCAGGAAGCATCAGTCATTTGCGAAACAATGCAAACAGAATGAAAGCGGGCTTTAGGGATGACGTATGTCCTCGGAGCCTCACAACAGCCATTCACTTTCGCTAGGGATATAGTCCTTTCAAAAAAAGCGAAAAAAATGAAATGAACGTTCTCATTAAAAAGTCAAAGTGAAGCTCCAACTTCTGTTCTTAAGCGACTATTTCATTGGTTCGGCATCAGTAGTACGGAAACGTCAGACTGTGCTTTTAAGTTTATTGAGTATTTTCAGAACTTCTTCGAAAATTATGTGGCGATATCTTCGTCCGTTCTTGACCGATTTTGAAAAACTTACCGTTGTTGGATAGATAAATATCTAATGTGCATGCAGCTAAAGGACATGTAGCTTTTAACGAACTTAACACTGTTTCAAATGAGGTATTAATGCCCGAACTGAGAGTAGTGTACATCGTCTATACTGATGATTTATTCCCGTTCTTTTTTTCTTGTTTATAGTGACTTGGTATCTGACTCTGAAAGATTCTTACGTGTTTTGTATCAACTGTAACTGCAATTTACCAACATATCACTGAGCCGTACCCTTGTGCCGTATTCATATTACCATTGTAATATATACTACTCTAAATATGATAGGGATCACTTATAAGAATGTGTATACTTATCAAGGGGTAGGACCTAAATCATGTAGCTCGGTGCTTTAAGCGAGAAAAACGTGTAGTCTATGACTAATGTTGTCAGTTTTCGCGTAAATATTCAGGAATTTGGATAAATTATCAACAGGTATGGGGATTTTCTAGGAATATTTGTATAATGTATACGACTAGTACCTAGCCATATATGTATGCTAACTGTAGTTTTTATTTGACAGATGAAGAAATGTGTTACAAAAAAGTTATTGAAGGGATGCCAACAAAGGTGTCCCATTTTCTGTGTGATTCTGCAATATTTTGCTTCGGTTTTCAGCTTGACCAACAATTTTGCGCCATTAAAATGGTATTTTAAGTAAACAGGAACAGAATTAAACATTTACAACCAGTTAGGAACGTGCATAATGCATCTATGTTCGATTTTTTTCACTTTAAGACAATAAACGTGTAGTTTGAGTCACTTTAAGACCATATTTGTAACCTCGGTTCTTTCATAACTGCATACCGGCATTCTAATACATAAAATATTTTCTGTCACTAGCATATTAGTTAATTTAATAGTTATTTTGTACTATAATCATACTCAAAACCAGTGTTTGTCCAATCTAAAGGCATTACATTAACTACACATGGTGATTTTATAAAGTGTCTTTTGATACAACCGAAGTTAACGTTCAGTATATGTATTCGTTCAAGATTGTTTTACAGACAGCTAAATAAATGTTAACAATAAACAATTCTTACAGTTGTGAGTTGAAGCAATAATTTAATATTATAATCAGATTTTGTTTGATACCCAGCGACAATTAAAAGATTAAAAAGATTAGAATATTTTTAGCACAAATTCACCTGGGAATTGTAGATGCCGGAATGATAAAATCTGTACTTTGAAACTTGGGGCAACAGCTTATTAATAAAATATCATAGCAAAATAGCATTATGACATATACTTACAAGCTATTCATACATACCATACATGAGAAGTAAATAGATCCTCCAAAGATAACTGACATTTTTTTCACAAATATAGAATTAAATCTCGGATGTATTAAAATACCTGACGGCTTGGAGATAGGGAGGTCAGTGATCATTTTACGTATTGCAAACTATTTCATTTTCATCCCCTTTCCAAGTTTCATTAGTAAAGACTAATCACTACTTGCAGGAAATACCTTAAAACCACAATTATTAGCAACCTAATTTAATTTATTGCAAAACGGCAGTTTAATTTATCAGCCGGGTCTATTTTTTCATAAAAGGATTTTCACTTCATCTTTATTCTTTGACACTGTGTTTTTTAATACTATGAATAAAGAAAATATACACGTAATTTCTTATCCAGTTATTTCAGTCATCAAAAGCTGAATGGATTGCATGACCCACAGGTAATTATGCATTGTTACCTAACAAAGACTTCATAAAAATATTGTAATCATGTAAACATTTGAACCAACTAATTATGCAAGTACATTTTACATCAAATTTTCTCTCTCTTTTTTGTGCTAAGGAAGAGATGATTATGTTGTCATAGAACTTTATGTTCATTATTTCATTTAAGTTTAATGATAGTCCAGTCAAAGCGGAAGAAATATTGACTGATATGATCGTGGAAGAAGTAAGATAATATTTTTCAAACTCCATTAAAAACTACAAATGTTTTAAGAAATCTAACTTGTCTAATTTGCGTGTTTCTCTAATTTGTTTCCTTTTAACTGAAATAATGGTAAAATGCAAATGAACATTGGATACGGCATCCAAGAATAAATGTCGCATAGATATTTTGTTGAGTCCAGGGATTGAACCATTCACCATTGAATGACTATATGGAGCTTAGCACATTGGCAGTTCTTATATGTACAAGTATATACAGTTAATTTAACTGTGTGGCACAGGCTGTCTGTCAGTTGACAATTTGTTTTCGCACAACTTAGAAAGTCCTTTTTGATTTTATAAATATAATGTTTGCATGTATGTAATGTCTACAAAATTGTCAATTTTGATTCTTTAAATAAAATCTGCAGACTTGTGATCAAGTCAAAACCTTTCATAGTTTAAAATTTACTTGTAATATTGTATTTGTATCTGACAATGAAAAGCACCACATAACCTTCCAGCCTTAAAATCGCAAGTGTTCAAATTCATAGCAACATTTATTGAATCATCTTAGCTTAAAAGAGGAAATACTTTGGTTTTTTTTTATCAGAAACATTAAGTTAAATTTACAAACAGAACTCTTTGTAAAATTTGTCAACATGCTTATTTTTAAAAACTTAACCTTAACATCAATAAACAACTAAGGTTACAAAATATGGTCTTAAAGTGACCCAAACTACACGTTTATTGTCTTTAAGTTAAAAAGAATGAAAATAATATATAATATATGTTCCTAACTGGTTGTAAATGTTTAATTGTGTGCCTGTTTACTGAAAGTATTGTTTCAATGGCGCAGAATGGTTTGACAAGTTAAAAAACCTAAGCAAATTATTGCAGAATCGCACAAAAAATGGGACACCTTTGTTGGCATCCCTTCAATAACTTTTTTGTAACACATTTCTTCTTCTGTCAAACAGCAGCTACAGTTAGCATACATATATGGCTAGGTACTAGTCGTATACATTAAACAAATATTCCCAAGACAATCCCCATAGCTGTTGATAATTTATCCAAATTCCTGAATATTTACGCGAAAACTGACGACATTAGTCATAGACTACACGTTTTTCTCGCTTAAAGCACCGAGCTACATGATTTAGGTCCTACCCCTTGCTTATGTAGTAAATAAAAGGTTACATATTTTGTTGTGATTCTGAAAATATGTTCATATGACAACAATTTGGTACCAAAAATGAGTAAGTCTGTAAACTGTTGAAGCGTGACAGAGGCTTAGCCGTGGGAGGGGCACGAATTTGGGATAACACAGACAGGAGATGAAATGGAACGTTTTGGAAAAATCAACTCTATAGCCTGAATTTTGTTTTAATATCGCGTGTGGTGTCCGTTTGCTTGGATTACTGCACTGCACCGCCTTCTCATGCTGCTAATGAGTCTCCGAATGCTTTGTTGTGGGAGTCGAGCCCACTCGTCCAGAAGGGCCTGCTGTAGCACATGGACCGTGGTTGGCTGGACTGGGCGAGCAGATATTGCAGTCTGCAGCATGTACTAGGCGTGCTCTATTGGATTGAGGTCTGGAGACCATGCTGGTCAGTCCATTCTGTCTATGGCTGCTGCCTCCAGGTACTCGTCGGTGACCCTTGCCATTTGAGGCCGGGCGTTGTCGTCCATTAAAATGAACTCAGGGCCTATAGCACCACGAACGTTCACATCTAAGATCTCACTGACGTATCGTACAGCCGTCAATGTGCCGTTTGGAACAATGTGCAGGTCCGTTCTTCCCTGCATGCTAATGCCCGATCACACCATGACCGAGCCCCCGCCATGACGGTCATGGGTAGTAACACATTCGGGTGCCAAACGCTCATTGGCGGATCTCCATATCCGCACTCGCTTATCAGTGAAGTCCACACAAAATCTGGACTCGTCAGTGAACAGCACTGGGGTCCAGTCATGCAGCGTCCACCTGGCGTGATCGCGGACCCATTGAAGACGTGCCTGGATGTGGTTTCGCGTCAATGGGATTCGAATTGCTGGCCTTCTAGCCCTCATGCCAGCTGTAGACGATTCCTGATGGTTTGAGTGGAAAGTCTTACACTAGTGGCATTCTGGAAGTCATTTTGAAGGGCAGTAGCTGTAACAAAGCGCTGGCGTCGCGCTTGAACGACAATAAACCGGTCCTCACGCTGAGTTGAAGACCTCTGACGCCCTACGCCATGCTTGTGCGTGACATGCCCGTAAGTTTGAAACCGTCGCCAAATCCTGGGAACGGTGCTCTGGGACACCCCAAGGACACCTGCCACGTGGCCGTTGCGAACGCCCAGCCTCAAGCATCCCTACCCCCCTATTCATCTCCTTATTGTCAATACGCCGTCTTTGCCGCAGATTTGCAATGACCAGTTCGATATAAACGTTACCATGCACAAGCAAAGTCTGAATAAAACGGATGTGTACATGAAGGTTCATGCCCGCGGTGCACCGCTTTTCAATGGGGTATCTCGAGCCATGTACAGGTAAACAATCAAAATCTGCTGGACAGGTCGGCTTTGCCATATGAATAAACTACATGTATGAGAAAAAATCAGTTATCTTGAGGTTATCATTAAAAAGATATTTAAGAAATAAAAAGTGATCCCTATTAAATTTTGAGTAGTATACCTTGTCAAGTTCAAGAAGTGTGTCGTGGGAAATAGAAAAAATAGAAAGGGGATAGAAAAAATAGATGTGTCCATGACTTAAACACTCCAAAAATTAGAGTTCAGTCATTCCATTCAAAGCAAATGACAAACCCGTACATTGTCCTTCGGTTTGGTTAGCAAACTGATTCAACTTTTTTTCTTATGTGCATTAGGTCTTTTCAGTGAAATTGTATTGTAATTCATCCTTTATTTTATGAAACTGTTGTCTGCTTAATACTTAGCTATTATGAGTGTGCTCATGTTTCCTAGAAAATCTTGTTTCAAAATATATAAAAAAAAACTGCTTGTTTTTCGACTTGTTGCAGGACATTTGTCAAAAACAGCTGGCCAACCAAAGAACACCTGTTAAAACATTCCGCGACGAAAAGGTGCTTACATTTCAAAACATCGAACAGGTTATTTCAATTCATTTATATGAAAACTTTAAAGCATTATCAAAATTTACAGTAGTACAATTTTGGAGTTACAGCAAATACTTTTTAGTATGTTAACATTTTGTTGTTGTTTCAAAAAGTTCAAAGTTACAAAAACTTTTATCTTATAAAGCTAAAAAATCTGATTGATACCATTTATTATTATTATATAGAATCAATATACCGACAGACCTGAAAACAAAAATAACACTGGTGAAGGATGAATCATGTTATGAACATAAACCATCTTACCATAGAGACCATATCTGTTCTTTCTTAGAACCAGTTTGACTTTACACATTTTTCATAACTGATTTAAATTACAGTAAAACAGTTGGTCTGAACATCTACCAGAGCATACCTGATTCTGACAAAGAGAACAATTTTTCAAACTCTGCCAATTTTTACAGAGAACAGCCTATAGCAACTGCATCAGTTAAATCATCCCAGACTTCAATGTTAGCACAGTATTTTCGATAAACTGTATGCCTACAGAAATCCGGTCAATATGAACTTTTTGGGTTATGCCCCTTAGGGCATCACCCTGTATACTGGCGGGTTATCAAAATGTGGTAGCACATACCAGTTTTTCAGCCACACATTCGAACTGGCCATGTAGAAATTATTAGGGTATGATGCATTAACATGTGTATTGCTGAAGTCTAAATTAATTAATACATGAGAATATGGGTATTCAGAGTGGTCAGGATGAGGTTCTCTTAGTTTTTTCCCTATTGAACAGTATTGAAATGCACTCAGTGTGAAGTAGGAGCTTGAAATTCGAAACTGATGAAAGCAGGTTATGTCAGTGGTTTCGCCTGCAGACGATACCGAAAAAAGTGTAGCGTTGACAGGTAGCCCAACAAATTGTGTGCCAGGGCTCTTTATTATATAGATGGTCGCCCTTCGCACGTAAAGGCCGACATCTATGTAATATCAGTTTGTAAATCGGTCGGTCTTGCAGTCGAAATATTGAGACTAAGTTGACAGGTATCTAGCACTAGCTGATTTAGGTGTGCCATAACAGACGAATAAGTTGCATGTAGTGTTATGACTGTTCCGTGTGCCTTTGAATATCAGGCGACTTGTCTGTTTCATAGAGTTTGCCTCGGCCAGGGGTCGAAAAGTGGGGCTTGGGAGTAGTTTCTTTCTTGCAGCTGATTTTTTTGGAGAAGTGTTTCATCTGAAATTTGAGTTGTGTTGCACTAACTTTCAGTGTGAAACTGGTATCTGCCACCTGTGACAGAGCGTCTATTGAAAAAGAATATGTAGCAGAGTGTCTGCTACATACCAGTTTTTCAGCCACATATTCAAACTGGCCATGTAGAAATTATTAATGAGAGGGTATGATGCATTAACATGTGTATTGCTGAAGTCTAAATTAATTAATACATGAGAATATGGGTATTTTGAGTGGTCAGGATGAGGTTCTCTTAGTTTTTTCCTTATTGAACAGTATTGAAATGCACTCAGTGTGAAGTATGAGCTGATGAAACTGGTTTCGGCTGCAGATGTTCAATAGGATGCCGTCTGAGCTGGATACTGAAAAAAGTGTAGCGTTGACAGGTATCTAGCACTAGCTGATTTAGGTGTGCCATAACAGACGAACAATTAGCATGTAGTGTTATGACTGTACCGTGTGCCTTTGAATATCAGGCGACTTGTCTGTTTCATAGAATTGCCTCGGCCAGGGGTCGAAAAATGGGGCTTAGGAGTAGTTTCTTTCTTGCAGCTAATGCTTTTAGAAACGTGTTTCATCTGAAATTTGAGTGTTTGTTGTAGATTGTCTTCAATCCTATAGGAATAGCTGTACTTTTCTTTTCATGTTGTTGTATTGGGATTGTCAGTGAGGCGCAAACAGTTTGAGTGGTCATCAGACACTAACTTTCAGTGTGAAACTGGTATCTGCCACCCTTGATCCGGAGATTTTCCGACATCCTTTTTCGGCGGCCCTGAAATCCTGTTTGCGGTCCTATTTGCGACCCTAGTTTAAACAATGTGCAATCATATGATTAAGACAGGGGCATTTAATGTATTGAATCTGATTGTATCAATGTGAGTGACAAATATAAGTTTGTATTTTTAGGTAAATGATGTGTTTAAATTCAACAGAGAAACTGATTGATTACACATAATTTTGCATAATTTTTAAAAACGACAGAAATAAAATTGAAATCTACTTACTTCACAAAGAAAACAGACTTACAATTCAGACCTTAGGATTTTCGTAACTGTTTTGCCGTAGAAACATGTTTCACACTAAAATCATTTGATATAAACATTAGATTTGATATTTTTGAAAAAGGTCAAGTTGACATGGTTTTCTATCACGCTTATAATGTCTAAGTTTAAAAGTGAAATATCGGAGTTAATTGTAAAATTTATATACTATGTAGAAGATAATTTTATGAGGAGTATGATTCTGTAAAGGATTTTTTTTGGCTAGAGAGTGTTGAAATCTGGATATTTTGAGTTTTTAACAAGACAATAGAATGGTGAGTACATAGCACGATTTTCACGGGGATTTACAAAACACGTTACTGAACATTGGACTATACACCGGCAAGTAAACAGCTGACTGAGATAACACCATTGTGTTTTCAAAATAAGTAAACTCGGTAAATAAATATATCAGATATTACAGATATTTTAAGTATTTAAAGTAGAATTGGGCCAAAGAAAGACCAAAAGAAAGACAGAGCGTCTTCAGCTACTTCAGCAATAAAGTTAGAAATGCAGAAAGATAGAAAAGGTGAGGGATGTTAATGCAATAGTGGGAGCTGTGGAAAGCATACTTGAAGAGCTTAGGAATAAAGTATCAGATCTAGAGACAAAGACTGAATCCCTGGAAGAAAAGAATGCCCTTCTAGTTCAAGTGAACGAGAAGTTAGAACATAGTCTTGCAGAAACGGAGGTAAAAATCAGATCTATGAACAGGAAGAATAACGAGCTGGAGCAATATACGCTACGCGTCGAAACAGTGTACGCATTTACAGCGTACAAGATGAAAAGAAGGAAACTTCCTATGAATCATGTGTTAAAGTTCTGAAACTTGTGAAGGATAAACTGAGAATAAAGCTCCACACTTCTGATATTGACATTGCACATAGAATAGCAAAGTACAGGAGTGATGGCTACAGACCCATTATCTGCAAATTTGTACAAAGGTATACTAAACACGAAGTACATAAAGCACGCAGAAAACTGAAAGGGTCTGCATACGTTATCCGTGAAGAACTGACCCTGACCAACGCCAGACTTCTGGAAGATGCACACTCAAAGGTGAAAAATGCATGGATTGATGAAGGTAAAGTTGTGGCCCTACTGAAGAATGATCGTAAACTCCTTGTATCTGGTTTATGTGACCTAGAGTCTGTGTCTGTTGACATCCCTATTAGATCTGGGATATAAACAACGTCTGTGAACTCCCCGGTGGTTTAGAACAACAATTTAAGTTGTGAAACACTTAATAATCTGCAAACAAAGTTGTTTGAAAAATAGATTTTGCATGAATATAGTCTAGTGACCAACATTGATCAAATTCTTGTAATAAACACTAGCTTTCTCCGCTTTCACGCAAATAAAGGTCTGTCCAATGGCCCCCTTGTGTTATATTTAATCTTTTTTTCAGGTTTTTGCAGTCACGTGGTCTCTATAAAAAGTGACAATTCGCCAAGTAAAGTTAATATACCTGGCTGATGACACTATGGAAAAGTTTTAAGTACGTCTATGGCATGTGACATTTCTGCAGAAAAGACAATAGTTTCACTGCAACAAGCAGAATAGCTGTAGAGGTATATATAACCACTTTATCCAGCTATTAGGAATTTTATACATTTTTAGTTTATCTATTAGACCAATAAATGTGAATTCTAATACAGTCTTTCAAGAAAAGTGGATATCTTCAGCTCTTTTCAAGTGTTACTATTAGTCTTACAAGAGATTGAGGTAAGAGTGGTACTGAGTAATTAATATAATAATGCATTCATGGAATTTTGAATTGCCAAGTATTTTTATGTTCACATTACAATGTAGTGCTACACAAAAAGTTCTTGCAGTGATGATTTCTCCTTGACATTTTCATTTTTTTTGCATCAGGTAATTGGGTATTCACATAAAGTAAACCACAGTTTGTAATACCTTACATTTAATAGGCTAATCAGACAGCCATGGACTCTGCATAACCATTGCTTGACATCATTGAACGAACACCTTCAGTTCTTTCCAGAAATGTTGTAGACCTCAGTAGACTCTTGACATCAAGTGTCCCTCATGATTCCATAATACAGAAGGACGTGAAATACCCTAGACTGATAATTCCATTTCTCTGTCACGAAAGGGGGGTCTAGCTTTTGGGGTTTAGCGATCACGTCACAATTTCCCTTTAGTGATGTCACAGGAAAAGGGACAAACTCCTACATCTTACAATCAAAATTTGTGATTATGTCCCTTTAGTCATTGGAAAGGGGACAATACTTAAAAATCAAAGTGGGGGTTATTTCCCTTTTGTGATGATGTGACAGGAAAGGGGACAAAACTCCTACATAGTACAATTTAATTCGGGATTATTTCCCTTGGTCATGACGTCATTGGAAAGGGGACAATACTTTAAAAATCAAAGTGGGGTTATTTCCCTTTAGTGACGATGTGACAGGAAAGGGAAAAACTCCTAGATCTTACAACTTAATTGGAGAGGTCATCAGACCTCTCCACAGTGCTGGCTTTAATTGCTGGCGGCATCCGTTTTTGCGTATCAAATTTTAGTTAATGATCTCATATTAAGCCTAAAATCATGAAAACCAGTCTACAAAGATAGTTATGCGCATGCTCCGAATCAAAATACGAATTTACTTAAACGAAACCAAAATTTAACATCGGGTCAAAACGGCCCATTGTTAAAACGGCCCATTATGAACAAAACGTACAGAATAATTTTGTATTCCCTGACTTACAGATGGGCCGACGATGAAAAAAAAATTGTTTTTACATCTTGAAATTTTTGCTGCAATTGCAAAGAACATATTTAAACTAAGTTACTGATTCCTTTACATCAAAATATAAAGTTTTACACACTTTTATCGGTAAAAAATTTACCACGTTAGTCACGGGGTAGATACTTTAGTTATAAGATTAATTTTGACGCATGCATCCAAATAAGCGCTGTGGCTCAGTGGTCTAGATTGTCGTTCGTCGTTCCCTATTTTACTGACCAAAAGGTCGTGGGTTCGAATCCTGGTTAGGTCAAAACTTTTTTTTCAGTTTTCATGGCGTATAGAAGCGTAATATTATGTTTTTTCCGTAGTATATTAAATTCTCTTAAATTTTAAAGAAAACAAAATTCAGCAAAATTCTGTGAGTCAGTCGCTTTAACTAAACACAAAAAAATACAATTATAGGGATGCATTTCTTATAATGCATGCTAGTTTTTAAAAACTACAAATTCTAAAATGCATTTTTTTCTGAGAAACTCATCAGCCTGCTGAACAAATTAATATTTAGCCATGGTCATGAAAACATGGTAAATATTTTTTACGAATTTCAGAGGATTTTTGACAAGTCCATTTCCTCGATTTGGATCAAACTTACGCCCTTTTAATATTTAGTCTAGCTTAACAGATACTATCGCTGATTATTTTGTAAAATATTTGGACTAAGAAAGGTGTTATTAAAGCTTGAAAGGGAAAACAAAACTTAATGAGCCTAAAAAAGCAGCAGCTTAACATGGGAGTTCTGGCTTCAACAACTACATGCATTGTTGTAAAAAAGGGGGAGTAAAGCCTTAGGGGCTTATAAGAAGTTCCCCAAAATTCTACAAGGTATGAAATACATGACGTTATCTTAATTTGTTTCATTTATTTAAATGATAGATACGCCACTATAAAACCATTTGAAATAACTAAATTATAGTCAGTTTCGGTCATTTTGCCTGATAAGGTATTAACTATTAATAATAGTTAAGTTACTAGTTTTTATAATTATTTCAGTCACAGAACGTTTAAAAAATTCAAAATGATCTTGGAAACAAGTAGATTCATTCTTTCATTGACGACAGCTGCTGACCTCTCTTTGGCTTACTTTTTAAAGGAAGCCAACTTGTTTAGGATTTTTTTCCCTTTAGTCATGACGTTATTGGAAAGGGGACAATACTCTTTCAAAAATCAAAGGGTTATTTCCCTTTAGTGATGACGTCACAGGAAGGGGAAAAACTCCATCTTACAAAAATCTAAGTGGGAGTTACTTCCCTTTAGTGATGACGTCACAGGAAAGGGGACAAACTCCATCTTACAAAAAATCAAAGTGGGGGTTACTTCCCTTTAGTGATGACGTTACAAGAAAGGAGATAAAACTCTAAATCTTACAAAAATGAAATTCGGGATTATTTCCATTTATGATGCCATAGGATAGGGTACAATACTGCTACATTTTGTTATTACCTTTGAGTTCCTTTCGTTAGTGAAAAGAAAAAAAATGACATCATAGGAAGGGGGCAATAGTCTTACATCAAAAATAGCTATTTCCATGTTGACGTCAAAGGAAAAAAATAATCCTCTTACACTGTTAAACAATTTACTGGATTATTTTCCATTGGTGACGATGTTTGATGTCGAATATATAAGGGGCCATTTGCTTAATTCACTAATTCATTCAGTCAATTCTTATTCAACAACGCTAACACAACTCTTAGTACCCACCCAATTACTTGCCCTGTTTATCTAATTTTTATTGATATATTTATAAAATAGCATTTCTCATGTGGCATTCTTTTTCTTTATAATCTTCAGCTGCATCTGAAATACAGAAACAAAGTTAAGCATTAATGTTTACACAGCAATATATAAAGTGATCGCATCAGGCTGGTGATTTTTATTGAGTATATTTTTCTCTAAAATGCTAAATCATCACAGAAGAAAATGTAAAGCTACTTCACAACAAAATGTGTATAACGATTCACATGAATGTACAAAACAGCTATAACAGCTTGAAAACAATAAAAACAATAAACTGGAACATAAGATCACTGCTCATATTGAGAAAAGGAATCAGACGGATCATTGTCTTATTTAGCAAAGGGCACAGAGATATCACTGGTTTTATTCAGCAACGGGCACAGAGGGATCAGAATTCTTATTAAGCAAATGAAACAGACGGATCACTATTCTTATTTAGCAAAAGGCACAGAGGGATCAGTAGTCTTATTAAGCAAATGACACAAACGGATCACTATTCTTATTTAACAACAGAGGGATGACTAGTTTTATTTAGCAAAGGGCACAGTGGGGTCACTAGTTTTATTTAGCAAAGGGCACAGTGGTGTCACTAGTTTTATTTAGCAAAGGGCACAGTGGGGTCACTAGTTTTATCTAGCAACGGGCACAGAGGGATCAGTAGTCTTATTAAGCAAATGGCACACATGTATCACTATTCTTATTTACCAAAGGGCACAGAGGGATCAGTAGGCTTATTAAGCAAATGGCACACATGGATCACTAGTCTTATTTAACAACAGAGGGATCACTAGTTTTATTTAGCAAAGGGCACAGTGGGGTCACTAGTTTATTTTAGCAAAGGGCACAGTGGGGTCACTAGTTTTATTTAGCAAAGGACACATTTGGGTCACTAGTTTTATCTACCAACGGACACAGACGGATCAGTAGTCTTATTAAGCAAATGGCACACATGGATCACTATTCTTATTTACCAAAGGGCACAGAGGGATCAATAGTCTTATTAGGCAAATGACACAGATGGATCACTATTCTTATTTAACAACAGAGGGATGACTAGTTTTATTTAGCAAAGGGCACAGTGGGGTCACTACTTTTATCTAGCAACGGGCACAGAGGGATCACTTGTCTTATTAAGCAAATGACACAGATGGATCACTAGTCTTATTTAACATAAGAGGGATCACTAGTTTTATTTAGCAAAGGGCACGGTGGGGTCACTAGTTTTATTTAGCAAAGGGCACAGTGGGGTCAGTAGTCTTATTAAGCAAATGGCACAGGGGGATCAGTAGTCTTATTAAGCAAATGGCACACATGGATCACTTTTCTTATTTAGCAAAGGGCACAGAGGGATCAGTAGTCTTATTAAGCAAATGACACAGATGGAGTCTTATTTAACAACAGAGGGTTCACTAGTTTTATTTAGCTAAGGGCACAGTGGGGTCACTAGTTCATTTTTAGCAAAGGGCACAGTGGGGTCACTAGTTTTATCTTGCAACGGGCACAGATGGATCAGTAGTATGATTAGGCAAATGGCACACATGGATTACTATTCTTATTTAGCAAAGGGCACAGAGGGATCACTATTTTTATTTAGCAAATGGCACAGTGGGATCACTTGTCTTATTAAGCAAATGACACAGATGGATCACTAGTCTTATTTAGCCAAGGGCACAGTGGGATCACTAGTCTTCTTTAGCAAAGGGCACAGAGGGATCACTAGCTTTATTTAGCAAAGGGCAGAGTGGGATCAGTAGTCTACTTTTTGCAAAGGGCACAGAGGGGTCATTAGTTTTAATTAGCAAAGGGCACAGGGGGGATCACTATTCTTATGTAGCAAAGGCCATAGAGGAGTCACTAGCTTTATTCAGCGAAGGGCACAGTGGGATCACTAGTCTTCTTTAGCAAAGGGCACAAAGTGATCACTATTCTTATATAGCAAAGGCCACAGAGGGGTCACTAGCCTTATTTAGCAAAGGGCACAGTGGGATCACTAGTCTTCTTTAGCAAAGGGCACAGAAGGATCACTATTCTTATTTAGCAAAGGTCACAGACGGGTCACTAGCTTTATTTAGCAAAGGGTACAGTGGGATCACTATTCTTATTTAGCAAAGGGCACATAGGGATCACTATTCTTATTTAGCAAAGGGCACAGAGTTCATTTGCCTTCTTTACCAAAGGGCACAAAGCAATCACAAGTTTTCTTTAGTGAAGGGCACAGAGGGGTCACTAGTTTTATTAAGCAAAGGGCATAGTTTTATTTACAAAAAAGGCCGAGACAGACCATTAGTTTTATAAAGATAAATCCTACTTTGTTTATCTAGCCTTGTCAACTTTTGTCATTCATGTCACATTTATTTAAAATATTTGTTTTTCCGGTGTCTGTTTGTAAATTTTGTTTTACAGAGATCTTCTCTTTTCTGCTGTGTGACTTTCTAGAAAATACCCATCTGGTTATATTTACCTTTAAAAACCATAAAGACCATGTTTTAACATTCAATTATGTATATTTTATGCACCAGATAACTTTTTATTACATTTTTAACCAGATTTTCAACGAAAACTGGTTATTGTAATGCTGAAGTCGGCGGGCGGGCGGGCGTCAACTTTTGGTTTCCGCTCAATAACTTGAGAAGTCGGCGGGCGGGCGGGCGTCAACTTTTGGTTTCCGCTCAATAACTTGAGTTTGCTTTGGCCTATTGACGCCAAACTTGGTATATGGGTAGCTTATATCAAGAAGCAGCTTGGGATTGCTACCCAGGTGTCTGTGATCAAGGTCAAGGTCACTGTTGCTAAAAACAGAAATTCAGTTTCCGCTAAATAACTTGAGTTTGCATTGACCTATTGACCCCAAACTTGGTGTATGGGTAGCTTATATCAAGAGTCAGCTAGAGATTGCTACCCAGGTGTCTGTGATCAAGGTCAAGGTCGCTATTGCTAAAAATAGAAATTCATTTTCTAATCAATAACTTGAGTTTGCTTTGGTCTATTGACGCTAAACTTGGTGTATGGGTAGCTTAAATTAAGAGGCAGCTTTGGATTGCTACCCAGGTGTCTGTGGTCAAAGTCAAGGTCACTGTTGCTAAAAATAGAAATTCAGTTTCCACTCAAATACTTGAGTTTGCTTTGGCCTATTGACACAAAGCTTGGTGTATGGGTAGCTTATATCAAGGGGCAGCTTGGGATTGCTACGCATGTGTCTGTGATCAAGGTCAAGGACACTGTTGCTAAAAATAGAAATTAAGTTTCTGCTCAATTACTTGAGTTTGCTTTGGCGTATATACGCCAAACTTGGTGTATGGGTAGCTTATATCAAGAAGCAGCTAGGGATTGCTATTCAGGTGTCTATGATCAAGGTCAAGGTCACTGTTGCTAAAAAAAAGAAATTCAGTTTCCACATAATAACCCGAGTTAGCTGTGACCTCTTGACAGCAAATCTGGTGTGTGGGTAGCTTATTTTAAGACGCTACTCGGGATTGTTACCCACATGTCTGTGATCAGGATAAATGTCATTGTTGCTAAATATAGAAATTCAGTCTCCGCATAATAACTTGAGTTTGCTTAGACCTACTGACACCAAATTGAGTATTTGGGTAGCTGATATTAAGATGTAACTTGGGATTGCTACCCAGGTGTCTGTGATCAAGGTCAAGGTCACTGTTGCTTTAAAAAAGAAATTCAGTTTTCAAGTAATAACTTGAGTTTACGTTGACCTATTGACACCAAACTTGTGGTGTGGGCAGCTTATATTAAGATGCAGCTTGGGATTGTTACTTAGATATCTGGGAGCAAGGTCAAGGTCACTTGCTTACAATAGAATTTTCAACTTCTACTCAATAACTTCAGCACACTTTGACCTATTGATACTCAACTTGGCATGTGTGTAGCTTACATGAAAATACAGCCTGGCATTGCTACTCAGGTATCTGATTTTTTCTATTTTGAACTACTGAAACCAACTTTCTGTGTTGGTACCAAAATAACAGCATCATTTTTACTTCACAGCCATATCTTCCTAATTCCTGTCACATCAATACTTGGTCGTTGAAAACCTGGTTTTCATCGCATTGCAATGCTTCTTGTAATTTATAACAATCTAGTTGTTACACAATTTTCTTTTTTTACTCATCATTTATCATTATTTTATCACTATTATTATAATTATCATTATTATTATACTATCAAAATTTACTAACAACACCATCACATACCAGCACAATGATTAACAACTATATCACAACCCAGCATAATGACTAACAATGCGATCACATCCAAGCACAATGACCAACAACACTATCACATCCAAGCACAATGACTAACAACACCATCACATACCAGCACAATGACTAACAACACCATCACATACCAGCACAATGACTAACAACTATATCACAACCCAGCATAATGACTAACAATGCGATCACATCCAAGCACAATGACCAACAACACGATCACATTCAAGCACAATGACTAACAACACCATCACATACCAGCACAATGACCAACAACCCCATCACTACACAGCATAATGACAAACAATGGCATCACATCCAAGCAGAAGGACAAACAACCCCATTACTACCCAGCGTAATGACAAACAATGGCATCACATCCAAGCAAAATGACAAACATCCCAATCACTACAAAGCACAATGACCAACAACCCCATAACAACCCAGTACAATGAACAACAACACCATCACATCCAAGCACAATGATCAACAACACCATCACAACCCAGCACAATGACAAACAACACCATAACAACCCAGTACAATGAACAACAACACCATCACATCCAAGCACACTCATCAACAACACCATCACAACCCAGCACAATGACAAACAACACCATCACATTCAAGCATAATGACCATCAACCCTATCACTCCTCAGCATAATGACCAACAACTATATCACAACCCGGCATAATGACTAACAATGCGATCACATCCAAGCACAATGACCAACAACACTATCACATCCAAGCACAATGACTAACAACACCAGCACATCCAAGCACAATGACTAACAACACCATCACATACCAGCACAATGACTAACAACTATATCATAACCAGGCATAATGACTAACAATGCGATCACATTCAAGCACAATGACCAACAACACCATCACAACCTAGCATAATGACAAACAACACCATCACATTCAAGCAGAATGACCAACAAACCATCACTAAGCAAAATGACAAACAAGGGCATCACATCGAAGCAAAAGGAGAAACAACCTAATGACTACCCAGCATAATGACAAACAACGGCATCACATCCAAGCAAAATGACAAACAACCCCATACTACCAAGCACAATGACCAATAACCCCATCACAACCCGGCATAATGACTAACAACGCGATCACATTCAAGCACAATGACCAACAACACCATCACATCCAAGCACAATGACTCACAACACCATCACAACCTAGCATAATGACTAACAACCCCATCACATTCAAGCACAATGACCAACAACCCAGCACTACACAGCATAATGACAAACAATGGCATCACATCCAAGTAAAAGGACAAACAACCCCATTATTACCCAGCATAATGACAAACAACGATATTACATCCAAGCAAAATGACAAACAACCCCATCTCTACCAAGCACAATGACCAACAACCCCATAACAACCCAGTACAATGAACAATTACACAATCACATCCTAGAACAAGACTTACAACACCAGCACATCTTAGCACAATGACTAACAACACCAGCACATGACAGCAGAATGACTAACAACACCAGCACATCCCAGCACAATGACTAACAACACCATCACATGACAGCAGAATGACAAACAACATCATCAAAACCAAACACAATGACTTACAACACCATCATATCCCAGTACAATGACTTACAACACCAGCACATCCCAGCACAATGACTAACAACACCAGCACATCCCAGCACAACGACTAACAATAACATCACATCCAAGTACAATGACTAACAACACCGTCACATTCAAGCACAATGACCAACAACATAATCACATCCAAGCTTAATGAGTTACAACACAATCACATTCCAGCACAATAACCAACAAACAACACCATCACATACCAGCACAATAACATGTTACACCATTACATCCAAGAACAATGACTTATAACACCATCATATACCAGCAAAATGACCAACAACACCATCACATCCCAGCACAAGAACAAACATTACCATCAGATCCCAGCACAAGAACTTACAACACTATCACATCCCAACACAATAACTAACAACACCATCACATCGAAGCACAATGACTAACAACACAATCACATCCCAGCGCAATAACTAACAGCACCATCACATCCCAGCACAATGACCAACAATACCATCACATAAAAGCATAATAAGTAACTTGCAATCAAAACTAGATGAAATGTACTCATGTTTAAATAAATGGAGAAAACATAATCTATCCTTATTGAGTAAAATAACGGTTTTGAAAACTTTTGCACTTCCAAAAATTATATATCCTTTAACAGTCCTAGAAAACCCTTCAACGAATATCATTTCAGAAATAACTCGAAGATTTTATTCTTTTTTATGGGACGATAAATCTGAGAAAATCGCACGATCAATGGTAAAGAAATCTTATGAAGACGGGGGAATAAAAATGATTGATATTTGGGCATATTTACATTCATTAAAAGCAAGTTGGGTTAAGGGAATTATGGATACTGAAAATAAAGGACTGTGGAAACATGTTTACAATAAAGAAATTGACAAATTTGGAGGCTCGATACTGTTTAAATGTAATTTGGATGAACAAGATGCCTCGCGAATGTTCAAAAATAAATTCCTCAAAGACGTAATAACAAGCTGGTGCAAAATAAACTATAATGACAATCCTCAACAATTCAATAATGAAGTTATATTGAATAACAGTTTAATAAAAAACAAAAATGGTACATTCTTTTACAAGAGCTGGAATGACAAAGGTTTAAAATATTTAAAACAACTAATTGATCTTAATAACAACAGGTATTTTACTTTTACAGAATTGCAACGGCATTTTACAATTTCCAATTCAGATTTTTTCAAATATCACATCTTAATATCATCAATACCAATTAAAATAAAAAATTATTTTAAAAATATTGAAACACATGACATAAATGACATGTTTGATAAAATAATGAATGTCAAAAAGCCGTCAAAATTGTTGTATATTAAATATTTGACGAAACTTGAAATGGAAAATGACCAGAGAGAAACCAGAGAGAAAATGGAATGAGGAATTTGAGAATTTAGACTGGAAACGTATAAACTTAATGCCTTTTAAATGTACAATTGATACAAAACTAAGGTAATTTCAATTAAAATTTGTTAAACGAATTATACCAACAAACACTCTTCTGTATAAATATAAAATCACAAATTCCACTTTATGTGATTTTTGTAACTCAGATACTGAAACACTGAAGCACATGTATTGGGAATGCCACCTCATTCAAAATCTTTGGTCGAGAGTTAGTAGTTTTTTAAATCAAAAGGGATTCCAAATAAGCCTTAACTTCAGAACTGTCTGCTTTGGTCTTCAAGAGAAATCTGAAGACCAGAACCTTATTAATATGATTATTTTGTTAGCTAAGTATTATATATTTAAATGCAAAATAGAGAAAAGTATTCCATCATCAGATCCTTTTTTCATATATTTGAAAGAAAGGAAAATTATAGGATTTTATATTGCTTCGGCTAAGAATAAAGTGAATATGCACAACGGAAAATGGGATAAACTGACTTTTGAATAGCTTTTTTGTTTTCTAGATTATTACCAATCCTTGATTGCTTCTTCATAGTGTAGAATGTCCCTCCTAAAAAAAAGCATAATAAGTAACAACACGATCAGATACCAGAACAATAACGTATGACACTATCATATCCCAGCACAATAACTAACAACACCATCACATCCAAGCACAATGACTAACAACACAATCACAACCCAGCACAATGATCAAAACACAACCAACAACAACACCATCACATCCATCGATTCTACAATGAATTTATCACAACAAAAATGCCATAACTACCACATACTTAGCATAACACAACAGTCAAAAATACCACCACGTCTGTTGAAGTATCATGCATTTATCACAACACAGACCCCAACAACATCACTGCATCCATCAAAGCTATAACCAAATTATTGTAAAAGTCACAACACGAAATTAAAGCTTGAAAGCCACACAAGAAATAAGATTTTCATGGAATCATTTCATTGATACAACATCCAACACTATCACTAATTTCAATGCTCATCATTTCATTAACATTTATTTTTATTATCAGCATCATGATTATCATTTTTATTAAGTATTACTATTATAATTATTATTATTATTTAAATCATCATTATTAGGACTTTCACTAATATGGTCATAATTTTAAAAATATAATGTTCAGAATTTTTCATCACACAAAAGCATTTGTTCCAAAGACTAAACATAATCTCAATTTCCTTTTTTTTAATTATCATAAAAATCTTCTATTATTTCATTGACAAATTATATGTATTTCTTTCATATCTATTTTTCATGTAACAGTTACATTTAGAAATATTTAACTGTAAGTTTTCATCATTATGATTAATTTTTTCAAAGTACAATTTGTTGACATTTTTTTTTTCATAATTTCATTTAATATTTCATAATTATGTATTTGTAAACAGCTGTTCTTATTTTCTGTTGATAACATAAAGGAATCTTACAGATTTTCAGAAATCATTCAGAAATCATTTTCTCATTTTTTTGCATTTTCAGTTACCTCCCCTGTATAATATTGCTCTGCCAAGTGTGCAACTAAAAAGCAAATGTTTCAGCTTGTTTTTATCATGGCAATTATATGTCATCTTAAAAACACAACAAAGTTATATTTACCATAAAGAAGCTGACATCAGTTTTCAACATTAATCCACTGGCTGACAACAACCCAACCACTGACGATTCCAATACCACTTCATCAACCTAAAAAGGATTTCTTCCATGTTAAAAAGATTAAGGTAAAATACACTGTCTTATATGAAAATTATTTATAAAATCAAATACATCAAAATCAGTCTTCTAACATTTCATCAATTTAGTAACCTCTAACTTTCAATTCACTGTCCTTTTCTGTAAGTTTGAAGCAAAGCAATTGACATCCACTACTTTTTACAAGAGAAGGGGGCATGGCTGGGGTGGGGGGGGGGGGACATGCAACAACTCTTCCAGAAAAAGCATATGCTGTGCTCAGGTGAGCTTTAAAGTAACTGAAACTGAAAGCTCGATCTACAAAACAGACTTATTTAGCAGCCAAGTTCTATCAAGCTTCCTCTGAATAACAAAATGGCCCATTCATTGTTGTGTATGGACACTGCTCTCAATTTTTATGGAAATAGGTGAAACCCAACATCAAAATATTACCTGAAGAAATGTCATTGTAGGCATTTTCTGTACTCTTCAAAACTGACATCAGACAAATTAGCTTTAATGTCAATATGAAGTAAAATCAACAAAAACTCAGGACTTTGAAAGCAAGTTAATTTGGGATCTCATTACCAAACAAGTGGACCATTGGCCCCAATGCACTCACCTTAGGACAGACTGTTATTTGTGTGAAAGCGGTGAAAGCTATCATTATGTCCTGTAAATTTTCAAAGTAAACAGGACCTACTGTCCTGTGAATAAAATTCACAATATCTGTTCATATATACTACAAATGCAACAACAAAGATTTTACAGTTTCATTTACTGTACGGCAAAGCAAGCTAGTAATACATCAAATCTTAGGACTGTAGACCTTTGGTGTTTCAAAGAAGGATCTTTTTAAAGATTTTACTGGAACCAAGGATGCTCAAGGGGAGGGCTAATATTGAAACAAGGCCTTAATTTGAACAATCTTATGCCAAACTATCAAGCTCTAGCCCTTTGGGTTTCAAGGATCTTTTTAAGTTTATACTATAATTTTAAATTACACATGGAAAACCCATGGGAAGGGCAAATATTGCTTAAAGGGTTATAAATTCAAATACCTTGGTAGTCCATATCAAAGCTCTAGCCCTTGATATTTAAGTTTTTATTAAATATACAATTATACATAACAAGAGGGCCATGATGGCCCTAGATCGCTCACCTGAGTATTTTGGCTGTAATTTTGCTGTTAAGGAGTATTTCATGTTTTAATTGAAAATATGTAAATAATGTAAAATATCAGTAAATAAATAAAGGCTCTATGACAAAAAGTAGAAATATCTATCATAAGCTATGGCGACCTTGACCTTAACTATGTGACCTCAAACCCTACCCATGGTATATTGGATCAATGCAAGGAAAAATTTGCCGTAGCTTTAAAACAAAAAAGTAGGTCAAAAATATAGGTCATGCTATGATATTTTTGAAATCGGAACAAAAAACTGTACACATGGTCCAAATTTCATTGCCATAGCTCCAAAAACAAAAAGGTCAGTAGGTCAAAAATATAGGTCATGCAATGACATTTTTGAAATCAGAACAAAAAACTGTACTCATGGTCTAAATTTCATTGCCATAGCTCCAAAAACAAAAAGTAGGTCAGTAGGTCAAAAATATAGGTCATGCAATGACATTTTTGAAAACAAAATGAAAAACTGTGCACATGATCCAAATTTCATTGCTGTAGCTAAACAAGAGGGCCATGATGGCCCTGTATCGCTCACCTGAGTATGACTGCTTTTAACAAAGTTGCTATGGACCTGGTTAATTGACCCCAGGCGACCCATATTCGAACTTGACCTAGAAATTATTGAAACAATCTCTTTGACAAATTTCAAGGTTATTTGTACTGAAAATGTTACCTCTAGAGTGTTAACAAGGTGTTTGCATATTTGGGCTCTATGACCTAGCTTTTTTAACCTAGATGTCCCATATTCGAACTTGAGCTAGAAATTATCAAAACAATCTCTCTGACAAATTTCCAGGATATTTGGACTGAAAAAGTAGACTCAAGAGTGTTAAAAAGGTTTTTCGATATTTAGACTCTGTGACCTAGTTTTTGACCCCAGATAACCCATATCCAAACTTGAGCTACAAATCATCAAAACAATCTTTCTGACAAATTTCCAGGACATTTGGACAGAAAATGTAGCCTCTAGAGTGTTTACAAAGTTTTTCGATATTTGGGCTCTGTGACCTAGATGTTTCGACTCCAGATGACCGATATTCAAACCTGACCTAGAAACCATAGAATTAAGCTTTCTGACAAATTTCCAGGTTATCTTGACTGAAAATGCTCCCTTTAGAATGTTAACAAGGTTTTTCCATATTTGGACTTTGTGACCTAGTTTGTGACCCCAGATGACCCATATTCGAACCTGATCTAGAAATTCTCAAGGCAACCTTTCTGACAAATTTCTAGATTATTTGGGCTGATAATGTAACCTCTACCATGTTAACAAGATGTTTCTATTTTTGGGCTCTGTGACCTAGTTTTTAAACCCAGATGACCAATATTCAAACCTGAGCTAGAAATCACAGAAGCAACCTTCCTGACAAATTTCCAGATTATTTTGTCTAAAATGTTACCTCTAGAGTGTTAACAAGGTTTTTCAATATTTGGGCTCTGTGACCTAGTTTTTGACCCCAGATGACCCATATTTGAACCTGACCTAGAAATCATCAAAGCAACCTTTCTGACAAATTTCCAGATTATTTGGGCTGAAAATGTAACTTCTAGAGTGTAAACAAGATTTTTCTATTTTTCGGCTCCATGACCTAGTTTTTGAACCCAGATGACCCATATTCAAACTTGAGCTTGAAATTATTAATAGAACCTTTCTGACAAATTTCCAGGATATTTGGACTGAAAAAGAAGCCTCTAGAGTGTTAACAAGGTTTTTCTATATTTGGCCTCTGTGACCTAGTTTTTGAACCCAGATGACCCATATTTGAACTTGACCTAGAAATCTTCAAAGCAACCTATCTGACAAATTTCCTGATTATTTGGGCTGAAAATGTAACCTCTAGAATGTAAACAACATTTTTCTAATTTTGGGCTCCGTGACCTAGTTTTTAAACCTTGATGACCCATATTCAAACTGAGCTAGAAATCATAGAAGCAACCTTCCTGACAAATTTCCAGATTATTTAGTCTAAAAATGTTACCTCTAGAGTGTTAACAAGGTTTTTCAATATTTGGGCTCGGTTAGTTTTTGACCCCCCAGATGACCCATACTTGAACTTGACCTAGAAATCGTCAAAGCAACCTTTCTGACAAATTTCCAGATTATTTGGGCTGAAAATGTAACCTCTAGACAGTTAACAAGATTTTTCTATTTTTGGGCTCCGTGACCTAGTTTTTGAACCCAGATGACCCATATTTGAACTTGGGCTAGAAATCATCGATGGAACCTTTCTGACAAATTTTCAGGATATTTGGACTGAAAAAGTAGCCTCTAGAGTGTTAACAAGGTTTATCTATATTTTGGCTCTGTGACCTAGTTTTCTAACCCTGATAACCCATGTTCAAACTCGTCCGAGATATTAATAAGGCAAACATCCTTACCAAGTTTCATGACAATTGAGGCAAAATTGTGACCACTAGAGTGTTAACAAACTAATAGTGGAAGGACAGACGGACAGACGACCGACGACAGACAAAAGGTGATCAGTAAAGCTCACTCTGTCACTACGTGACAGGTGAGCTAAAAACACAAGAGGTCCAATGGCCCTAAAGCACTAATCTGGGTTCAAAGATGAAAGAAATTTTTATAAATGTAATGATGCATATCACAGAAATGGACCAATGCATTTTCATTGCCATAGCTCCAAAAACAACAAGAGGGCCATGATGGCCCTGTATCACTCACCTGAGTATGACTGCTTTTAACAAAGTTGCTATGGACCTGGTTAATTGACCTCAGATGACCCATATTCGAACTTGACCTAGAAATTATTGAAACAATCTCTTTGACAAATTTCCAGGATATTTGGACTGAAAAAGTAGCATCTAGAGTGTTAACAAGGTTTCTCGATATTGGCTCTGTGACCTAGTTTTTGACCCCAGATAACCCATATCCAAACTTGAGCTTCAAATCATAAAAACAACCTATCTGACAAAATTCCAGGACATTTGGACTTAAAATGTAGCCTCTAGAGTGTTAACAAAGTTCTTCCATATTTTGGCTCTGTGACCTAGTTTTTGACCCAAGATGACCCATACTCCAACTTGAGCTAGAAATCATCAAAAAAACCTGTTTGATAAATTTCAAGGATTATTGGACTGAAAATGTAACCTCTGGAGTGTTAAAAAGTTTTTTACATATTTGTACCATGTTACCTAGTTTTTGATCCCAGATGACCCATATCCAAATTTGAGCTAGAAATCATAGAAACAACCTTTCTGACAAATTTCAAGGACATTGAGACTAAAAATGTAACCTCTAGAGCTTTTACAGGGTTTTTCTACTTTCGGACTCTGTGACCTAGTTTTTGATCCCAGAGAACCTATATTCAAAACTGAGCTAGAAATCATCCATAGAATCTTTCTGACAAATTTCCAGGTTATTTGGACTGAAAATGCTACCTTTAGAATATTAACAAGTTTTTTTTCCATATTTGGACTCTGTGACCTAGTTTTTAATCCCAGATGACCCATACTCGAACTTGATCTAGAAATCCTCAAGGCAATTTTTCTGACAAATTTCCAGATTATTTGGGCTGAAAATGTAACCTCTAGAGTGTTCACAAGATTTTTCTATTTTTGGGCTCTGTGACCTAGTTTTTGAACCCAGATGACCCATATTTGAACTCGTGCTAGAAATCTTTGAAGCAACCTTTCTGACAAATTTCCAGGTTATTTGGGCTGAAAATGTAATCTTTAAAGTGTTAACAAGATGTTTCTATTTTTGGCTCTGTGACCTAGTTTTTGAACCAAGATGACCCATATTTGAACTTGAGCTAGAAATCATAGAAGCAACCTTCCTGACAGATTTCCAGATTATTTGGTCTAAAAATGTTACCTCTAGAGTGTTAACAAGGTTTTTCAATATTTGGTCTCTGTGACCTAGTTTTTGACCCCAGCTGACCTATATTTGAACTTGACCTAGAAATCATCAAAGCAACCTTTCTGACACATTTCAAGATTATTTGGGCTGAAAATGTAACCTCTAGAGTGTTAACAAGATTTTTCTATTTTTGGGCTCCGTGACCTAGTTTTTGAACCCAGATGACCCATATTTGAACTTGAGCTAGAGATCATCATTAGAACATTTCTGACAAATTTCCAGAATATTTGGACTGAAAAAGTAGCCTCTAGAGTGTTAACAAGGTCTTTTTATATTTGGGCTCTGTGACCTAGTTTTCCAACCCTGATAACCCATGTTCAAACTCGTCCGAGATATTAATGAGACAAACATCCTGACCAAGTTTCATGACAATTGAGGCAAAAATGTGACCACTAGAGTGTTAACAAACCAATTGTTAACGGACGGACAGACAGACGACGGACAAAAGGTGATCAGAAAAGCTCACTCTGTCACTACGTGACAGGTGAGCTAAAAAGTAGATCGGTAAGTCAAAGTTTGAAAGGTTATATAGTTTGAAGGCTCTGGGTGTAATAGTACTACAGTTACTCTGCAGAAATAGTTTTCACCCTACAGGTCCCTGTGACACTGACCTTTGACATACTAGCCCTAAAAACAATATGGTTCTTCTATTTAGTAAAAGCAATCATCTTATGAAGTTTGGAGGCTCTGGGTGAAATGGCAATCCTGTTATTGAGTGGAAATGGTTTTCACTCTAGAGGTCCCTCTGACCTTGACCTTTGACCTACTGACCCAAAACGCAAAAGCGATTTTTTGTACCCAATAAGGGCAATAACCTTGTGAAGTTTGAAGGCTTTGGGTCAACTGGTACTCAAGTTATTGAAAGGAAACGAAGTGTGAAAGACAGACAGACAAACAGACACACATGCACAAGGCAAACACAATATGTCTCCATCAGAAGGGCAGGGTTGCGGGAAGACATAACAACGAACCATTGAAGGTATAGCTCTGGTGTTTCAGAGCAGCAGATTTTTAAAGTTTTCCCTATATAAATCCTTGTGTAAAATCAAATGACCAACCTGGTGGGGCCAGTTTTGACCCCAGGGTCATAATTTGAACAAACTTGATAGAGGTCCACTAGACAATGTTACAAACCAAATATCTAAACTATAGGCCTTCTGGTTTCTGACAGGAAGATTTTTAAAACTTTTCCTATATAACTCTATGTAAAACATGTGACCCATTGGGTGGGGCCTTTTTTGACCCAGGAGCCATGATTTGAACAAACTTAGTAGAGGTCTAGTAGACAATGCTGCACATCAAATATCTTAACTCTAGGCCTTGTGGTATCTGAAAAGAAGATTTTTAAAGTTTTTCCTATATAATTCTATGTAAAACATGTGACCCCTGGGGCGGGGCCATTTTTGATCCAGGGGCCATGATTTGAACAATCTTGGTAGAGGTCCTCTTAACAATGCTACATACAAAAAATCTAAGCTCTATGCCTTTTGGTTTCTGATGTAAAGAATTTTTAGACTTTTTCCTTAAAAACTCTATGTAAACATGTGACCCCTGGGGCAGGGCTTATTGACCCAGTGGCTATGATTTGAACAAACTTTCTAGAGGTCCAGTGGATAATGCTACAAACCAATTATCTAAACTCTAGGCCTTGTGGTTTCTGACATGAAGATTTTTAAAACTTTTCCTATATAAAACTATGTAAAACATGTGACCCCTGGGGCGGGGCCATTTTTTACCCAGGAGCCATGATTTGAACAAACTTGGTAAAGGTCCATCGGACAATGCTGTGCAAAAAATATCTTAACTCTAGGCCTTGCGGTTTCTGACAAGAAGATTTTTTAAAGTTTTTCCTATATAACTCTATTTAAAATATGTGACCCCTGGGGCTGGGCCATTTTTGGCCCAGGAGCCATGATTTGATTAAACTTGGTAAAGGTCCATGGTATAAAGCAGCACACCAAATATCTAAACTCTAGGCCTTGCGGTTTCTGACAAGAAGATTTTTCTAAGTTTTTCCTATATAACTCTACGTAAAACATGTGACCCCTGGGGCGGGGCCATTTTTGACCCAGGAGCCATGATTTGAACAAACTTGGTAAAGGTCCACTGGATAATGCTGCACACCAAATATTTAAACTCTAGGCCTTGTGGTTTCTGACAAAAAGATTTTTTAAAGTTTTTCCTATATAACTCTATTTAAAATATGTGGTCCCTGGGGCGGGGCCATATTTGACCCAGGAGCCATGATTTGAACAAACTTGGTAAAGGGTCCACTGAACAATGGTGCACACCAAATATCTAAACTCTAGGCCTTGCGGTTTGCGGTTTCTGACAAGAAGATTTTTTAAAGTTTTTCCTTATAACTCTATTTAAAATATGTGATCCCTGGGGCTGGGCCATTTTTGGCCAAGGAGCCATGATTTGATTAAACTTGGTAAAGGTCCACGGGATAAAGCTGCACACCAAATATCTAAACTCTAGGCCTTGCAGTTTCTGACAAGAAGATTTTTCTAAGTTTTTCCTATATAACTCTACGTAAAACATGTGACCCCTGGGGCGGGGCCATTTTTGACCCAGGCGCCATGATTTGAACAAACTTGGTAAAGGTCCACTGGACAATGCTACACACTAAATATCTAAACTCTAGGCCTTGCAGTTTCTGACAAGAAGATTTTTTAAAGTTTTTTTCCTATAAAACTCTATGTAAAACATGTGACCCCTGGGGCGGGGCCATATTTGACCCAGGAGCCATGATTTGAACAAACTTGGTAAAGGTCCACTGGACAATGCTGCACACCAAATATCAAAACTCTAGGCCTTGCGGTTTCTGACAAGAAGATTTTTTAAAGTTTTTCCTATATAACTCTATGTTCAAGATGTGACCCCTGGGACGGGGCCATATTTGACCCAGGAGCCATGATTTGAACAAACTTGGTAAAGGTCCACTGGACAATGCTGCACACCAAATATCTAAACTCTAGGCCTTGCGGTTTCTGACAAGAAGATTTTTTAAAGTTTTTCCTATATAACTCTATGTTCAAGATGTGACCCCTGGGACGGGGCCATATTTGACCCAGGAGCCATTATCTGAACAAAATTGGTAGAGGTCCACTAGATGATGCTTCATACCAAATATCTAAACTCCAGGGCTTGAGGTTTTGGAGAAGAATATTTTTAAAGATCCAACTTATAAAATCTAATTTTAGCTCCAGTGAACCAGAAATCGAATGGACAAGAACCATTTGAACAATCTTGGTAGAGCTTCATGCAAGGAACATCCCAGGCAAGTTTCATTTAATTTGGCCCTTTGATTTCAGAGGAGATGTCATTTGAATGAAAAGTTGACGACGGACGGAAGGACTGACGGACAGTCGACTGACAAAGAGTGATCAGAAAAGCTCACCCTGAGCACTCTGTGCTAAGGTGAGCTAAAAAGTAGGTTAGTAGGTCAAAAATATAAGTCATGCTATGACGTTCTTGAAATCGGAACAAAAAACTGTATACATGGTCCAAATTTCATTGCCATAGCTCCAAAAACAAAAAGGAGGTCAGTAGGTCAAAAATATAGGTCATGCAATGACATTTTTGAAATCAATACAAAAAACTGTGCACACAGTCTAAATTTCATTGCTGTAGCTAAACAAGAGGGCCATGATGGCCCTGTATCGCTCACCTGAGTATGACTGCCTTTAACAAAGTTGCTATGGACCTGGTTAATTGACCCCAGGCGATCCATATTCGAACTTGACCTAGAAATTATTGAAACAATCTCTTTGACAAATTTCAAGGTTATTTGTACTCAAAATGTTAACTCTAGAGTGTTAACAAGGTTTTTGCATATTTGGGCTCTATGACCTAGCTTTTTTAACCTAGATGTCCCATATTCGAACTTGAGCTAGAAATTATCAAAACAATCTCTCTGACAAATTTCCAGGATATTTGGACTGAAAAAGTAGACTCAAGAGTGTTAAAAAGGTTTTTCGATATTTAGACTCTGTGACCTAGTTTTTGACCTCAGATAACCCATATCCAAACTTGAGCTACAAATCATCAAAACAATCTTTCTGACAAATTTCCAGGACATTTGGACAGAAAATGTAGCCTCTAGAGTGTTTACAAAGTTTTTCGATATTTGGGCTCTGTGACCTAGATGTTTCGACTCCAGATGACCGATATTCAAACCTGACCTAGAAACCATAGAATTAAGCTTTCTGACAAATTTCCAGGTTATCTTGACTGAAAATGCTCCCTTTAGAATGTTAACAAGGTTTTTCCATATTTGGACTCTGTGACCTAGTTTGTGACCCCAGATGACCCATATTCGAACCTGATCTAGAAATTCTCAAGGCAACCTTTCTGACAAATTTCTAGATTATTTGGACTGATAATGTAACCTCTACCATGTTAACAAGATGTTTCTAATTTTGGGCTCTGTGACCTAGTTTTTGAACCCAGATGACCAATATTCAAACCTGAGCTAGAAATCAAAAAAGCAACCTTCCTGACAAATTTCCAGATTATTTGGTCTAAAAATGTTACCTCTAGAGTGTTAACAAGGTTTTTCAATATTTGGGCTCTGTGACCTAGTTTTTGAACCCAGATGACCCATATTTGAACTTGACCTAGAAATCTTCAAAGCAACCTATCTGACAAATTTCCAGATTATTTGGGCTGAAAATGTAACCTCTAGAATGTAAACAACATTTTTCTAATTTTGGGCTCCGTGACCTAGTTTTTAAACCTTGATGACCCATATTCAAACTTGAGCTAGAAATCATAGAAGAAACCTTCCTGACAAATTTCCAGATTATTTAGTCTAAAAATGTTACCTCTAGAGTGTTAACAAGGTTTTTCAATATTTGGGCTCTGTTAGTTTTTGACCCCCCAGATGACCCATATTTGAACTTGACCTAGAAATTGTCAAAGCAACCTTTCTGACAAATTTCCAGATTATTTGGGCTGAAAATGTAACCTCTAGACAGTTAACAAGATTTTTCTATTTTTGGGGTCCGTGACCTAGTTTTTGAACCCAGATGACCCATATTTGAACTTGAGCTAGAAATCATCGATAGAACCTTTCTGACAAATTTCCAGGATATTTGGACTGAAAAAGTAGCCTCTAGAGTGTTAACAAGGTTTTTCTATATTTGGGCTCTGTGACCTAGTTTTCCAACCCTGATAACCCATGTCTGAACTCGTCCGAGATATTAATGAGACAAACATCCTTACCAAGTTTCATGACAATTGAGGCAAAATTGTGACCACTAGAGTGTTAACAAACTAATTGTGAAGGACAGACGGACAGACGACCGACGACAGACAAAAGGTGATCAGTAAAGCTCACTCTGTCACTACGTGACAGGTGAGCTAAAAACACAAGAGGTCCAATGGCCCTAAAGCACTAATCTGGGTTCAAAGATGAAAGAAATTTTTATAAATGTAATGATGCATATCACAGAAATGGACCAATGCATTTTCATTGCCATAGCTCCAAAAACAACAAGAGGGCCATGATGGCCCTGTATCGCTCACCTGAGTATGACTGCTTTTAACAAAGTTGCTATGGACCTGGTTAATTGACCTCAGATGACCCATATTCGAACTTGACCTAGAAATTATTGAAACAATCTCTTTGACAAATTTCCAGGATATTTGGACTGAAAAAGTAGCATCTAAAGTGTTAACAAGGTTTCTCGATATTGGCTCTGTGACCTAGTTTTTGACCCCAGATAACCCATATCCAAACTTGAGCTTCAAATCATCAAAACAACCTATCCGACAAAATTCCAGGACATTTGGACTTAAAATGTAGCCTCTAGAGTGTTAACAAAGTTCTTCCATATTTTGGCTCTGTGACCTAGTTTTTGACCCAAGATGACCCATACTCCAACTTGAGCTAGAAATCATCAATAAAACCTGTCTAATAAATTTCCAGGATTTTTGGACTGAAAATGTAACCTCTGGAGTGTTAAAAAGTTTTTTACATATTTGTACCATGTTACCTAGTTTTTGATCCCAGATGACCCATATCCAAATTTGAGCTAGAAATCATTGAAAAAACCTTTCTGACAAATTTCAAGGACATTTAGACTAAAAATGTAACCTCTAGAGCTTTTACAGGGTTTTTCTACTTTCGGACTCTGTGACCTAGTTTTTGATCCCAGAGAACCTATATTCAAAACTGAGCTAGAAATCATCCATAGAATCTTTCTGACAAATTTCCAGGTTATTTGGACTGAAAATGCTACCTTTAGAATATTAACAAGTTTTTTTTCCATATTTGGACTCTGTGACCTAGTTTTTGACCCCAGATGACCCATACTCGAACTTGATCTAGAAATCCTCAAGGCAATTTTTCTGACAAATTTCCAGATTATTTGGGCTGAAAATGTAACCTCTAGAGTGTTTACAAGATTTTTCTATTTTTGGGCTCTGTGACCTAGTTTTTGAACCCAGATGACCCATATTTGAACTCGTGCTAGAAATCTTTGAAGCAACCTTTCTGACAAATTTCCAGGTTATTTGGGCTGAAAATGTAATCTTTATAGTGTTAACAAGATGTTTCTATTTTTGGCTATGTGACCTAGTTTTTGAACCAAGATTACCCATATTTGAACTTGAGCTAGAAATCATAGAAGCAACCTTCCTGACAGATTTCCAGATTATTTGGTCTAAAAATGTTACCTCTAGAGTGTTAACAAGGTTTTTCAATATTTGGTCTCTGTGACCTAGTTTTTGACCCCAGATGACCTATATTTGAACTTGACCTAGAAATCATCAAAGCAACCTTTCTGACACATTTCAAGATTATTTGGGCTGCAAATGTAACCTCTAGAGTGTTAACAAGATTTTCCTATTTTTGGGCTCCGTGACCTAGTTTTTGAACCCAGATGACCCATATTTGAACTTGAGCTAGAGATCATCATTAGAACATTTCTGACAAATTCCCAGGATATTTGGACTGAAAAAGTAGCCTCTAGAGTGTTAACAAGGTTTTTCTATATTTGGGCTCTGTGACCTAGTTTTCCAACCCTGATAACCCATGTTCAAACTCCTCCGAGATATTAATGAGACAAACATCCTGACCAAGTTTCATGACAATTGAGGCAAAAATGTGACCACTAGAGTATTAACAAACCAATTGTTAACGGACGGACAGACAGACGACGGACGACGGACAAAAGGTGATCAGAAAAGCTCACTCTGTCACTACGTGACAGGTGAGCTAAAAAGTAGATCGGTAAGTCAAAGTTTGAAAGGTTATATAGTTTGAAGGCTCTGGGTGTAATAGTACTACAGTTACTCTGCAGAAATAGTTTTCACCCTACAGGTCCCTGTGACACTGACCTTTGACATACTAGCCCTAAAAACAATATGGTTCTTCTATTTAGTAAAAGCAATCATCTTATGAAGTTTGGAGGCTCTGGGTGAAATGGCAATCCTGTTATTGAGTGGAAATGGTTTTCACTCTAGAGGTCCCTCTGACCTTGACCTTTGACCTACTGACCCAAAACACAAAAGCGATTTTTTGTACCCAATAAGGGCAATAACCTTGTGAAGTTTGAAGGCTTTGGGTCAACTGGTACTCAAGTTATTGAAAGGAAACGAAGTGTGAAAGACAGACAGACAAACAGACACACATGCACAAGGCAAACACAATATGTCTCCATCAGAAGGGCAGGGTTGCGGGGAGACATAACAACGAACCATTGAAGGTATAGCTCTGGTGTTTCAGAGCAGCAGATTTTTAAAGTTTTCCCTATATAAATCCTTGTGTAAAATCAAATGACCAACCAGGTGGGGCCAGTTTTGACCCCAGGGTCATGATTTGAACAAACTTGGTAGAGGTCCACTAGACAATGTTACAAACCAAATATCTAAACTATAGGCCTTCTGGTTTCTGACAGGAAGATTTTTAAAACTTTTCCTATATAACTCTATGTAAAACATGTGACCCATTGGGTGGGGCCTTTTTTGACCCAGGAGCCATGATTTGAACAAACTTAGTAGAGGTCTAGTAGACAATGCTGCACATCAAATATCTTAACTCTAGGCCTTGTGGTATCTGAAAAGAAGATTTTTAAAGTTTTTCCTATATAATTCTATGTAAAACATGTGACCCCTGGGGCGGGGCCATTTTTGATCCAGGGGCCATGATATGAACAATCTTAGTAAAGGTCCTCTTAACAATGCTACATACAAAAAATCTAAGCTCTATGCCTTTTGGTTTCTGATGTGAAGACAGACAGACAAACAGACACACATGCACAAGGCAAACACAATATGTCTCCATCAGAAGGGCAGGGTTGCGGGGAGACATAACAACGAACCATTGAAGGTGTAGCTCTGGTGTTTCAGAGCAGCAGATTTTTAAAGTTTTCCCTATATAAATCCTTGTGTAAAATCAAATGACCAACCAGGTGGGGCCAGTTTTGACCCCAGGGTCATGATTTGAACAAACTTGGTAGAGGTCCACTAGACAATGTTACAAACCAAATATCTAAACTATAGGCCTTCTGGTTTCTGACAGGAAGATTTTTAAAACTTTTCCTATATAACTCTATGTAAAACATGTGACCCATTGGGTGGGGCCTTTTTTGACCCAGGAGCCATGATTTGAACAAACTTAGTAGAGGTCTAGTAGACAATGCTGCACATCAAATATCTTAACTCTAGGCCTTGTGGTATCTGAAAAGAAGATTTTTAAAGTTTTTCCTATATAATTCTATGTAAAACATGTGACCCCTGGGGCGGGGCCATTTTTGATCCAGGGGCCATGATATGAACAATCTTAGTAGAGGTCCTCTTAAAAATGCTACATACAAAAAATCTAAGCTCTATGCCTTTTGGTTTCTGATGTGAAGACAGACAGACAAACAGACACACATGCACAAGGCAAACACAATATGTCTCCATCAGAAGGGCAGGGTTGCGGGGAGACATAACAACGAACCATTGAAGGTGTAGCTCTGGTGTTTCAGAGCAGCAGATTTTTAAAGTTTTCCCTATATAAATCCTTGTGTAAAATCAAATGACCAACCAGGTGGGGCCAGTTTTGACCCCAGGGTCATGATTTGAACAAACTTGGTAGAGGTCCACTAGACAATATTACAAACCAAATATCTAAACTATAGGCCTTCTGGTTTCTGACAGGAAGATTTTTAAAACTTTTCCTATATAACTCTATGTAAAACATGTGACCCATTGGGTGGGGCCTTTTTTGACCCAGGAGCCATGATTTGAACAAACTTAGTAGAGGTCTAGTAGACAATGCTGCACATCAAATATCTTAACTCTAGGCCTTGTGGTATCTGAAAAGAAGATTTTTAAAGTTTTTCCTATATAATTCTATGTAAAACATGTGACCCCTAGGGCGGGGCCATTTTTGATCCAGGGGCCATGATATGAACAATCTTAGTAGAGGTCCTCTTAACAATGCTACATACAAAAAATCTAAGCTCTATGCCTTTTGGTTTCTGATGTGAAGAATTTTTAGACTTTTTCCTTAAAAACTCTATGTAAACATGTGACCCCCGGGGCAGGGCTTATTGACCCAGTGTCTATGATTTGAACAAACTTTCTAGAGGTCCACTGGATAATGCTACAAACCAATTATCTAAACTCTAGGCCTTGTGGTTTCTGACAAGAAGATTTTTAAAACTTTTCCTATATAACTCTATGTAAAACATGTGACCCCTGGGGCGGGGCCATTTTTTACCCAGGAGCCATGATTTGAACAAACTTGGTAAAGGTCCATCGGACAATGCTGTGCAAAAAATATCTTACCTCTAGGCCTTGCGGTTTCTGACAAGAAGATTTTTTAAAGTTTTTCCTTTATAACTCTATTTAAAATATGTGACCCCTGGGGTGGGCCATTTTTGGCCCAGGAGCCATGATTTGATTAAACTTGGTAAAGGTCCACGGGATAAAGCAGCACACCAAATATCTAAACTCTAGGCCTTGCGGTTTCTGACAAGAAGATTTTTCTAAGTTTTTCCTATATAACTCTATGTAAAACATGTGACCCCTGGGGAGGGGCCATTTTTGACCCAGGCGCCATGATTTGAACAAACTTGGTAAAGGTCCACTGGACAATGCTGCACACCAAATATTTAAACGCTAGGCCTTGTGGTTTCTGACAAGAAGATTTTTTAAAGTTTTTCCTATATAACTCTATTTAAAATATGTGATCCCTGGGGCGGGGCCATATTTGACCCAGGAGCCATGATTTGATTAAACTTGGTAAAGGTCCATGGGATAAAGCTGCACACCAAATATCTAAACTCTAGGCCTTGCGGTTTCTGACAAGAAGATTTTTCTAAGTTTTTCCTATATAACTCTATGTAAAACATGTGACCCCTGGGGAGGGGCCATTTTTGACCAAGGCGCCATGATTTGAACAAACTTGGTAAAGGGTCCACTGAACAATGGTGCACACCAAATATCTAAACTCTAGGCCTTGCTGTTTGCGGTTTCTGACAAGAAGATTTTTTAAAGTTTTTACTTTATAACTCTATTTAAAATATGTGACCCCTGGGGCTGGGCCATTTTTGGCCCAGGAGCCATGATTTGATTAAACTTGGTAAAGGTCCACGGGATAAAGCTGCACACCAAATATCTAAACTCTAAGCTTTGCGGTTTCTGACAAGAAGATTTTTCTAAGTTTTTCCTATATAACTCTATGTAAAACATGTGACCCCTGGGGAGGGGCCATTTTTTACCAAGGCGCCATGATTTGAACAAACTTGGTAAAGGTCCACTGGACAATGCTGCACACTAAATATCTAAACTCTAGGCCTTGCAGTTTCTGACAAGAAGATTTTTTAAAGTTTTTTTCCTATAAAACTCTATGTAAAACATGTGACCCCTGGGGCGGGGCCATATTTAACCCAGGAGCCATGATTTGAACAAACTTGGTAAAGGTCCACTGGACAATGCTGCACACCAAATATCTAAACTCTAGGCCTTGCGGTTTCTGACAAGAAGATTTTTTAAAGTTTTTCCTATATAACTCTATGTTCAAGATGTGACCCCTGGGACGGGGCCATATTTGACCCAGGAGCCATGATTTGAACAAACTTGGTAAAGGTCCACTGGACAATGCTGCACACCAAATATCTAAACTCTAGGCCTTGCGGTTTCTGACAAGAAGATTTTTTAAAGTTTTTCCTATATAACTCTATGTTCAAGATGTGACCCCTGGGACGGGGCCATATTTGACCCAGGAGCCATGATCTGAACAAAATTGGTAGAGGTCCACTAGATGATGCTTCATACCAAATATCTAAACTCCAGGGCTTGAGGTTTTGGAGAAGAATATTTTTAAAGATCCAACTTATAAAATCTAATTTTAGCTCCAGTGAACCAGAAATCGAATGGACAAGAACCATTTGAACAATCTTGGTAGAGCTTCATGCAAGGAACATCCCAGGCAAGTTTCATTTAATTTGGCCCTTTGATTTCAGAGGAGATGTCATTTGAATGAAAAGTTGACGAAGGACGGACGGACTGACGGACGGTCGACTGACAAAGAGTGATCAGAAAAGCTCACCCTGAGCACTCTGTGCTAAGGTGAGCTAAAAAGTAGGTTAGTAGGTCAATAATATAAGTCATGCTATGACGGTTTTGAAATCGCAACAAAAAACTGTATACATGGTCCAAATTTCATTGCCATAGCTCCAAAAACAAAAAAGTATGTCAGTAGGTCAAATATATAGGTCATGAGATGACATTTTTGAAACTTGAAATGAAAAACTGTGCACACAGTCTAAATTTCATTGTTGTAGCTATAAAACAAAACAGTAGGTCAAAAATATAGGTCAAGGAATAATGTTTTTGAAATCATCTTTAACAAGAACTGTCACTGTAAGATGACAATGCCCCCGAACGTGGTGCTTTGACCTTTGAACTGAGAACCAGTCATTCAGTGGTCAAGGTCAAATACATATAGGTCAGTGGGAAGGTCTAATCCAAAGGGGGTTGTGTCCAAGTATGAAGTAATTCCATTTACTTATAAGGAAGTAATGGGCAATGTTAAAGTTTTTGGACAATTGGATCTTCAAGGTGAAGGTCATTCAGAGGTCAAGGTCAAACAAATAAAGGTCAGTGGGAAGGCCTTGTCCAAAGAGGTATTGTGTTTAAGTATGAAGTGTATCCACTTACCAATTTGGAAGTTATGGCCAAATATCAGTTTTTGGATAATTGGATATTCAGGGGTCAAGGTCAAATAATTATAAGTCAGTGGGAAGGTCTTGTCTAAAGGGGTGATGTGTCCAAGTATGAAGTAAATCCTCTTACTAATAAGGAAGTAATGGGCAATGTTGAAGTTTTTGGACAATTGGACATTCAAGGTAAAGGTCATTCAGGGGTCAAGATCAAACAAATATAGGTCATTGGAAAGGTCTTGTCCAAAGGGGTGCTGTGTCCAAGTATGAAATAAATCCACTTACTAATAAAGAAGTTATTGCCAATGTTAAAGTTTTTGGACAATTGGATCTTCAAGGTAAAGGTCATTCAGGGGTCAACATCAAACAAATATAGGTCATTGGAAAGGTCTTGTCCAAAGGAGTGTTGTGTCCAAGTATGAAGTAAATCCACTTACTAATAAGAAAGTTATTGCCAATGTAAAAGTTTTCGGACAGACTGACGGACGGACTGACTGACTGACTGACTGACGGACGGACGTACTGACTGACTGACAGACGGACAGTTCAGGACAATTGGATATTCAAGGTAAAGGTCATTCAGGGGTCAAGGTCAAACAAATACAGGTCAGTGGAAAAGTCTTGTCCAAAGGGGTGCTGTGTCCAAGTATGAAGTAAATCCACTAACTAATAAAGAGTTATTGCCAATGTTAAAGTTTTTGGACAATTGGATCTTCAAGGTAAAGGTCATTCATTGGTCAAGGTCAAATAAATATAGGTCAGTAGAAAGGTCTTGTCCAAAGGGGTGTTGTGTCCAAGTATGAAGTAAATCCACTTACTAATAAGAAAGTTATTGCCAATGTTAAAGTTTTCAGATGGACTGACGGACAGACTGACTGACTGACGGACGGACTGACGGAGGGATGGACGGACAGACAGTTCAAAAACTGTATGCCTCCCCTAGGGGGCATAAAAACTGTACAAATGGTCTAAATTTTATTGCCATAGCAAAAACCTTAAACAAAAGGGCCATGATGGCCCTGGATCATTCACCTGAGTACTTTGGCTGTAGGTTTGCTGTTAGCAGTATTTCATTTTTTAATTGAAAATATATAAGTGCCTTCAAACCAAATATGTAAAATGTCAGTCAATAAATAAAGGCTCTATGACAGAAAGAAGAAATATCTATTATAAGCTATGGTGACCTTGACCTTGACCCAGTGACCTCAAACCCTACCCATGGGTAGATGTCCATGCAAGGAACCTATATATTGAATATCAAAGATATTGGTCTATAAATGAAGGCTTTATGAGGTACAGTATATAAATCTATTTTTAGCCTCCGTGAACTTTAACCTAATCTTATAATTGGAACAACCAAACAACCTTTCTGACAAACTGCCAGGATATTTGGACTGAAACAGTAGCCTCTAGAGCCTTAACAAGATATTTCTATTTTTGGGCTCTGTGACCTAATTTTTGACCCCAGATGACCCATATTCGAACTTGACCTAGAAACCATCGAAATAATCTTTCTGACTTATTTCCAGAATATTTGGGCTGAAAATGTTACCTGTAGAGTGTAAACAAGGTTTTTCCATATACAGGCTTTGTGACCTAGTTTTTGAGCCCACATGACCCATATTCCAACTTGAGCTAGAAATTATCTTAACAAGCTTTCTGACAGTTTTTCAGGATATTTGGGCTAAAAATGTTACCTCTAGAGTGTTAACAAGGTTTTACCATATTTGGGCTGTGTGACCTAGTTTTTGACCCCACATGACCCATATTCAATCTTGAGCTAGAAATCATCGAAATAACCTTTCTGACATATTTCCAGGATATTTGGACTGAAAATGTTACCTCTAGCGTGATAAAAAGGTTTTTCCATATTTGGGCGGTGTGACCTAGTTTTTAACCCTAGATGACCCATATTCGAACCTGAACTTGAAATAATGGAAACAACCTTTCTGACAAATTTCCAGGATATTCGGGTTGAAAATCTTACCTCTAGGGTGTTAACAAGGTTTTTCCATATTTGGGCTGTGTGACCTAGTTTTTGACCCCCGATGACCCATATTCAAACTTGAGCTAGAAGTCAACCAAGCAACCTATCTGACAAATTGCCAGGACATTTGGACTTAAACTGTAGCCTCTAGAGCCTTAACAAGATTTTTCTATTTTTAGGTCATGTGACCTAGTTTTTGAACCCAGATGACCCATATTCGAACTCATCTGAGTAATTACAAGGAAAAACAACCTGACCAAGTTTTGTGACTATTGGAGCAAAAATGTGACCAGTAGAGTGTTAACGAACTAAGTGTGAACGGACGACAGACGGGAGACGATGGACGACGGACATTCATTGATCCTAATAGCTCACCTTGAGCCAGCTCAGGTGAGCTAAAAATGAGATAAAAAATTTGGGGGGTGGGGGGGGAAGGGAGTGGTCCCCACAGGAGAGTGGTCACGGTGCATACTACCAAATATCTAAGCTCCAGGCCTTGCGGTTTCTGACAAGAAGATATTTAAATTTTTTTGCTATAAGACTCTATGTCAAACATGTGACCTCTTGGGCGGGGCCAGTTTTGACCCAGGGGCCATGAGTTGAACAATCTTGGTAGAGATCTACTAGACAATGCTCAACACCAAATATCTAAGCTCCATGCCTTGTAGTTACTTACAAGAAGATTTTTAAAGTTTTCCCTACATGTATATAACTCTATGTAAATCAAATAAGCCCTGGGTGGAGTCAGTTCTGACCCCAGTGTCACAATTTGAACAATCTTTGTAGACGTCCACTAGATGATGCCTCATACCAAATATCTAAGCTCCAGGCCTTGTGGTTTCAGACAAGAAGATTTTTAAAGTTTTACTTATTTAACTCTATGTAAATCAAGTGACCCCCAGGGCGGGGCCAGTTCTGACCCCAGGGTAATTATTTGAACAATCTTGGTAGAGGTCCACTAGATGATGCTCAACACCAAATATCTAAGCCTCATGCCTTGCGGTTTCTGACAAGAAGATTTTTTAAGTCTTTTCCTATACAACTCTATGTAAATCAAGTGACCCCCAGGGCGGGGCCATTTTTGACCCAGGAGCCATGATTTGAACAAACTTGGTAAAGGTCCACTGGCCAATACTGCACACCAAATATCTAAACTCTAGGCCTTGCGGTTTCTGACAAGAAGATTTTTTAAAGCTTTTCCTTTATAACTCTTTGTAAAACATGAGACCCCTGGGGCAGGGCCATTTTTGACCCAATAGCCATGATTTGAACAAACTTGGTAGAGGTCCACTAGACAATGCTACATACCAAATCTTAAGGCTCAGGGCCTTGTGGTTTCAGACAAGAAGATTTTTAAAGTTTCACTATATAAGCCTATGTAAAATCAATTGACCCCCGGGGTGGGGCCAAATTTGACCCCAGGGGTATAATTTGAACAAATTATGTAGAGGTCCTCTTGACAATGCTACATACCAAATCTTAAGGCTCAATGCCTTGTGGTTTCAGACAAGAAGATTTTCAAAGTTTTTCCTTTAAGTTGCCATAGCAACAAGAGTCCTTGATGGAATTGAATTCTTTGAACAACTTTGGTAGAGCTTCATGCAAGGAATATCCCAGGCATGTTTTGTCAATGTTGGCTTAGCAGTTTAGGAGAAGTCGTTTAAGTGAAATTGTTGAAGATGCACTGACGCCAGACATTCAACAATCTCAAAAGCTCACCCTGAGCAGGCTCAGATGAGCTAAAAAGACAAAAAGGCCATTGGTCTGAATTATTTAGTTGTAAAATGCTGAAAGTTATATTCAACAATGTTTGTGAAGAGAGGTGAGAAATGACATAATGATATACCCAAGACCCCCCTGGGGCTGGACCAATGTTGACCCTAGGGCTATAATTTGAACAATGTTTTTAGAGGCCCACGACACAATGTTTCATGTCAAATATCTAGGCTCTAGGCTTTGCAATGTCAGAGAAGATTATTTTTTTTTTTTAAGTTTTACTATATGTATATAAGAAAAATCTATGATCCCCCAGGCAGGGCCAATTTTGACCCCAGTGCTACAATTTGAAAAACTTGGTAGAGGTCTACTACACAATGTCAAATATCTAAGCTCTAGCTTTTGCAGTTTTAAGGAGTAGATTTTTTTTAAAGTTTTTACTGTATGTATATAAGGAAAACCCATGACCCCCCTAGGGTGTGGCCAGTTTTGAGACTAGAGGTATAATTTGAACAACTTGGGTAGATGATGTCATACATTAAATATCAAAGCTCTGGGCCTTGTGCTTTCAGACAAGAAGATTTTTTAAATTTGTACTTTTTAAACATCTTTTTTTTTGCCCGGTGACCTACTTATGCTACGACCAGAACCATTTGAAAAATTTTGATAGGAGACCACCCAAGGACCATTCCTGTGAAGTTTGGTTAATGTGCAGTCATTGCTTTCAGATGAGATGTTAAGAAATTGTTGACGACGGATGACGATGCATGGAGAGGGATCAGAAAAGCTCACCATGAGCACACTGTCAAGATACATCTTTTATTTAAAACACTATATTTAACAGCGGCAAATAAAATAACACTTGTAAAAAGACTTGTATTATTTTCTGTGTTTAAATTTATCAGTATATGCACTACAACTTGTGATGTTTGTGTAAAATTCTTTAGTCTTCTGAGGCCTCCAGTATAGAGAATAGTCATTATATAATAGATGAATGATGAATTAAAAAGAAGAGAAATTTAGAGTTTTAGAACTGAACTGTATTCTCTTTAGCCTTAGCAATGAAAACTAGGGTAACTCAAAGTCTGCCATTATTAGCATATCTATTACTGATCATGACTAGCATAGCCAAATGCTATGACCAATTCTTGTGCCATGAAGTACATGTATAAACTTTCTTTTCTAAATATTTTATGAGTGAGGATGAGTAAAATAAATGAAAACAGAAAGCAATACCTTTAAAAGAATGCAATTATTAGTCAAGGCTCATCTGCAAAGCATCACTGTCCACTGGAAAAGGCAAGTTCTTCACCATTCCTTGCCTGACATATACTGCCTGACATATACTGACTGCCTGACATATACTGCCTGACATATACTGCCTGAATGCTGTTAATTACACTGAGCTTTTTTTATTACTATTATGCAAGTACATGTAAGGAAAATAATTATATAAGAATGACAGATACCTTAAGCAATCTTGCTCTTAAAAGATAAATAACATAGTAATGAATTTAGGTACTATATCATGTACATGAAGAACAGTTAATAACATTTCTTATCCTGGGCATGAATCAGCAGGAGTAAGATTTTCTGACAGTATAAGAACATGTTACAGGCTGCATTTTTCTATACTGGAAAATGTAATATGATTTTTTCCATAGATATATATGTCAAGGTGGGCAATATCTGCCATGTTTCATCTCAAGTTTCTAAAATTTCTAAGAGCTGGGACCCTCATAAATGAAAGGTACTTTCTAAATGTAACATTCAAGAAATTATTTACCAGATTTTCCACATTTTTCTTGTGCATGTAATTCATGGCCACAACAACAGATGTCATCAGGCTATACCTCTCCCATAGCTGGTGGAAATAACCTGAGGAAAATAAAGCAATAATAGTGTAATGCTTTAATTGTGCTAGTAAATTAACTCCAATACATTATAAACTAATTTACAGACAATCTTGGAATCACATGATCAGACTACTCTCTAAGCAAAGAGCATATTTTATGACTAACCAGAAACAGGAACAATAACAAATGGTTTAAAGTTGCTACTTATTACATACCATTCTGCCATTAATAAATGATCTTAAAAAGCCAAAAAGAAAGATAAAATTTAGAATTTAGTCTTTTAGAATTTGAAATTTTCATTCTCCTTAGAGACAGTTATGATCATGTGACTCCATAGTATTTGTATCTGAAAACAGAAGAAAATTATTTTATTATATCAAAAAACTGATCAAGTTGGACATCATACCAGAAAGCATAAAGTCAATACTTTGTCTGTACAGACCAACATCAGGGACCTCAAGAGTTGGGACCCTCATGAATGAAAGGTAGTTTCATATATGAAAGCCACATGAAACAACCCCCTCCACCGAGTGGACTGAAGTTCATGGCACACAAACATCAATGTGAACACTTCCATGCATCTGAACATAAAATTTCTGCCCAGAAATGTTACACTTAGGAAAAACATATGGAGGAACTTTTCTGGATTACAGCTTCATCCAATACACAAACCACCAAGTCTTTACGTGAGTATGTCTGTACCACAGTCATTTGTTTAGATTTCTTCCTGATTTGTTTTAATTTATTGGTATAACAATAGCGAAAGTTGCAAGCCATCCTCCTAAAGCGACTGACTCACAAAATTTTGCTGAAATTTTTTATTCTTTCAAATTTAAGAGGATTTAATATACTATGGAAAAAATATAATATTATGCTTCTATACACCATGAAAACTGAAAAAAAAAAAGTTTTGACTTAACCCATGACCTTTCAGTCAGTAAAATGTATAGCGACGATGTAGTCCACTGAGCCACGACGTCTAGTTATTAGATTGCCTCAAAATTAATCTTACAACTAAAGTATCTACCCCGTGACTAACGGGGTAAATTTTTTACCGATAAAAGTGTGTAAAACTTTATATTTTGATGTTTTTCTGCCACAAAAACTGAGTCAGTAACTTAGTTCAGATATCTTCTTCACGATAACAGCAAGAATTTCAAGATGTATAAACATTTTCTTTTTATCATTGTCTGTGAGTCAGTCGCTTTAACAGCCAACTTTCCCTGTATTTTGGAGACAAGAGGGCCATCATGGCCCTAAATCACTCACCTGAGTCTCATTGCTCATGTTACAAATATCGTTATTGGTTTTTATAGGTGCAAGTTTAAAAAGCTTTGCAATAAGTTTGAAGACTCTGGGTGTAATGGTACTCAATTTTTTCAGCAGAAATAGTTTTACTCTACAGGCCCCAGTGACTTTGACCTTTGACCTACAGACCCCAAAACCAATAGGGTTCTTCTAATATAATTACCCTATAAAGTTTGAAGGTTCTGGGTGTAATGATCCTCCAGTTACTGAGAAGAAATAATTTTCACTCTACAGGTCCCTGTGACCTTGACTTTTGACCTACTGACCCCAAAAATGATTGGGTTCTTTTACTGAGTGAGGAAAATCATCCTATGAAGTTTGAAGGCTCTGGGAAAAATGGTACTCCAGTTACTGAGCAGAAACAGTTTTCACTGTACAGGTCCCTGTGAACTTAACCTTTGATCTATGGACCCTAAAACAATAGGGTTCTTCTAATACAATTATCCTATAAAGTTTGAAGGCTCTGGGTGTAATGGTACTACAGTTACTCTGCAGAAATAGTTTTCACTCCACAGGTCCCTGTGACCCTGAAATTTCACATATTAGCCCCCAAAACAATATGGTTCTTCTATTTAGTAAAAGCAATCATCCTATGAAGTTTGGAAGCTCTGGGCGAAATGGTTATCCTGTTATTGAGTGGAAATGGTTTTCACTCTAGAGGTCCCTCTGACCTTGACCTTTGACCCAAAACACAAAAAGGATTTTTTTGTACTCAATAAGAGCAATAACCCTGTGAAGTTTGAAGGCTTTGGGTCAACTGGTACTCCAGTTATTGAAAGGAAACAAAGTGTGAAAGACAGACAGACAAACAGACACCCATGGACAAGGCAAAAACAATATTTCTCCATCAGAAGGGCGAGGTTGGTGGCAGACATAACAACAAACAACTGAAGGTCTAGTCCTTTGGTGTTTCAGAGCAGCAGATTTTTTAAGTTTTCCCTATATAAATTCTTGTGTAAAATCAAATGACCCCCCCCTTGGCCCCTGGTGGGGCCAAATTTGACCCCAGGGGCATGATTTGAACAAACTTGGTAGAGGTCCGCACACCAAATATCTAAACTCTATGCACTGTGGTTTCTGACAAGAAGATTTTTAAAACTTTTCCTATATAACTCTTTGTAAAACATGTGACCCCTGGGAACTTGATTTCAACAAACTTGGTAGAGGTCCTCTCGACAATGCTACATACAATATATCTAAGCTCTATACCTTTAAGTTTCTGATGTGAAGACTTTTTTAACTTTTTCCTACATAACTCTATGTAAACAAGTGACCCCCGGGGCAGGGCCTATTTTGACCAAGTGGCTATGATTTGAACAAACTTAGTAGAGGTCCACTGGACAATGCTGCACACCAAATATCTAAACTCTAGGCCTTGCGGTGTCTGACAAGAAACTTTTTAAAGTTTTTTCCTATACAACTCTATATAAAACATTTGACCCTGGGGGTGGGCCATTTTTGACCCAGGAGCCATGATTTGAACAAACTTGGTAAAGGTCTACTGGACAATGCTGCACACCAAATATCTAAACTCTAAGCCTTGTGGTTTCTGACAAGAAGATTTTTTTAGTTTTCCCTATATAAATCTATGTAAAATCAACTGACCCCTAGGGTGGGGTCAGTTTTGACCCCACGGTCATAATTTGAACAAACTTGGTAGAGGTCCACTAGACGATGCTTCATTCCAAATATCTAAGATCCAGGCCTTCTGGTTTCGGAGAAGAAGATTTTTAAAGATCAAACTTTTAAAATCTAATTTTAGCTCCAGTGAACCAGAAATGCAATGGACCAGAACCATTTGAACAATCTTGGTACAGCTTCATGCAAGGAACACCCCAGGCAAGTTTTATTTAATTTGGCCCTTTGGTTTCAGAGGAGATGTCATTTGAATGAAAAGTTGACGATGGACAGACGAACTACGGACAAAGACTGATCAGAAAAGCTCACCCTGAGCACTTTGTGCTCAGTTGAGCTAGAAAGGGCTCCAGGATGAGTCTTAAACTTTGTCAAACTGGGAAAAGAAAACATAACAAGAAAACCTCAAATTGGGAAAAATTTGCCAAAACTTAAACAACTTAACCAGAACAAGAGGGCCATGATGGCCCTGGATCACTCACCTGAGTACTTTGGCTGTAGGTTTGCTGTTAAGCAGTATTTTATTTTTTAATTGAAAATATGTAAGTGCCTACAAACCAAATATGTAAAATATCAGTCAATAAATAAAGGCTCTATGACAGAAGAAATATCTATTATAAGCTATGGTGACCTTGACCTTGACCCAGTGACCTCAAACCCTACCCATGGGTAGACGTCCATGCAAGGAACCTATATACTGAATATCAAAGATATTGGTCCATAAATGAAGGCTCTATGAGGTACAGTAGATAAATCATTTTTTAGCCTCCATGACCTTTAACCTAATCTAATAATGATATTAAAGCTTGCTTCACGCCAAATTTTAAAATTCTAGGCCTTATGGTTTCAGACAAGAAGATTTTCAAAGATTTTCTTCTATACTGCTATTTAAAATTTGTGACCCCTCTGGCGGGGCCAATAGTGACCCCAGGGACATTTTTCAAACAAACTAGGTAGAGGTCCACTAGACAATGCTGCATACCAAATATCTAAGCTGTAGGCATTGAGGTTTCCAGTAAGAAGATTTTTAAAGATTGCCTTTTGTACATTTTAAGGGCCCCCGGGGTGGGGCCAATTTTGACCCCTGGGCCAACATATATACAATACTGGTAAAGGTTCTCTACACAATACTCCACACTAAATATCTAAGGTCTAGTCCTATTAGTTTGGAAGAAAAATGATTTTTCATGTTTTTCCTATTTAACTATAAGTAAACCAAGAGAACCTGGGGCATGGCCAATTTTGTCCCAGGGGACATAATTTGAACAAACTTGGTAGACATCTACTAGACAATGCTGCATACCAAATATCTAAGCTGTAGGCATTGAGGTTTCCAGTAAGAAGATTTTTAAAGATTGCCTTTTGTACATTTTAAGGGCCCCTGGGGTGGGGCCAACTTTGACCCCGGGGCCAACATATAAACAATACTGGTAAAAGTTCTCAATGCAATACTCCACACCAAATATCTAAGGTCTAGTCCTATAAGTTTCAGAGAAAAATGATTTTTCATGTTTTTCCTATTTAACTATAAGTAAACCAAGAGAACCTGGGGCGTGGCCGATTTTGACCCAGGGGATATAATTTGAACAAACTTGGTAGACATCCACTAGACAATGCTACATACCAAATATCTAAGCTGTAGGCATTGTGGTTTCTAAGAAGAAGATTTTTAAAGATTTCCTATATAAGCCTATGTTAAATCAATTGACCCCCGGGCTGGGGCCAAATTTGACCCCAGGGGCATAATTTGAACAAACTTGATAGAGGTCCACTAGACAATGCTACATACCAAATCTTAAGGCTCAGGGCCTTGTGGTTTCAGACAAGAAGATTTTCAAAGTTTTCCTTTAAGTTGCCATAGCAACCAGAGTTCTTAATGGAATTGAATTCTTTGAACAACTTTGGTAGAGCTTCATGCAAGGAACATCCCAGGTAAGTTCATTAAATTTGGCCCATTGGTTTCAGAGGAGATGTCATTTGAATAAAAAGTTGACAACGGACGGACGACGGACGGACAAAGATCAGAAAAGCTCACCCTGAGCACACTTTGTGCTCAGGTGAGCTAAAAATGCATAGAAAAGGCATATCACTGTCTTTTACTTTATAACATTTAAACTGTGTTTTGAGATTCAAAGAATTTGAAAGATGATTTTTACAAATGTATATATTTGTCCATGCACATAGTATTTTTCTGTTTAAAATTAACAGAGCTAATCCTGCTGCCTAATCAGCTGTTAAGTTCTAACTATTTCAAGCCACCTATATTACCCATAAAGTAACTTGTAAATGATAAAGTCAATGTCATTCAGACAGTCTTCCACCAAGTCTTCAGTATTTTCTAGGAATGAATAAAATTACAGTAAATCCTCAATAATGAGACCACCTCTGGGACCAGCAATAAGTCTTAATATTGAGTTGGTCCTAAAATTGAGTTCAGATGATGACATGAAGGTGTATGGTAGATTTATCGACCCAGTGTGTATTTTTTTGCGTCAATTGTAGTGTCACTGAGCATAACTTATTTGTTTTATTTGTCCTTACTTTGATAACTAATGATTTGATCAGAATAATGGTCAATATATGGTTAAATCTATATAAATTGCAAAAAATATTGTTTGGGTATACTTTTCTTTCAGTCTGTTATGTAACTTTTGCTCGGCTATCATGTTTGTATTTCTTAACTAAAGAGATCATATTCAATCAAAATAAAAATGTAAAGTGATACGTAAATCTCACAAAATTTTGGATTTTAGTGTTGCATTAATTCGTTTGCGCATCAATTAGTGACTATAACAATAGAAAATTTATCGTGCAGTAAGCAGCAGTCTACTCTAATAAGGGTGTCATAAACAATTAAACCGATAACTACCAACCTTAAAGTAAATTATCCACACCTGGATCCTTTTGACCTGTCAAATTATCAATTAACACCGATTAACACGAGGTGCCCATTATGTACATGTTTGAGTAAACAAGTTTGCCGACCTCGACCTCGAATAGCTAAAGTCAACAGCTGCCTGTTTTGTTCCGTTCTGGTCGCGGTCGTAATTTCGAGTTCAAAAAAGGTTTGTATTTTCATTCGGGACTGGAAATTGCAGTAGCAATACGCAATATTGAGTTGGTCTTATTACTGAGTTTAACTAACAATAGAATATATAGTAAACAAGAGGGCCATGATGGCCCTATATCGCTCACCTGAATATGACTGCTTTTAACAAAGTTGCTATGGACCTGGTTAATTGACCCCAGATGACCCATATTCAAACTTGGCCTAGAAATTATTGAAACAATCTTTCTGACAAATTTCAAGGTTATTTGTACTGAAAGTGTAGCCTCTAGAGTGTTAACAAGGTTTTTCCATATTTGGGCTCTGTGACCTAGTTTTTGACCCCAGATGATCCATATTCAAACTTGGCCTAGAAATTATTGAAACAATCTTTCTGACAAATTTCAAGGTTATTTGGACTGAAAGTTTTTCGATATTTAGGCTCTGTGACTTAGTTTTTGACCCCACATGACCCATATTCAAAGTTGAGCTGGAAATCAAAGAAGCAACCTTTCTGACAAACTGTCAGGTTATTTGGACTAAAAGTGTAGCCTCTAGAGTGTTAACAAGGTTTTTTACATATTTGGTCTCTGTGACCTAGTTTTTGACCAAAGATGACTCATATTAGTACTTGAGCTAGAAATCATCAAAACAACCTGTCTGACAAATTTCCAGGATATTTGGACTGAAAATGTAACCTCTGGAGTGTTAAAATGGTTTTTACATTTAAGGGCTCTGTGACCTAGTTTTTGATTCCAGATGACCGATATCCTAATCTAGGCTAGAAATCATTGAAACAACCTTTCTGACAAATTTCAAGGACATTTGGACTGAAAATGTAACCTCTAGAGCATTAACAAGTATTTTCTACTTTTTGGCCCTGTGTCCTAGTTTTTGACCCTACATAACCCATATTCAAAACTGAGCTAGAAATCATCAAAACAATCTTTCTGACAAATTTCAAGGTTATTTGAACTAAAAATGTTACCCCAATGCATGTAAACAAGGTTTTTCCATATTTGGGGTCTGTGACCTAGTTTTTGACCCCAGATGACCTTTATTCGAATCTGAGCTAGAAATCATTAAACCATTTTTTTATTTGACAAATTTCGAGAATATTTGGACTGAAAAGTAGCTTCTAGAGTGTTAACAAGTTTTTTTCTATTTTTTGGCTCTGTGACCTAGTTTTTGATTTCAGATGACACATATTCAAATTTAACCTAGAAATCATTGAAACAACCTTTCTGACAGATTCCAGGTTATTTGGACTGAAAATGTTACCTCTAGAGTGTTAACAAGGTTTTTCCATATTTGGGCTCTGTGACCTAGTTTTTGACCCAAGATGACCCAATTTTGAACTTTAGCTAAAAATCATCAAAACAACCTTTCTGACAAATTTCCAGGATATTTGGACTGAAAATGTAACCTCTAGATTGTTTACAAGGTTTTTCTATTTTTGGGCTCTGTGACCTAGTTTCTGAACCAAGATGACCCATATTCGAACTTGAGCTAGAAATCATAGAAACAACCTGTATGACAAATTTCCAGATTATTTGGACTGAAAATGTTACTTCTCCTTCTACAAGAAGATTTTCAAAGTTTTCACTATATAAGCCTATGTAAAACAAATGACCCCGGGGGGGGGGCCAAATTTGACTCCAGGGGTATAATTGGAATAAACTTGGTAGAGGTCCACTAGACAATGCTACATACTAAATCTTAAGGCTCAGGGCCTTGTGGTTTCAGACAAGAAGATTTTCGAAGTTTTTCCTATATAAGCCTATGTAAAACCAATGACCCCAGGGTTGGGCCAAATTTGACCCCAGAGCTATAATTTGAACCAACTTGGTAGGAGTCCACTAGACAATGCTACATACCAAATATCTTAGCTCTATGCTTTACGGTTTCTGACAAGAAGATTTTTAAAGTTTTTCCTATATAACTCTATGTAAAACAAGTTACCCCTGGGGCGGGGCCATTTTTGACCCAGAGGCCATGATTTGAACAAACTTGGTAGAGGTCCACTAGACAATGCTACATACTAAATCTTAAGGCTCAGGGCCTTGTGGTTTCAGACAAGAAGATTTTCGAAGTTTTTCCTATATAACTCTATGTAAAACAAGTTACCCCTGGGGCAGGGCCATTTTTGACCCAGAGGCCATGATTTGAACAAACTTGGTAGAGGTCCACTAGATGATGCTTTATACCAAATATCAAAGCTCCAGGCCTTGTGGTTTCAGACAAGAAGATTTTTAAAGATCCAACTTTTAAAATCTGTTTTTAGCTCATGTGACCCAGAAATGCAATGAACCGGAACCATTTGAACAAACTTGGTAGAGCTTCATGCAAGGAACATTCTAGGCAAGTTTCATTCAATTTTGCCCAGTGGTTTCAGAGGAGATGTCGTTTGAATGAATTGTGGACGACGGACGGACGGACGGACGGACGCCGGACAATCAAGGATCCTAAAAGCTCACATGAGCATGCTCAGGTGAGCTAAAAAATCGGGACCAGAAGAAAATGTTTGTAATATTGAGTTGGTCTATATATTGAGTTGGTCGCATCGTGAGTTTTTACTGTATAAAGGAGTAAAAATTATATGAATTGATTATTATTTATACAGTCAAATATGAGAGATATAGCACTTTATTTCATGCTTTCCAGTGTTTTATTGTAAAATATCAGATGATTATATTCTGATAAACCACTAGTGAAATTTACAAAATATAATTTTCACTGTGCCAGGACTTACTTTTTTCCCCTCACTGTACCCCAATTACAAAGAAACACAGTTCGACCGGCATATAAATGTATCCGCGTGATAGAATCAGTTGACAGTGATTGAATTTTAATACACTTAATTAAATCCAGATGAATATGAACACACATTTTATTTTGTTCAGATATCGTTTATATTATGCCACTCGTGAAAATACATAAATCTGATGGTCACTCGTGAAATAAATTTTCGATCACACATTGAAAAAATCAAATATCCTCTAAGTTTAAATTACAGATTCAGAAAAAAAGTTTAGTGTTAAGTTCAGAGCTTTATTATGACTTACTTAACACTACTGACATAAAACAACCCATGCTTTTTTTCCTTTCTACTGTTTTGCTTCTCTGATAAGTGAATATTCTCTGAAATCACTGAATAAAACATGCACAATATCTGTGATTAACATTTTTTACCCAATCTGCACATTCATATGAATTATTTTGAAGGAGAATAAAGGATTCAAGCAATAATTGGCTGTAATATTTAAAATTTGCTAACTAACTGGCAGAAGAACTAGGAAGCATTTAACATTCATATTGAACAATCTCAACAAGGAACATTTTGGAAAAGATGGGTAAGATCATTTGAACTGTTTGGAGTCACCAAGTACAGCCAAAATAGATCTCTTTGACTTTACTATTATTCAAGTTTGGAGCTTTACTTTGCAGGAAGAAGATGGCACAGACTCCTACAGAACAGTTTATAACTCTTTAAATAAATATTAACAATAAAAACACTAATGTCCTTTATGAAAGATACCAGTTCAGAGCTATGAAAAAGATTAGAAATTGTTGAAAAGTATGAGACAAAAAGCTGCCCTGTGCAAACTCAACAAGACAGATGAAAAAATTCATATCTAAGCGATTGAAAAGTGTTATTTATTCAAATTAAGAACCAAATTGTTAGAAAAGGGGAAAAGGCTTGCAGCTAGAGAAGACTTAGTAATGTACATTGTACAATTGTTTCAACTTGGAAACAAAATGGATGAAAGTGTCAAAATGGGACCTCACCTGTAGAGGATGAGCATGAAGAATGGAGCAAAATCAGTTCTACATGCTTCACAAAAGAAAATTAAGATAGAAGCTCCTGGGTATGGGAGAAATCCAAAACAGCAAGTTTTGTGTTTTATGAGCAGTAGAACTGTTCACAGGAACATGGATAAAAGTTGTCCTGCACTCAACAAAAGGTGTGATAGGTGTGCCTGTATTGCACATTTTAGCAAGTACCGTACTGTAAAACCAGGTAGGTCAACTAAGTGGAAATCAAGGAAATGGGAAAAGAAATGTGCATTTCTGTAAATATTGTGAATGAACAGTTAGGCAGTTAAAAGGAGTATTCATTTGTAGTTGATGGCATGAAATCAGAAAAGGTACTCTTTCATTGAACAATAGTGATGTACAATTTGTTACTGATTTGGAAGACTCAATAAATGTGACACAGACTTGTGATAGTCACTAAAACATTAGGTGTAAAACTGAGAAAAAAAGACAGAATTTTGTATCTATATGGAGCTGAGAAACCACTTAATCTTCTTGGGATATTTACTGTAGATGCGACAATACAAACAGGACAGGAAAGGGTCTGCTTTGCCAGGCAAAGGCTTCAGAAATTGGAATATGTTTGGTACAGAAGGACATTTAGAGTACAACAGTTGTTTAAGAGGGGTTAAACTATCAGTAGATGAAACAGTCAAACCTGTACCATACAAGATGTATTTAATTCTGTTTGACTTCAACATAAAGTTTGTAATAAGTTTGATGAATGAGAGACAATGGAATCATAGAAACAGTGAAAGAAAGAGTTCATGGGTTATTCCAGCTATCACAGTTACAAACAATGTTGGCAAAGTCGAAATTTGTGTGGATATGAGGCAGGCTTACATAGCTATTCATTGAGAAAGGTGTCTAAAACCTACTGCGGTATTAGGAAATCTGATCTGACAGCTTTCCATCAGCTTGAGTTAGATCCTTCTTCAAGACACATTAGAACTTCAGTGACTCAGACAGGCTTCAATTGATACACAAATTTGAACTTTATGTCAATGCCACTAAAAAGAATCAGAAAATTATTTCACAAGTGTTTGTAGACTGTCACAGGGTTGAAAATTTAGTGGATGACCTGACTGTTCATGCAAAAACTAAACAACAACATGAATATTTCAAAGATTAAATGACAATCATGCCAAATGTCAATTTGGAATGGACAGATTGTTTATGCAATATGTATTGTCAAAAGATGACACTGAACCTACAAAGGAACAGGTACAAGCAGCTCCAAGACCAATGAATGCAAAAGAAACAAGAAGTTTTCTTGGCATTCTTAGCTTTAGTTAAAGATTTATTTTGAGTATTCCAAAGTAACTGAAGATTTGCCAAAACTCACCAGAAAAAATGCTAGTTTTGAATGGGGAGAAAAGCAGGTAAACAATTTCATTTCTGGGCATTGAAAGAAACTTTGTGCAAACTCTAGGCTTGATGCTGCAGAAATGCAACTGATTTCTTGTAGCTCATGAGACGGACTTGGTGCTATCTTAGTGCAGAAGCAAAATGGTGAACAAGAACAATGATTTCAGTTACAGAAAAGGAAGCTTTAGGTATTGTTTGGGTCTACCAGAAGTTTTATATGTATTTGTATAGCATACAAATAGAAACGCTTTGAGATTGTAACAGACCATGAGCCACCGACTGTTTAGCTTGCCTGTAAGTCAAGACCAAGTGCAAGAATTGAAAAAGTGAATGCTGAGACTGATACCATACTCATACACAATCAACTATAATTCATGAGCAAGAAAATGTTGTGAGTGCACTTCCCAGATTAGTGGCAGAAAAATCGGTTTTCTGGAAAGGATATTTTCCTCAAGATTAATTAACAAGAGGGTCATGATGGGCATATATATCGCTCACCTGAATATGACTGCTTTTAACAAAGTTGCTATGGACCTGGTTAATTGACCCAGATGACCCATATTCAAACTTGACCTAGAAATTATTGAAACAATCTTTCTGATATATTTCTAGGTCATTTGGACTGAAAATGTAGCCTCTAGAGTGTTAACAAGGTTTTTCAATATTTGGGCTCTGTGACCTAGTTTTTGACCCCAGATCATCCATATTCAAACTTGAGCTAGAAATCATCAAAAGAACCTTTCTGACAAATTTTCAGGTTATTTGGAATTAAAATCTTAACTCTAGAGTGTTAACAAGGTCTTCCATATTTGGACTCTGTGACCTAGTTTTTGACCAAAGATCACCCATATTAGTACTTGAGCTAGAAATCATCAAAACAACCTGTCTGACAAATTTCCAGGATATTTTGACTGAAAATGTAACCTTTGGAGTGTTAAAATGGTTTTTACATTTATGGCTCTGTGACCTAGTTTTTGATCCCAGATGACCCATATCCTAACCTAGGCTAGAAATCATTGAAACACCCTTTCTGACAAATTTCAAGGATATTTGGACTGAAAATGTAACCTCTAGAGCATTAACAAGGTTTTTCTACTTTTTGACCCTGTGACCAAGTTTTTGACCCCAGATAACCCATATTCAAAACTCAGCTAGAAATCATTAAAACAATCTTTCTGACAAATTTCAAGGTTATTTGAACTGAAAATGTTACCTCAATGAGTGTTAACAAGATTTTCCATATTTGGGGTCTGTGACTTAGTTTTTGACCCCAGATGACCTTTATTCGAATCTGAGCTATAAATCATTAAAACATCCTTTCTGACAAATTTCAAGAATATTTGGACTGAAAAGTAGCTTCTAGAGTGTTAACAAGTTTTTTTTTTCTATTTTTGGGCTCTGCGGCCTAGTTTTTGACTCAAGATGACCCATATTCAAATTTAAGCTAGAAATCATTGAAACAACCTTTCTGACAGATTTCCAGGTTATATGGACTGAAAATGTTACCTTTACAGTGTTAATAAGGTTTTCCATATTTGGGCTCTGTGACCTAGTTTTTGACCCCAGATGACACATATTCAAACTTGATCTAGAAATAATCAAAACAACCTTTCTGACAAATTTCTGGGATATTTTGACTGAAAATGTAACCTCTAGAGTGTTAACAAGGATTTTCTGTTTTTGGGCTCTGTGACCTAGTTTTTGAACCCAGATGACCAATATTCGAACTCGAGCTAGAAAATCATAGAAACAACCTGTCTGACAAATTTCAAGATTATTTGGACTGAAAATGTTACTTCTCCTTCTACAAGAAGATTTTCGAAGTTTTCACTATATAAGCCTATTAAAACCAATGACCCCGGGGTGGGGCCAAATTTGACCCAAGGGGTATAATTTGAACAATCTTGGTAGAGGTCCACTAGACAATGCTACATACCAAATCTTAAGGCTAAGGCCCATGTGGTTTCAGACAAGAAGATTTTCAAAGTTTTTCATATATAAGCCTATGTAAAACCAATGACCCCAGGGTGGGGCCAAATTTGACCCCAGAGGTATAATTTGAACAAACTTGGTAGAGGTCCACTAGACAATGCTATATACCAAATATCTAAGCTCTATGTCTTACAGTTTCTGACAAGAAGATTTTTAAAGTTTTTCCAATATAATTCTATGTAAAAGAAGTTACCCCTGGAGCGGGGCCATTCAGGGTCAATGATTTGAACAAACTTGGTAGAGGTCTACTAGACAATGCTGCACATCAAATATCTTAACTCTAGGCCTTGTGGTTTCTGACAAGAAGATTTTTAAGTTTTCCCTATATAACTCTATGTAAAATCAACTGACCCCTGGGGTGGGGTCAGTTTTGACCCCAGGATCATAATTTGAAGAAACTAGGTAGAGGTCCACTAGATAATGCTTCATACCAAATATCAAGGCTCCAGGCCTTGTGGTTTCAGTAAGAAGATTTTTAAAGATCCAACTTTAAAAATCTGTTCTTAGCTCCAGTGACCCAGCAAAGCCATGGATCGGAACCATTTGAACAATCTTGGTAGAGTTTCATGCAAGGAAAATCCCAAGCAAGTTTCATTAAATTTGGCCAGGTGGTTTCAGAGGAGATGTTGTTTGAATGAATTGTGGACGACGGACGGACGGCGGACAACCACCAATCCTAAAAGCTCAAATGAGCACTACATGCTCAGGTGAGCTAAAAACTTGCATGAAATTTGGGTCAAAAGCAACAAGACTGAAAATGCCCTGCTTGTGAGTAAAATCCTAAAATATTTTATGAAACACACAACTAGAAAATATATATACCAGGGCTTTACATTGGGAAATTGGGAAATCCTAACTATTCCATTATGTTACTTTGGAAGGACAGGATTTGTAAGTGACCAGTTACCACATTAAGGTTTCATCATCAAAATTAAAATTTCTAGTATCTGGGAAGAAATATCAGCTTTTGGAAAATTTTGCTGCCTGACAATTTGGAACACATTATTTTCAGTTGGAAAGTAACTTGTAATTGGCTTTTTTCTATAAATGGATATAAAAGCCAGTGATTTTCTGTAAATTTCTGATGACTACCCTAGCTGCCACAAAGTCTGCAATACTAATAAGAGCTGAATAATTAGAAGTATCATAGTAACAATATACACATCCATTAACCTCTTGAAGATAAACAATTTTAATCCTTTTGTTTCTTAGATTAAGTTAAAAACTAAGGTATTCCATTATGAAATCATTTCAATCCTGGTAAAAAGAAGTTCTAGTTGTCCTTTATACAAAGGGAAATTCACAGCACCTAGCATCTATAGATAACAACTATTTTCAAGATGTAAAAACTGGTTTTATTAATATAGAGGTCTTGTAAAAATATGTAAGTCAATTTGTTTATCACACATGTTTTATTTTGTCATATAAGCTATCAAATTTTGCAAAAATGTATTTGGACAGTTTCCTGTTAGTATTCCCCTGTTTATAACTAGTAGAAGGCAGCTAGTTTCAACAAGGTCAGAGTTGTGACCTCTTGTATTTTTGGGGGGTTATTGGGTATTATCAATTTGCTGAACATTTCCTAAACTTTTCCAAAGAAATATTATGTTTATTCAATATATGATATTTCAAAGAATACAGATTCTTTCACCAAGAATCAAATGCATTCATTTCTGCCTTTCTGTAAATATCATCAGACACATGAGTAAGACTTATCATTAGATTTATACAACCAGAGTATTGTCCCTTACAATACTCTGTTACATTATGTCTTTGTGACTCAAGCAAGAATGTGAAATTAAGATTTTCATCAATTTTCTTGACATTTTTATTGAAAAAAATTTCAAGTTTGCTGCTTCTCATCAAGCTTCATACAACAGCATCATCATTTCCAATCATATAAACATTAACAGTTATCTTGTGCACAGCCAAACTATGCTTGCAAGGTCCCATTTATTTTACAGTAACACTTAATAACATGCCACAAAGACAATCCAGCAAAAACAAATGAAATGTACTTTAGGTATGACATGCAATGCAAATGTGTGTGTGCAAAATTTCTTCAAGGCAGAAGAAACTGAATTATTTATCAAAATTAACACAATAATGACACTTTACCCCCAAAAAAATCTTTTTCCCAATTCTTTCCTATTGGCAAGGAAGTTTCAAATGATAAATCAATTTGAAAGATATTGTCAGATACTGCAAGACAGGGAACAAGAATTCTAAGATGTCATGGCATAAAAATAAACCAATTTTGTCCAACACTTCAGAGAGAACAAAATATCTGTTTCCTTCTTTGTCCAAATATAAGTCACATACAAAAATCTTAAAAAATTTCTTGGAAAAGTGCTTAACATGTTACTTAAACCTAGGTCATTTTCCTAAACTCAAGGAGGCCTTCTTTTTTTGTATACTAGAGATACACAAAAGTGACAATTCTGGGAAGTCATTATTTGTTTCAGAAAAATGTGATCCACAACAGGCTGATGCCCTGAAAAGGGCAATTGAAAGTCAGTGCCCTGAAAAGGGCAGTTGGAGTCAATGCTCTGAAATGGGCAATTGGAGTCAATGCCCTGAAAAGGGCAGGTGAAAGTCAATGCCCTAAAAAGGGCAGTTGGAGTCAATGCTCTGAAAAGGGCAATTGGAGTCAATGCCCTGAAAAGGGCAGGTGGAAGTCAATGCCCTGAAAAGGGCAGTTGGAGTCAATGCCCTGAAAAGGACAGTTGAAAGACAATGCCCTGAAAAGGACAGTTGAAAGACAATGCCCTGAAAAGGGCAGGTGGAAGTCAATGCCCTGAAAAGGGCAGTTGAATTGTGATGCCCTGATAAGGGCAGTTAAAAATTGATGCCCTGAAAAGGGCAGTTGAATGGTGATGCCCTGATAAGGGCAGTTAAAAATGAATGCCCTGAAAAGGGCAGCTGGAAGTCCATACCCTGAAAAGGGCAGTTAGAAGCAGTTGAGTGTATTCAAACTGAAACTAAGAGGTGAGCCAACAACAGATCCATCGCATATTTAACACAATTTAAATTCTTTGGTGTTATTAAGTGAACAGGATCTTGTCCACTATATTCAAAGGCATTGACAGATCTATCACATGTTTAGCACAATTTATATTCTGGGGTGACAATGACACTGACATAGTATTAAGGAAACAGAACCTTTTTAGTTTTAACTATTTTCAATGAACTTATAGAAAGGTGCACAGATATTGTTCTCCAGCATCAAAACAAAAACAAAATAGACATTATTTAGAAAAGCTTGGTAATGTTTTTTGATAAAGACTTTGCCAATCATTTGTATGGCATGCAACAAACCTTAAACTTGTTTAACACTATGAAATGTTGAACATCTGGTAGAAATGTTCTTTCATTCTTGTTCACTATCTCAAGTGATGTACAGCAGAATTGCTGTCAACATTTTTTTTTCATTTATGTTTATAGTATTAACAACATGGTGTGAACCAACTATTCATTCTATTCTTTAAACTCTTTATAGAGCAATACATTTTCAAGATTTATGTCTATATGCTCTGAAAGTATTTTATCATCCAATTTTGAACTGGCATACAATTATTATTTAAGTTTTACTCTAACATCTATGTGGCATACTTTAAATGTCTCTGTTATTTGTGATTAACAATTATAATTGTATTACCAACCAAAAATCACATGGCCTACACAATGTTTGGCTTTAATTATCTGAATTCTTACCCTCTGCAATATCACTTAGCATGGTTTTACACTAAGATTTTTAATCCTGCTCCATGTTGAGTGTCCATTTTTTTTCTAATCTATGACATTCAATTACACTCAGTGCTGACAACTTAATTTCAAAGACTTTTTAAGTCACAGATACATAATATGTATATCAGTCCAAGAGTGACTGCATTTTTTTGTAGCAACAAGGCTCTGAGGAGTTACAATCAAAGCAGACACAGGGGAGTTGAAAAACTGACCATTATGATACCACCACACTTGTCCTTGTTCAGGACAGTGAAAAGTTTTAATTATTTAAATAATTAATCATGTTAATTAAGATTCTGTTTGAGGCATAAATCTGTAATCCTATCATGACTTAACTAAAAAATTAAAGGAAATTTACATGGTACTGTTTAGAAGTGCAGAGTAACAAATCTTAACTCTTCTGTGGTATTCTAAAGAGTCATTGCCCTTTGTTAAAATTTCTTACTAAAACTTTATCCATAGCATAACTTTGTAACCATCTGATGTACTGACTTGACACTATAAGGGTGACTAAATGGCACTGAGGCAATGCAAATCTTATCTCTTTTCCCATTTATAACAAAGCACTGAAACATGAGATAACTGTATGATTATCAGGAGACAAACTGAGCTAAAGAACTATAACTCAGTCACAGCTTCATGTCCTTCCCAAAACAAAAACCATTCGTAAGGGACATGTTCATGTCAAAATTATGACAGTCTCTTGTTAACACTGTAATAAAAACTGAATAGGAACTCAACATATTCCTTTCAGTGAATTTTTATGACAATGATGTTACTGTAATTACACCAACTCGAATATCCACTTAGTACAGACACACAATTAGATTTATACCTGGAAGAACGTAAATCCAAGTAATTCCAAAGCATACAATCATTTTCTTCTCAGAATCTGGTTTTCAGACAAAGCTATTTTCCAAAGACTGTCAAATATTTCCTCAGCCAAGGTCCCTTGCATAAAGGTAAAAGACATGCTTAGATATCTTTTTGAATTTCTTGAGTCTAGGCCGTAACTCTGTCATGTATAGACAGACATAACATGTCAATTTGGCACAAAGAATGAGTTAGGTGGTTTGGGGAGCATCCTTCAGTGATACTCTAAGGTCCACATTTTTGACACAGCTCATGAATTGTTAGCATATATAGGCTTTAATTAAAAGTTACCACAACTTAACCTTTCTCACTCTTCTAAGTCACAAGAATGTTGTTAAGCAGTTAAAGATAATGAACTGCACATAAACTCATAAGAGTCCAAAATCAGCAACCATGATAAACTAGCATCCAATCTTCTGAAAAAGATACACAATACTTGCCAAAAGAGGACTACCAAACAGAATTGAAACATTCTGTGCAATATAGGACTTCATTCTCTAAGTTTGACAGTGTTAACTAAATACACTACTTCACCAAGTGTATCTGAATTCTGAGCTGCATCTACTCATGATTTCAGAGAGCAAACTAAGTAAAATAAAGACTTCAGGAGTTTATTATCTTACAACAGCAGAAATCACTGACAATGAAAATTGTTTATGTATGTGGAGGAATAATTGAATAATGACTGTCTTCTAACATAAACAAAGCCAGGAATACTAAGGAGCTTAGGCATAAGCAAACAAGGGTGACATTGTCACAAAATATGCCCATCACAAAAGCTTTAGGTGGAGATGTGGGCATTAGGGATAGGAAGTGTTAGCAGGCAAGAAAGTTTCTATTCTTGGCATCTTCTTGTTAAATGAGCACAAAAGTAATTAGTAATAATGAAGGTATGTACAGGACTTGATATAAATTAAGATTCAGTAACAAAATGTAACAAGCCTAAAAACAATGCAAGCAATGAATGTGACATTTTATAGAAAAGCAGGTTAAAATTTAAGAACAAGTACAATGTATATGTCTTCTGAAGTAATTAGTTCATATACCAAGAAAGATTTGTAGTATACGGTCACTTGAATATAATCGTGTACACTAACACTATCACTTGAATATAATTGTGTACATTAACACTATCACTTGAATATAATTGTGAACACTAATAGTACAGTGAGATTTTAGGACATTTATGTAACTGGCAAAATCTCTAGAATTCAGACAATATCATACCTTTTATCTGGATATTAAATCATCTCTAGTGACCTTGACTTTGCAAATATTACCTAAATTACACGTGTCACACATCCATTTATGATAATGACCATTTGTTTTACAATCCCTCAATAAAGGATGATTAAATGGTCCCTATTCACAGTTTGATATTTTTATCTGACTTTTAAGTGAGACACTCTGCCTTACAATGTTGAACATTTATGCCAAGTTATATCAAAATCCCTCTATGCATGTAGAAGTTTTGCTCTTGACAAGCGTTCTTCACTGAGCTCTTACGGTGACCTTGACCTTTGACCTAGAGACCTGCATCATGTATTGGGCACTTTGTCTCAAGGTGTTGAACATTTCTATGAAGTTTTATTAAAATTACTTCATGCATGTAGGAGATATGCTTCAGACAAAATCTTGCTATTTCATCATCTCTAGTGACCTTGACCTTGCATATATTAGCCTAAATATCATGTGTCACACCTGGTGTCATGATAGTGACCAATTATGATATAATCCATCAATAAATGATGCTTGAATGGTAATTATTCAGATGTTCATAATAATGTCTGAACTTTGACCTCTATGCTGCACACCAAATATCTAAACTCTAGGCTTTGTGGTTTCTGACAAGAAGATTTTTAAAACTTCCTATGGTCACCTGAGAATGAAAAGGTTCTATCTGACATTTTGATCAAAAATGAGATTTAGGCATTTCTGAGAGCCATTTATTGATTAGCAACTTTTGTAAAAATATCTTAGCTTTATTCAAAACAAGAGGGCCATGATGGCCCTGGATCGCTCATCTGAGTACTTAGGTTTGCTGTTAAGCAGTATTTCATTTTTTAATTGAAAATATATAAGTGCCTACAAACCAAATATGTAAAATATCAGTCAATAAATAAAGGCTCTATGACAGAAAGTAGAAATATCTATTATAAGCTATGGTGACCTTGACCTTGACCCAGTGACCTCAAACCCTACCCATGGGTAGAGGTCCATGCAAGGAACCTCTATACTGAATATCAAAGATATTGGTCTATAATTGAAGGCTCTATGAGGTACAGTAGATAAATCTACTTTTAGCCTCCGTGACCTTTAACCTAATCCAATAATTTGAAAAAGCTTGATAAAGCTTGCTTCATGCCAAATTTTAAAATTCTAGGTCTTGTGGTTTCAGACAAGAAGATTTTTAAAGATTTTCTTCTATATTGTTATTTAAAACTTGTGACCCCTCGGGCGGGGGCCAATAGTGACCCTAGGGACATTTTTCTAACAAACTTGGTAGAGGATCCACTAGACAATGCTACACACCAAATATCTAAGCTCTATAACTTACGGTTTCTGACAAGAAGATTTTTTTTAGATTTTCTTATATAACTCTATGTAAAACTAGTGGCCCCTGGGGCTGGGCCATTTTTGACTCAGAGGCATAATTTGAACAAACTTGGTAGAGGTCCACTAGACAATGCTACACACCAAATATCTAAGCTCTATAACTTACGGTTTCTGATAAGAAGATTTTTTTAAGATTTTCCTATATAACTCTATGTAAAACAAGTGACCCCCTGGGGCGGGGCCATTTTTGACCCAGAGGCCAGGATTTGAACAAACTTGGTAGAGGTCCACTAGACAATGCTACATTCCAAATATCTTAACTGTAGGCCTTCTTGTTTCTGACAAGAAGATTTTTTAGTTTTTCCTATATAACTCTATGTAAAACAAGTGACCCCCGGGGGGGCCATTTTTGATACAGAGGCCAGGATTTGAACAAATTTGGTAGAGGTCCACTAGACAAAGCTTCACACCAAATATCTAAGCTCTATAACTTATGGTTTCTGACAAGAAGATTTTTTAAGATTTTCCTATATAACTCTATGTAAAACTAGTGGCCCCTGGGGCGGGGTCATTTATGATCCAGAGGCCATGATTTGAACAAACTTGGTAGAGGTCCACTAGACAATGCTTCACACAAAATATCTAAGCTCTATAACTTACGGTTTCTGACAAGAAGATTTTTTAAGATTTTCCTATATACAATGTAACTCTATGTAAAACTAGTGAGTGGCCCCTGGGGCGGGGCCATTTTTGACCCAGAGGGCAGGATTTGAACAAACTTGGTAGAGGTTCACTAGACAATGCTACACACCAAATATCTAAGCTCTATAACTTACGTTTTCTGACAAGAAGATTTTTTAAGACTTTCCTATATAACTCTATGTAAAACTAGTGGCCCCTGGGGCGGGGTCATTTTTGACCCAGAGGCCAGGATTTGAACAAACTTGGTAGATGTCCACGAGGCAATGCTAGACACCAAATATCTAAGCTCTATAACTTACGGTTTCTGACAAGAAGATTTTTTTTAGCTTTTCCTATATAACTCTATGTAAAACTAGTGGCCCCTGGGGCGGGGCCATTTTTGACCCAGAGGAAAGGATTTGAACAAACTTGGTAGAGGTCCACTAGACAATGCTACACACCAAATATCTAAGCTCTATAACTTACGGTTTCTGACAAGAAGATTTTTTTAAGATTTTCCTATATAACTCTATGTAAAACAAGTGACCCCTGGGGCGGGGCCATTTTTGACCCAGAGGCCATGATTTGAACAAACTTGGTAGAGGTCCACTAGACAATGCTACATACCAAATATCTTAACTCTAGGCCTTGTGGTTTCTGACAAGAAGATTTTCAAGTTTTCCCTATATAACTCTATGTAAAATCAACTGACCCCTGGGGTGGGGTCAGTTTTGTCCCCAGGGACATAATTTGAACCAACTTGGTAGAGGTCCACTAGATGATACTTCATACCAAATATCAAAGCTCCAGGCCTTGTGGTTTCGGAGAAGAAGATTTTTAAAAATCCAACTTATAAAATCTATTTTTAGCTCCAGTGAACCAGAAATGCAAAGGACCAGAACCATTTGAACAATCTTGGTAGAGCTTCATGCAAGGAACATCCCAGGCAAGTTTCATTAAATTTGCCCCATTGGTTTCAGAGGAGATGTCGTTTGAATGAAAAGTTGACGACGGACGGACGACGGACAAAGACCGATCAGAAAAGCTCACCCTGAGCACTTTGTGCTCAGGTGAGCTAAAAATGGATGAGATATTGAAAAGAAATCAAATGACCTATCTCCATTAAACAAAATTTTTTAGCGGTGAAAGGTCTCAACTGACTGTAGGTCGGTGGTAAAAGGGTGCATTAAGCAAATAGGCCTTTTTCATGGTAAACACTTTCTTCAATTACTCTGTTATGTTTATAGTAAAAAGTTCTATTTGGCAAATAGGCCCTTTTCCTCCAAACAGGAATTGTAACAAGTGAAACATACACCCTTGTTATCTTGATCAATTAGGAATGGTTCTAGATGAGTTTTATCAAATCTGTATCATTTTGTGAAGGACTGTTAACAAGAATGACTATTCTCTATACTGGAGGCCTCAGAAGACTAAAGAATTTTACACAAACATCACAAGTTGTAGTGCATATACTGATAAATTTAAACACAGAAAATAATACAAGTCTTTTTACAAGTGTTATTTTATTTGCCGCTGTTAAATATAGTGTTTTAAATAAAGATGTATCTTGACTGCAATCATACTACAATTGATAACGTGCTGTACGTCCAACCCCTCTAAAAGAACTATTATTATAATTTAGTGTGCCTTTAAATGTGATTTTAATGGCTATTTCTGGTCAATCATTTTAAATATTGCTAATCGTTAATTTCTTATTTAATTATCAGGTTTTTTTACTTATCTTTCTATATCATCCGGTAAGTTGAGGTGATCACAATATATTCCTACAACAATTTAGCCTCAGATAAAATGGTCCAAGGTCAAAATGATGCTGGATCTTGTAAGCTTTTAGACACAAATATAAATGACAAATGCCAAAATCATAAATATTGGATCCTGGGAATATAGAAACTGAGCTAACAGATAAGGGTCACAATAATACTTGACCTTGTGAGAATTTATACACAGAAGTGACTGTCAAGTGCCAAATTGATGTTGGATCTTGTAAGAATTTATACGCAGAAGTGACTGTCAAGTGCCAAATTGATGTTGGATCTTGTGAGAATTTATACGCAGAAGTGACTGTCAAGTGCCAAATTGATGTTGGATCTTGTGAGAATTTATACGCAGAAGTGACTGTCAAGTGCCAAATTGATGTTGGATCTTGTGAGAATTTATACACAGAAGTGACTGTCAAGTGCCAAATTGATGTTGGATCTTGTGAGAATTTATACACAGAAGTGACTGTCAAGTGCCAAATTGATGTTGGATCTTGTGAGAATTTATACACAGAAGTGAGTGTCAAGTGCCAAATTGATGTTGGATCTTGTGAGAATTTATACACAGAAGTGACTGTCAAGTGCCAAATTGATGTTGGATCTTGTAAGAAGTTCTAACAATGATCAGAATGAGACTGCATGTTCTGATGATGAAAGTGAAGGAATAGTGGATTATTGCTCCAGTTCTTCAGATGCTGCCACTGCATGTTCTGATGATGAAAGTGAAGGAATAGTGGATTATTGCTCCAGTTCTTCAGATGCTGCCACTGCATGTTGTAATGATGAAAGTGAAGGAATAGTGGATTATTGCTCCAGTTCTTCAGATGCTGCCACTGCATGTTCTGATGATGAAAGTGAAGGAATAGTGGATTATTGCTCCAGTTCTTCAGATGCTGCCACTGTATGTTCTGATGATGAAAGTGAAGGAATAGTGGATTATTGCTCAAGTTCTTCAGATGCTGCCACTGCATGTTCTGATGATGAAAGTGAAGGAATAGTGGATTATTGCTCCAGTTTTTCAGATGCTGCCACTGCATGTTCTGATGATGAAAGTGAAGGAACAGTGGATTATTGCTCCAGTTCTTCAGATGCTGCCACTGTATGTTCTGATGATGAAAGTGAAGGAATAGTGGATTATTGCTCCAGTTCTTCAGATGAATATATGCCACTTCTAAATTACCAAAAAAAAAGTTTGAAGCTGAAAGAAAGGAAGCCAGTTGATGAAAGTTACTAGATGATACTGGGTTTTCGGATGATACTGACAATGACAAAACATATAACCCATAGAAAGATGTAAATTCCACAAATTCTAAAGTCAAAGAATAAGTCAAAAACATAGAAAAGAAACACCAATATTCCTCAAGTCATTGAAACAAATCATGGAAGAAACAAACATCAACAATCAAGACAAGTTTTTTAAAAATCAACAAAAAATGTTCAAGCACTTAGCACTATAAACTGAAGAAAAACTTTCGGAATGACACAAGAAAGCAGAAAGTAAAAAGCTGTGAATCAACGGAGGTTAACAAAGCAATGACGAAAAGCAGAGCCATTGCAACATAAAAGACCAAACAAGAGGGCCATGATGGCCCTGTATCGCTCACCTGAGTATGACTGCTTTTAACAAAGTTGCTATGGACCTGGTTAATTGACCCAAGATGACCTATATTCCAACTAGACCTAGAAATTATTGAAACAATCTCTTTGACAAATTTCAAGGTTATTTGTACTGAAAATGTTACCTCTAGAGTGTTAACAAGGTTTTTCCATATTTGGGCTCTATGACCTAGTTTTTTAACCTAGATGTCCCATATTCGAACTTGACCTAGAAATTATTGAAACAATCTCTCTGACAAATTTCCAGGATATTTGGACTGACAAAGTAGCCTCTAGAGTGTTAACAAGGTTTTTCGATATTTAGGCTCTGTGACCTAGTTTTTGACCCCAGATAAACCATATCCAAACTCGAGCTACAAATCATCAAAACAACCATTCTGACAAATTTCCAGGACATTTGGAGTGAAAATGTAGCCTCTTGAGTGTTTACAAAGTTTTTCGATATTTGGGCTCCGTGACCTAGTTTTCCTCTCCAGATGACCCATATTCAAACTTGAGCTAGAAACCATAGAATTAAGCTTTCTGACAAATTTTCAGGTTATCAGGAATTAAAATGTTACCTCTTGAGTGTTAACAAGGTTTTACCATATTTGGGCTCTGTGACCTAGTTTTTGACCCAAGATAACCCATACTCCAACTTGAGGTAGAAATCATCAAAGCAACCTGTCTGACAAATTTCCAGGATATTTAGACTGAAAATGTAACCTCTGGAGTGTTAAAAAGGATTTTTAATATTTGGGCCATGTGACCTAGTTTTTGACCCCAGGTGACCCATATTTAGATTTGACCTAGAAATCGTCAAAGCAACCTTTCTGACAAATTTCCAGATTATTTGGGCTGAAAATGTAACCTCTAGAGTGTTAACAAGATTTTTCTATTTTTGGGCTCTGTGACCTAGTTTTTGACCCCAGATGACCCAATTTTGAACGTGAGCTAAAAATCATCAAAACAACTTTTCTGACAAATTTCCAGGATATTTGGACTGAAAATGCAACCTCTAGAGTGTTAACAAGGTTTTTCTATTTTTGGGCTCTGTGACCTAGTTTTTGAACCCAGATGACCCATATTTGAACTTGAGCTAGAAATCATAGAAACAACCTGTCTGACAAATTTCCAGATTATTTGGTCTGAAAATGTTACTTCTCCTTCTACAAGAAGATTTTCAAAGTTTTCACTATGTAAGCCTATGGAAAACCAATGACGCCGGGGTGGGGCCAAATTTGACTCTATGGGTATAATTGGAACAAACTTGGTAGAGGTCCACTAGACAATGCTACATACTTAATCTTAAGGCTCAGGACCTTGTGATTTCAGACAAGAAGATTTTCGAAGTTTTTCCTATAAAAGCCAATGTAAAACCAATGACCCCTGGGTGGGGCCAAATTTGACCCCAGAGGTATAATTTGAACAAACTTGGTAGAAGTCCACTAGACAATGCTACATACCAAATATCTTAGCTCTATGCCTTATGGTTTCTGACAAGAAGATTTTTAAAGTTTTTCCTATATAACTCTATGTAAAACAAGTTACCCCTGGGGCGGGGCCATTTTGGACCCGGAGGCCATGATTTGAACAAACTTGGTAGTGGTCCACTAGACAATGCTGCACACCAAATATCTTAGCTCTATGCCTTATGGTTTCTGACAAGAAGATTTTTAAAGTTTTTCCTATATAACTCTATGTAAAACAAGTTACCCCTGGGGCGGGGCCATTTTTGACCCCAGGATCATAATTTGAACAAACTTGGTAGAGGTCCACTAGATGATGCTTTATACCAAATATCAAAGCTCCAGGTCTTGTGGTTTCTGACAAGAAGATTTTTAAAGATCCAACTTTAAAAATCTGTTTTTAGCTCCTGTGACCCAGAAATGCAATGAACCGGAACCATTTGAACAAACTTGGTAGAGCTTCATGCAAGGAACATTCAAGGCAAGTTTCATTAAATTTTGCCCAGTGGTTTCAGAGGAGATGTCGTTTGAATGAATTGTGGACGACGGACGGACGGACGGACGGACGGACGGACGCCGGACAATCAAGGATCCTAAAAGCTCACATGAGCATGCTCAGGTGAGCTAAAAAAAGCAATACTATTGAGGAAGGAATAGCCATTTTACAAAGAAGTGGTCACTGGAATGCCAGTTTAGCAGATTAGTTTAGTTGCTGATAAATTGAACTGCTTATTACAGATATACTCAAGTTCCTTTACAACACCTTTTATAAGTATTAAAAATAAGCCATCTTCATAGGAGCAGGACAGCATCTACAAGTTAGTTGAGATCGTGTACTCGGTGGTCAGACAAGATGAGCATTATGATTACAATTCCAGAAAACTCTGATTTTGAAGATGATGCATTTTAAAATGATAAAGTGTAGCTTAAGAGTAGTTAAGTACTTGATTGAATCTTTTTTTTGTTGGATGAAATGTTTGCATTTTATATTAATTTTATGTCAGTTTTGTAACTGGTTCCAGTATGGCTTAAATTTTCATTTACTGAAGTGAAATAGTTTGTTTGCAAGTTTTTCCTGTGTGAACTTGATGTAAAACTATATAAGTTATTGCATTTATTAGTTTCAATGTTTATGGTAAAAGGTTGTGTATGAAACCTTTTACACTTACCATGTGAATAGTTTTGAGAAAATGTGAAAAAGAAAAGGTTTTATTTGACAAATATGCCTATATATTAGGAATGATAAGCTGAAATGTTTTAAGGCATTAGGGCGTATCTGCAACATAGAATCTTTTCTTGGCACAGTTTGATAAAATAAGTATTGTAGAAAAAGGGCCTACATTATTGATTATATTGATTGATCTATTGAACATTAAGTGTGGCTGTACCTTACAAAATGAAGGTTTAAACAAGCATAATACATTATGCAAAAGTTTGTTTATAAAAAACTTACCCGTGATTTTTAAAATCAGTCATAACCTTTCAACTCAATTTTCTCAAAATTATGAAAAAGTCAGATAGAACCTTTTCATTCTCAGGTGATGCTATATAACTCTATGTAAAACGTGACCACTGGGGCGGAGCCTTTTTTGACCCAGGGGCCATGATTTCAACAAACTTGATAGAGGATATAGTAGACAATGCTGTACACCAAATATCTTAACTCTAGGCTTTGTGGTATCTGAAAAGATTTTTCAAGTTTTTCCTATATAACTCTATGTAAAACATGTGACCACTGGGGGAGGGCCATTTTTGACCCAGGGGCCATGATAGTTAAATTTCAAGCTGCCTATATTCAGTGGCAATTTCCTAAATAAATTTTGTAGAGATTTTCCATGTTAGAACAATGCTAATGGTGAATTTAAATTACCTGTATATTATCTCATTATTGTCTTTCTTGCTGTATACATATATGTGTTTATGTTGATAATTCAGTCATTCAGTCAGATAACATTGTTTTCATAATACAAAAAATCATGTTTTATTAATTAATATCATGATGTGTATGTATATACTGTATATATATGTTGACTGTATAAAACTATATTATGTTGAGGCCCGCATAGAATATCGGGAAACCGAATGCGTAAGCCTCATTAAATAAAGACGTTACTTACTTACTTACTTACTATTTGAACAAACTTGGTAGAGGTCCTCTTGACAATGCTACATACATACTAGAACTGTGTCCATAGGACACGGATGCCCCCACTATGCATAAGTGCTCATAAACAAGAGCATGTATATTCTTTATGTAAGATTTAGGTGGGGAACAATTTTTTTCTGTAGTTGCAAATGAATTGAGGTGTTTTGTATATTATTAATGCTGTCCTTTTATTTCAAAATTAGATATTTTATACTGAAACAAGGGCTGTCGGATGGACAGCACGCTTGACTATTCTTAGATCTTGAAGGTATAATAAAAGCCTGAAATTAAAGATTTTTCAAAGTCTTAAAAGGGGAATAACTAATAAAAATGCTTAACAGAGTTATGGGCCTTGATGGAATGACACAGTCTACGGCCAAGTTTGAACCAAATATCTGCAGTAGAAAGGGAAGAAATAGTGAAAATGAGAAGCTTGCCCTAAAACTTTAACCCGATAGCCACGCCGCAAGTACAATAGACCTCCTTATTCTTTGAATAGTTGACATAAAAATGTTATAAATATTTATGTACTATGAGGAATCACATTAGCTAAGATGAAGAAAGAGACACACAAGTAATTACATGTTGCTGATATTAAAGTAAGCAGGTAAAATTTAAAAAATGTTACACATGAAAGTTAACTACAGATTAAAGTATAGAAACCCCAGGTGTGTCAGGTCCCGTAAAAAACATTACCCTTCCTTTACTATCATCTACACATTAAGGTTGTTCATCCCTGAAAGTTTAAGTAAAATCTGCCGTCCGGTTTATGAGGAGCTGCGTTCACAAATTTATTTCACTTTATGGTATATAGTGAAAAAATCAACAAAGGGCCATAATTCCGTTAAATTTGGTCGCAGCAAAAATTCCTTCCTTTACTATCATCTACACATTAAGGTTGTTCATTCCTGAAAGTTTAAGCAAAATCTGCCATCTGGTTTATGAGGAGTTGCATTCACAGATTTATTTGGCTATATGGTATATAGTGAAAAAATCAACAAAGGGCCATAATTCCATTAAATTTGATCGAAGCAAAAATTCCTTCCTTTTCTATCATCTACACATTAAGGTTGTTCATCCCTGAAAGTTTAAGCAAAATCTGCCATCCGGTTTATGAGGAGTTGCGTTCACAAATTTATTTCACTTTATGGTATATAGTATACACCTGGGGCGGGGCCATTTTTGACCCAGGAGCCATGATTTGAACAAATTTGGTAAAGGTTCACTGGACAATGCTGCACACCAAATATCTAAACTCTAGGCCTTGTGGTTTCTGACAAAAAGTTTTTTAAGTTTTCCCTATATAACTCTATGTGAAACATGTGACCCCTGGGGCAGGGCTTTTTTTGACCCAGGGGCTATGATTTGAACAAACTTGGTAGAGGTATAGTAGACAATGCTGCACACCAAATATCTTAACTCTAGGCCTTGTGGTATCTGAAAAGAAGATTTTTCAAGTTTTTCCTATATAACTCTATGTAAAACTTGTGACCACAGGGGCGGGGCCATTTTTGACCCAGGGGCCATGATTTGAACAAACTTGGTAGAGGTCCTCCTGAAAATGCTACATAAAAAATATCTAAGCTCTATGCTTTTTGGTTTCTGATGTGAAGACTTTTTAAACTTTTTCCTATAAAATATGTGACCCCTAGGGCGGGGCCATTTTTGACCCGGGAGCCATAATTAGAACAAACTTCGTAAAGGTCCACTGGACAATGCTGCACACCAAATATCTAATCTCAAGGCCTTGCGGTTTCTGACAAGAAGATTTCTTAAAGTTTTTCCTTTAAAACACTATGTAACATGTGACCCCTGGGGCGGGGCCATTTTTGACCAAGGAGCCATGATTTGAACAAACTTGGTCAAGGTCTACTGGACAATGCTGCACACTAAATATCTAAACTCTAGGCCTTCTGGTTTCTGACAAGAAGTTTTTTAAGTTTTCCCTATATAAATCTATGTAAATCAACTGACCCCTGGGGTGGGGTCAGATTTAACCACACGGTCATAATTTGAACAAACTTGGTAGAAGTCCACAAGATGATGCTTCATACCAAATATCTAAGATCCAGGCCTTGAGGTTTGGGAGAAGATTTTTAAAGATCAAACTTTTAAAATCTAATTTTAGCTCCAGTGAACCAGAAATGCAATGGACCAGAACCATTTGAACAATCTTGGTAGAGCTTCATGCAAGGAACATCCCAGGCAAGTTTCATTTAATTTGGCCCTTTGGTTTCAGAGGAGATGTCATTTGAATGAAAAGTTGACGACAGACTGACGGACGACGGACAAAAACTGATCAGAAAAGCTCACCCTGAGCACTTTGTGCTCAGGTGAGCTAAAAAGAAGGTCAGTAGGTCAAAAATATAGGTCATGTGATGACATTTTTGAAAATGAAATAAAAAATCGTGCACATGATCCAAATTTCATTGCTGTAGCTAAAAAACAAAAAAGTAGGTCAAAAATATACAATGTAGGTCAAGGAATAATATTTTGAAATCATCTTGAAAAACTGTACAAATGGTCCAGATTTTATTGCCATAGCAAAAACTTTAAAAAAAAAAAAAAAAAATTGGGGTGGGGGTGTGGGGGGGGGGGGAGTGACCCCCAGGGGAGGGGAGGGGGGTGACCCCACTGTGGTCAAAGTGCATACTACCAAATATCTAAGCTCCAGACCTTGCAGTTTGTGACAAGAAGATTTTTAAAGTTTTTTGCTATATAACAATTTTGACCCAGGGGCCATGACTTGAACAATCTTGGTAGAGGTCTACTAGACAATGCTCAACACCAAATCTGTAAGCTCAATGCCTCGTAGTTTCTTACTAGAAGATTTTTTAAGTTTTCCCTATATAACTCTATATAACTCAAGTAAGCCCTGGGTGGGGTCAGTTCTGACCCCAGGGTCATAATTTGAACAATCTTTGTAAAGGTCCACTAGATGATGCCTCATACCAAATATCTAAGCTCGAGGCCTTGCAGTTTCTGACAAGAAGATTTTTAAAGAATTTACAATATAACTCTATGTAAAACATGTGATTCCTAGGGGGGTGCCAATTTTGAGCCAAGGGCCATGATTTGAACAATCTTGGTAGAGGTCTACTAGACAATGCTCAACACCAAATATCTAAGCTCCATGCCTTGTGGTTTCTGACAAGAACATTTTTAAAGTTTTCCCTATATAACTCTATGTAAATCAAGTGACCCCTAGGGCGGGGCCAGTTCTGACCCCAGGGTCATAATTTGAACAATCTTGGTAGAGGTCCGCTAGATGATGCCTCATACCAAATTTCTAAGCTCAAGGCCTTGTGGTTTTAGACAACAAGATTTTCAAAGTTTTTCCTTTAAGTTTCCATAGCAACCAGAGTTCTGCATGGAATTGAATTCTTTGAACAACTTTGGAAGAGCTTCATGCAAGGAACATCCCATGCAAGTTTGATTGAATTTGGCCCAGTGATTTCAGAGGAGATGTCATTTGAATGAAATTGTTGACGCCTCACGACGCACACCAGACATTGGGTTATGACAAAAGCTCACTCTGGCACTCTGCACAAAAACTTTAATCAGAAATCTGAACATGGAAGCACATGTCTAAGAGAGTAGGACAGCTCTCCATATTCTTTGTATAGTCTAGCTAAAAAGTGTCTTTTTACATTATTTTTGTATGAAGACACTTTTTCATAACTGTTAATTTTCACTTGGACCTATTGCTGTCAATGATGTGTATTATCTATTCTTTACATTTTATAGTTGTATAAGTCAGATACATTTACTTGCATTTACTTCAAAGTGCCATCTTACAGATGTTAAGAAGGCAGTTTGCTATGGCAAACAACAATTTTTCCTTGGCTTTGCCTTGGACAAAAATTGTTGTTTGCCCTAGCAAACTGCCATCTTAAAGTCTGTAAGAAGAAACTTTTGAAGAAAAACTCTTATTGTATCTATTTCTTGGAAGAGCATCAAAGCAAGTCATCCACATACAATTTACAAATGGTGATCACTACTGGTTTAAGCCAAAGTTTACATTTTCAAATAAAATTAAATATTCAGCAGATTACACAGGTGCACACAATTATTTGTTTTCTAACTGATGAAAACAGGGAATTTTATTTAACTTATGTGCACTAAAATGAAATTCTGACCAATCAAATACAGAAATTTCAAAACTCATGGTCAAATTCCTTTGACAAAAGTCAAATCCTTAACTTTCTGGTAAAAAGGCCAACAACATAGCAAGAGAGCTTTTCAAATGATGTCATGAATTTGCGTTTTAGTACCAGACAGCTTTTACTTAATGGGTCTTGATGGAATCAACGATAAAATCATCTATGCCTCGGTGGGACTAATAGGATAATCTTTGCCATGTGGGACTTGTTCAAATCCTGGATGATGTTGTCAGACTATCTTCATGTCATCACTCAATGATGAAATTTGTTTTTTTCTTAAGTTACAGACATTGTTTTAAATGTTTTATGTATATTATTAAACAAGAGGGCCATGATGGCCTTAGATCACTCACCTCAGTATTTTGGCTGTAGGTTTGCTGTTAAGCAGTATTTCATATTTTAATTGAAAATATGTAAGTAATGTAAATATAAATATACAGTACCTGCCAGGAGGAACTCTCGTTTTCCTCGAGGTCATCACAGACTACCCATTCCTTAAAACGCGAACAAATCCGCAACATTTGGAGGATCACCGCCGCGGACATGGTCACCAAATATATATGGCGGCGGACATCCGCTAAATGATTCCGCGACATTTTTCACAGGTAAGAATAGACGTATCGAGGGTCACAAAGTTCCTGATTACACGCATTTCGGCGAATTTTACGCTTTAAAATATCATTTAAATGTATAAAACTCTCATTCTGATGCATTTGTTTACGATGCTCGTATTTGTTAACGGAAGGAATGACAATTCAAAACCGAAAGTAATTGCTTCTCAGAACAGCTGACCTTATTTTCAGAAAATAAATTGACTGGTTTTCGATTTACACGTGTTAAAACTGCTTTCCTATATTTAAAGAAAACATACAACATGTAAACCCTACTGCGACATCTGTATCGTCTATGCGCTTGACAAAATTATTGATCGATTTTGCTGTACAATAACAAGCGTTTTCAACGACAGAAAACACAGCAAATGTATTAAAATTTAGATTTAATTTTACCAAATGTCACATAATTGGCAGACGTAAAATGCACAGTTTTATTACGGTCATTTCATTAAATGTTCAACTTATCCAGGTGAGTTATGACTCTTAATTATTTTCGCGCTGGTCGTCAAATATCGCCGAGATATTTCGCGATTCGAGACATCGAGGAAATCCGTTTTTTTCCTCGATGTCGCGGCGGATATTATTTTTTCCGCGGCCGTGAAATAAAGCGGAAAATGTGAGTTCCTCCTGCATGTACTGTATAAACATGTAAAATATATGTCAATAAATACAGGCTCTATGACAAAAAGTAGAAATATCTATCATAAGCTATGGTGACCTTGACCTTAACCCAGTGACCTCAAACCCTACCCACGGAATATACGATCCATGCAGGGAAAAATTTGCTGTAGCTTTAAAACAAAAAGTAGGCCAAAAATATAGGTCATGCCATGTTTTTGAAATCAGAACAAAAAACTGTACACATGGTCCAAATTTCATTGCCAAAGCTCCAAAAACAAAAAGTAGCTCAGTAGGACAAAAATATATGTCATGCGATTACATTTTTGAAATCAAAATGTTAAACTGTACATATGGTCCAAATTTCATTGCCATAGCTCCAAAAACAAAAAGTAGGTCAGTAGGTCAAAAATATAGGTCATGCGATGACATTTTTGAAATCGGAACAAAAAACTGTACACATGGTCCAAATTTCATTGCCATAGCTCCAAAAACAAAAAGTAGGTCAGTAGGTCAAAAATATAGGTCATGTGATGACATTTTTGAAATCGGAACAAAAAACTGTACACATGGTCCAAATTTCATTGCCATAGCTCCAATAACAAAAAGTACATCAGAAGGTCAAAAATATAGGTCATGTGATTACATTTTTGAAATCGAAACGAAAAACTGTGTACATGGTCCAAATTTCATTGCTGTAGCTAAAAACCAAACAAGAGGGCCAATGGCCCTAAAGCGCTCACCTGGGTTCAAAGATGAAAGAAATTTTTATGAATGTAATGATGCATATCACATAAATGGACCAATGCAATTTCATTGCCATAGCTCCAAAAACAAAAAGAAGTAAGTAGGTCAAAATATTGGTCATGATACAACATTTTTGAAATCGGAACAAAAAGCTGTATACACAGTCCAAATTTCATTTCCGTAGCTTTAAAACAAAAAAGTAGGTCAGTAGGTCAAACATATAGGTCATGATATGACGTTTTTGAAATCATAACAAAACACTGTACACATGGTCCAAATTTCATTGTCATAGCTCCAAAAACAAAAAGTAGGTCAGTAGGTCAAAAATATAGGTCACACGATAACATTTTTGAAATCAAAATGAAAAACTGTGCACATGGTCCAAATTTCATTGCTGTAGCTAAAAAACAAAGAAGTAGGTCAGTAGGTCGAAAACATAGAAATAATGTTTTTGAAATCATCTTGAAAAACTGTACAAACGGTCCAAATTTTATTGCCATACCGAAAAACCTAAAAAATGAGAAAAAAAAATTTTGGGGGGTGGGGGGGGGGGGGTGAGGGAGGGACCACAAGGGGAGGGGTGATGACCCTACTGTAGTCACAGTGCATACTACCAAATATCTAAGCTCCAGGCCTTGCCGCTTCTGACAAGAAGATTCTTAAGGTTTTTTGCTATATAACTCTATGTAAAACAAGTGACCCCTTGGGCTGGGCCAATTTTGACCCAGGGGCCATGATTTGAACAATCTTGGTAGAGGTCTACTAGACAATGCTCAACACCAAATATCTAAGCTCCATGCCTTGTAGTTTCTTACAAGAAGATTTTTAAAGTTTTCTCTATATAACTCTATGTAAATCAAGTGACCCCCAGTGTGGGGCCAGTTCTGACCCAAGGGTCATTAATTGAAGAATCTTTGTAGAGGTCTACGAGATGATGCCTCATACCAAATTTCTAAGCTCAAGGCCTTGTGGTTTTAGACAAGAAGATTTTCAAAGTTTTTCCTTTAAGTTTCCATAGCAACCAGAGTTCTGCATGGAATTGAATTCTTTGAATAACTTTGGAAGAGCTTCATGCAAGGAACATCCCATGCAAGTTTCATTGAATTTGGCCCAGGTCCAGTGGTTTCAGAGGAGATGTTGTTTGATTTTGAATGATATTGTTGACGCCTCACGACGCACAACGCACACCGGACATTGGGGTATGACAAAAGCTCACTCTGGCACTTTGTGCCAGGTGAGCTAAAAAAGTAGATCAGTAGGTCAAAAATATTGGTCATGCCATAACATTTTTGAAATCGGAACAAGTGACTACAAGGGCGGGGCCAGTTCTGACCCCAGGGTCATAATTTGAACAATCTTTGTAGAGGTCCACCAGATGATGCCTCATACCAAATATCTAAGCTCCAGGCCTTGTGGTTTCTGACAAGAAGATTTTTAAAGTTTTCCCTATATAACTCTATGTAAATCAAGTGACCCCCAAGGCGGGGCCATTTTTGACCCAGGAGCCATGATTTAAACAAACTTGGTAGAGGTCCACTGGACAATGCTGCACACCAAATATCTAAACCTTACGCTTTGTGGTTTCAGACAAGAAGATTTTTAAATTTTCCTATATAAGTCTATGTTAAATCAATTGACCCCCCCGGGCAGGGCCAAATTTGACCCCAGGGGCATAATTTGAACAAAATTGATAGAGGTCCACTAGACAATGCTACATACCAAATCTTAAGGCTCAGGGCCTTGTGGTTTCAGACAAGAAGATTTTCAAAGTTTTTTCTTTAAGTTGCCATAGCAACCAGAGTTCTTGATGGAATTAAATTCTTAGAACAACTTTGGTAGAGCTTTATGCAAGGAATATCCCAGGCATGTTTCATCAATGTTGGCTCAGCGGTTTAGGAGGAGATGTTGTTTAAGTCAAATTGTTGACGACGCATGCAGGACATTCAACGATCCCAAAAGCTCACCCTGAGCAGGCTCAGGTCAGCTAAAAAGTCCTTATTCTATAAGTGCGCAATATACCTGTAGTCTTACTATTGACATCCATTTCATAAACTGATAAGGTACTGTATAAATGTGACTTTGGTGTAATCAATAGATCTGCTTACAAATTTGAAAGACATTATAATGTATTGATGTATGAACCTTAACTGTGGTCAAAATGCTTAATGTATGATCAATATCAAACCACCAATATCTGAGAATTCCAATGTTCAATGTAAATCAGCAAGTATATGACATATGCAGATGAAAATGTGTTGAACATAACAAAATATATTCAGTTAAAAGGGGCAACAACTCTCCCCAGACGGTGAATGGGAGCAATAAGTCTTCCATAGTATTAGACCCCACTACTAAAGAAAGTGGCGGCCACAGCTCAGATCAAAGTAGGCCATTAAGCCCTACATCGAATGAACAAAGCACCGATTTCTCTGCAATTATTAACTTTCAAAAGCAACAAGCGGAAATGATGAAAAATCTGTTTGCTGAATTTTCAACCATCAAGGAAACCATGAACCAATTAACGAGTTCAAGATACGATAACGGTAAAGGTGGGGAGTCTCCACATGGTGGAATTTCCCCAGAAAATTTCCTTGATGACCAGTCAGAGGTTGACCTTGGTCAAGGGCATAGCAGTGGGGAGAATTCAATTTTGGGGCAATGTGCTGCATCGTTATCTTTAGCAGATGTGAAGGGCGCGCCCATCTCCAGAGAAATGTGTAATTTTCTCCAAACATTGATGGCAACTGGTTTGGATGATAATAAGAAATCAGCGCTAAATGAGAAACACCAGATCCCGGAAAACGCTGCGTCGCTGAATACACCAAAAGTAAATCCAGAAATATGGAGGGTATTGTCACCTGAGGTCCGGGCAAAGGACATTAAACTTCAAAAATTTCAATCAAATTGCTTGCGAGCTTCGATCCCGGTGGTAAGGGCTATCGATATGCTAATAAAAAATCAACACAATCCGAAAAATGTCAATATTGAGGAGGTGGTTACTTGTTTGGTCGATAGTCTAGCCTTTACGTCGTCTGCCAATACGGATATGAACTCCAGAAGGCGAGATCAGATGCGAAAAGAGTTGAATCAAGACTATGCGTCATTATGTTCACAGCAGAATCCTGTGACAGAGTATTTGTTTGGCGACAACATCGCAGACCAGTTAAAAAATATAGCTGAAACAAACAAAGTTGGGCTCAAAATGAAATCGCAGCAGCACAGTTCAGACATAGGTATCAGCCAATCAACAGACAGAGGCCTTTTTTACACAACAGGCCTTCTCCTTGGAGCCACAATGCTCAAAACAGGGGGAAGGCAAGGAAACCAATGACGACTCATATGCCCAACAACGGACCAAACAGGTCGTTCAACAAAAAACGGAATCAGTGAAAAATGAGGCGAGTGGAAACTATTGTACATTTAAAGCCGGGCAATTGCAGAAATGTTTAGATAAGTGGAAAACGATAACATCAGATAAACAAATTTTAAATATAGTGCAGGGATGTAAAATAAATTTTTTAAATAACCCTGTTCAAAGCTCCTATCGACCTACAGTGCTTAATAAATCAGAGGCCGATATTCTGGATGTTGAAATTCAGAACATGCTCACAACAGGTGTTATTGAGAGAGCAGAACATGAACCTGGACAGTTTATTTCTACAGTTTTTCTGCGCCCAAAAAAGGATGGCTCATACAGAATGATTTTAAATCTGAAGCAGTTAAAACAATCAATTGAATACATACATTTCAAAATGGAAAGTTTACACTCGGCTACCAGTCTGATGACACCTGGTTGCTATATGGCTTCAATAGACTTGAAAGATGCTTATTACACTGTTAATGTCAACAAACGCTTTCGAAAATATTTACGTTTTCTGTGGAAAGGTCATTTGTATGAATACACCTGTTTACCTAATGGATTAGCATGCTCCCCTAGATTATTCACTTAATTAATGAAACCAGCTTTCGGCCACCTATGCTCCTTAGGTTTCCTGTCAGTGATTTATATTGATGACTCGTATTTACAAGGCAGTACTCTCCAGGAGTGTTTACATAATGTACAATGCACAAGTAATCTTGTTTCACAGCTAGGGTTTAGTATTAATGAAAATAAATCAGTACTCCAGCCAACACAAGTTATTACATTTCTAGGTTTTGTGCTTAATTCAGTCACTATGCGTATATATCTTACTAATACGAAGCAAACTAGATTGATAAAAACAATACAAGAGGTTCTTTCATATCAAAATATTGGTATTAGCATACGAAAAATAGCAGAGCTTATTGGTACTCTGGTGTCCTGCTGTGTTGCGGTACAGTTTGGATTTGTATATACTAAACTTTTGGAACAGGAAAAATCGGCTGCTTTAAAGCATAACAAAGGCGATTTCGATCAAAAAATGTGGTTAACATCTACAGCAAATGAAGATTTACAATGGTGGTTACATACTGTTGCTGAAAATTCGGGGCCACCTATTGACAGGCCTCCCCCGCAAATTATTCTGACTACAGATAGCTCGTTAATTGGCTGGGGAGCTGTCTGTAATAATATAAGCACAGGTGGTCAGTGGGGCACTTCAGAAGTACCTGATAATAATAACATAAACTATCTAGAGCTCAGGGCAGTTTATCTAGGAATGCAAACTTTTTGCGATCTTTTGTCCGATAAGCATGTGAGGATTCAGTCAGATAATAACACTACAGTTGCTTATATAAATCACATGGGGGGCACTCATTCAGAAAAATGCAATTTCATGGCTAGGGAAATTTGGCAGTGTGCTCAAAAATATAATATGTGGTTGACTGCAACTTACCTGCCGGGTAAGGATAATACATTGGCGGATAAGGAAAGTTGGGTTTTCCATGATAACACTGAATGGATGTTAAATGAAACGGTCTTCAAACAATGTTTAGATAGGTTTTCATACCATGCTGAAATCGATTTGTTTCCTTCTAGACTGAACGCTAGACTGCCAAAATATATTTCTTGGAAGCCTGACCCAGGTGCTTTTTATGTAGATGCATTTCAGGTATGTTGGAAGGATTTTAAGTGTTATGCGTTTCCACCTTTCAGTGTCATCGACAAAGTCTTGCAAAAACTTCAGAGAGACAAAGCGCAGGGAGTTTTCATTCTGCCACATTGGACAACTCAGCCTTGGTTTCCGAAGGCAATGAAAATGTGTGTGTCACGTCCTTGCCGCCTTCCACGGGCGAAAGATCTGTTGACATTACCGTATGCTCCAGATCGAATTCACCCTCTTTATTCAAGACTACAGTTAATTGTCTGTCACCTGTCAGAGACATGTATCAAAAATCAGGATTTTCACAATCAGCGGTTTCCATTATTATGAACTCATGGTGAGGCACGACTAAAAAACAGTACAGTGTGTATTACAAAAAATGGAATTGTTACTGTACAAATAATGGTCTAGATATATATTCAGTATCTGTCAATCAGGTTGTTGAGTTTTTAACTGAACTTTTTCATGAAGGTTTAAGTTATAGTGCATTGAACACAGCTAGAAGTGCCTTGTCTTCTTTAGTGGTATTGTCAGGTGAAAGCAAGAGCTGTTCTGTTGGCAAGCACCCAGTTATCAAAAGATTTATGAAGGGTATATTTAATTATAGGCCTGCTTTACCTAGGTATAATCAAGTTTGGGATGTCTCTATTGTTCTTAAATATCTTAAATCAATACAAGTGTGTGAAAACTTAGAGTTAAAACTGTTAACATACAAATTAGTCATGCTCTTTGCATTACTGTCCGGCCAACGGGCACAATCATTAGGGTATTTAGACATTAGTAACATGACGTTATTACAAGATAAGGTGATTTTTTGTATAAAGAAATGTGTCAAGCAGACTAGACCTGGTTATCATATTCAGCCGCTTACTTTTGATAAATTCACTGAAGATAAGAATCTTTGTGTTATTTCTGTATTAAATGCTTATATACAAAGAACAGCCATTCTAAGAGGGGAATGTACTGCACTGTTTATCAGTATACAAAAACCACACAGACAGGTGTCAATTAATACCATATCTAAATGGATAAAAAATACCTTGGCAGCAGCTGGAATTGATATAACCATGTTTAAAGGTCACAGCACTAGGGCAACGGCTGTAAGTGCAGCTAATAGAGTTGGAGTACCCTTGAAAGACATTATGTCGGCTGCAGGGTGGTCATCAAGTGACACATTTTCAACATTTTATAATAAATCTATTCAAACAGAAAACAAATTTGCTAAAAGCATACTGCATGCGGAGTTTAGTTAGATATCAATATCACATTTTATGTCATGTTTTTAGTGTTTCACATGTAAAACAAATATCATGGATGTATCATGTATGTTACAAAGTTTGCAATTAGCATTGTATATAGGCATAAAGGTAGCTTAGTAAACATTAAATAATCTCTGTTTGTTTGTAATTTTGGGTTGTTCGTCAACACCTTTAAATCTCTCACAGGGGCCACATCACGTGACCTTGTGCTGATAGGAGAATTGGAAAATTAAACGAGACTTACCTGTAAGTTGAAGTTGGATTTCAATTCTCCGAGGCACAAGGTCACTGTGATGGGCTCATGTGCCCTCCCATGATATTTGATTTACCCGCCCTGTTGTAATGTGTGGTGACAATACTTCGAGTGTTCACTTCACAAGTTAAAATTTGACCTACTGGATACTACAAGCATCTCTCACAGGGGCCACATCATGTGACCTTGTGCCTCGGAGAATTGAAATCCAACTTCAACTTACAGGTAAGTCTCGTTTAATTTTCCAATTATACTACTGAAATCTGTCAAAATTTCATAAACATTGTAGGCAAATACAAGTTACCATTTCTCTACATACAGTGATAAAAGTTACCATTTCTCTACATACAGTGGCAGACTGAGTAGATTCATGTTTGAAGAAATAACAGAGTTATGAAAAATATGTCCCACCTCTTAAATATATCTCATTTTCATCACATTTTTTTTTCACTTAAAAATAAAGGCTAAATGTTTTTACATTTTGAACTAAATATTATCTTAGTTCTGCTCTATGTTTGTGTAAATGCCCAGTCAAATGCCTAACACATCAACACAACATGTAGAAAATGAACACAGGCATAGTCAGAGGACAATTTCTTGTGTTTAACACATTGCCTTTTTAGCTCACCTGAGCACAAAGTGCTCAAGGTGAGCTTTTGTGATCACCTGATGTCCGTCGTCCGTCCGTGCGTCATCAACTTTTTCTTCAAACAACTTCTTCTCCTAAACTGCTGGAACAATCTTGCTGAAACTTGGCAGGAATGATACTTGCATGAAGCTTTACCAAAATTGTTCAAATGGTTCAGGTTCATTGCATTTCTAGGCCACAGGAGCTAAAAATATATTTTCAAAGTTGGAACTTTAAAAATCTTCTTCTCCATAACTACAAGGCCTGGAGCTTAGATATTTGGTATGAAGCATCATCAGGTGGACCTTTACCAAGTTTGTTCAAATCATGACCCCTTGGTCAAAAATGGCTCTGCCCCAGGGGTCACTAGTTTTACATAGAATTATATAGGGAAAACTTTAAAAATCTTCTTGTCTGAAACCACAAGGCCTAAGGTTTAGATATTTGGTGTGCAGCATTGTCCAGTGGACCTCTACCAAGTTTGTTCAAATCATGGCTCCTGGGTCAAAAAATGGCCCGCCCCGGGGGTCACATGTTTTAAATAGAATTATATAGGGAAAACTTTAAAAATCTTCTTGTCTGAAACCACAAGGCCTAAGGTTTAGATATTTGGTGTGCAGCATTGTCCAGTGGACCTCTACCAAGTTTGTTCAAATCATGGCTCCTGGGTCAAAAATGGCCCCCCCCCCCCCCGGGGTCAAATGTTTTATATAAAGTTATATAGGAAAACTTTAAACAAGAGGGCCATGATGGCCCTATATTGCTCACCTGAATATGACTGCTTTTAACAAAATTGCTATGGACCTGGTTAATAGACCCCAGATGACCCATATTCGAACTTGACCTAGAAATTATTGAAACAATCTTTCTGACAAATTTCAAGGTTGTCTGAACTGAAAATGTTACCTCAATACGTGTTAACAAGGTTTTTCCATATTTGGGGTCTGTGACCTAGTTTTTGACCCCAGATGACCTTTATTCCAATCTGAGACTGAGAAATCACTAAACATCCTTTCTGACCAATTTCGAGAATATTTGGACTTGAAAAGGTAGCTTGCTAGAGTGTTAGACAAGTTTTTTTTCTATTTTTGGGGATCTGTGACCTAGTTTTTGATTTCGATGACCCATATTCAAATTGACCTAGAAATCAGTGAAACAACTTCTGACAATATCAGGTTATTTGAACTGAAACTAACATTAGAGTGTTAGACAAGGTTCTTCCATATTTGACTCTGTTTTTGGATGAACCAATTTGAACTTGTAAAAAGTTACACAGAGACACATTACTGACAATATCTGTATTTTGCTGAAAATGTAACCTCGAGGTGTTAACAAGGTTTTTTTTTAATTTTGCCCGCTCTGTCCCCAGATGACCCACATAAAATTTTCAACGTGAGCTAGAAAGGACAACCTGTCTAACTTACATAGATTATTTAGACTGAAAATGTTACAACCTCAATGCCTACATCTTAGATATTTAGTATGCAGGCATTGTCTAGTGATGTCAATCAAGTTTGGTCCAAATTATGTCCCCGGGGTCAAAATTGGCCACTCCCCAGGGTTCTCTTGGTTTACATATAGTTATATAGGAAAAACATGAAAAATCATTTTACTCCGAAACTAATAGGACTAGACCTTAGATATTTGGTGTGGAGTATTGTGTTGAGAACCTTTACCAGTATGGTTTATATGTTGGCCCAGGGGTCAAAATTGCCCCCGCCCCGGGGGCCCTTAATATGTAAAAAAGGCAATCTTTAAAAATCTTCTTACTGGAAACCTCAATGCCTACAGCTTAGATATTTGGTATGCAGCATTGTCTAGTGGACCTCTACCTAGTTTGTTTGAAAAATGTCACTGGGGTCACTATTGGCCCCGCCGGAGGGGTCACAAGTTTTAAATAGCAGTATAGAAGAAAATCTTTAAAAATATTCTTGTCTGAAACCACAAGGCCTAGAATTCTAAAATTTGCCATGAAGCAAGCTTTATCAAGCTTTTTGAAATTATTAGATTAGGTTAAAGGTCATGGAGGCTAAAAATAGATTTATCTACTGTACCTCATAGAGCCTTCATTTATAGACCAATATCTTTGATATTCAGTATAGAAGTTCCTTGCATGGACCTCTACCCATGGGTAGGGTTTGAGGTCACTGGGTCAAGGTCACCATAGCATGTAATAGATATTTCTTCTTTCTGTCATAGAGCCTTTATTTATTGACTGATATTTTACATATTTGGTTTGTAGGCACTTACATATTTTCAATTAAAAAATAAATACTGCTTAGCAGCAAACCTACAGCCAAAGTACTCAGGTGAGTGATCCAGGGCCATCATGGCCCTCTTGTTTAAAGAAATACAAACTATTATTATGTTGCATTTAAACAAACCCCAGTGGATTCCCTACTGAATCAGGTTAAACTACAAAAAAATGGCAAAAATTAATTCAGTTTCATTTCAGTTCAGCAACTTGCCAAATTTTGTGAAGTAAACAGTTTGCAGAGTTAGGTACCTAACATTTTTGTGACAATCAGTTACAGATTATTTTCACTGAATTTTCCTGCTTATTTAAAGCATCTGAATGCTAAATATTTCAATAATCTCTTGGGATTTGTAGGTAAACTGTAAGTCACAGAAAATGGCCCATGCGCAGATTTGGGCAATGTTCCTGTTTTGCTTATACATGTATTAAAGTTTTGTAAGAAGTTCAACCAGCAGGTGTAAACCTGGGCAGTAGTGGATGGAAGATGCATGAAAGTGATCACACTGGTGTGTATATGACATGAACTTTAGTCCATTCGGTGTTTTAGGGGTTTGTCGTTTCATGTGATTTCCATGTATGAAACTACTTTTCAAATATGAGGACACCGGCTCATAAAGACCTGAATATTGGCACAGAAAGTTCATTGGCTGACAATATACTTTCTAAACAGCAGAAAAGGGTTTCTGGATCAACTGTTGATACCTGCAAATTTTGCTAGAATGATGCAATGTCATTTAAACATTTAAAGCTACCCACTTACTATTGCAAAGGAAAACTTGACTTCTTACAGTTAACTGTTTTAATATGTTCATCACCCCAGAAAAAGGTTTTCATTGTTATTTGTGAGCTTAATATAACACTAGATGGGTGTTCAGTGGAACACTTGTGTCGCCCTTGGGTACTCTGTTAGAATAACTAAAAAGGTAAAACAAGAGCCTGCTGGAAAAGACAGCATGCTAGTCAAAGTACAACAATACCTGTCCACAGACAGCATGCTACACTTTTCAAGTTAAACAAGAGGCCCAAGTGAAAAAAATTTGACTGGGGCAGGGCAAGTACCTAGTCATACAAGATGAAAAAAAAACATTTATTTGGGTCAAGTAGTTATGTATTTAAAAAAAAAAAAAAAATTTGGGCCCCGATAGTGGGGTGTGTGTGTGTGTGTGTGTAGTGAAGTACCTATGTAATAAAAAAAAAAATTGGGACCGGGGGGGCGGGGGGGTTGACTGGTTGGGGGGGTGTAGGTAGAATGGGGAGTAGAGTACCTATGTTTTAAAATTTAAAAAAAAAAAAAAAGTAGGGTCCGGGGGTAAATAAAATCGGGGGGGCCCCATGCAGAGGGGTTGGGGGTGACTACTTACCCATCTCATGTCAGCTGATATTTTATTTCTAGGCTTAAGAAGTTTTTTCCTATATATAAGTATAAGCAAAATCAAGTGACCCCTGAGGGTGGGGCTAACTGTGACCCCAGGGACTTGGGTACCAACAGTCTCTGCAGAGGTCTTGCTGGTGATCAAGTATTCCAAGTTTGAATGGAATATCCTTGACACTTTTTGAGACATGGACATAACGAAAAAGGTTAACCAAGAAATTTTAACTTGAAAAAGGGGCATAACATTGCAAAAATAAATTTGAGGGTTATCTGCCCTTGAGAAATGGTGTTGTCTTAAGTGATACAATTGTAAGCATTACAACTGGAAAGTTTAAGAAACATTAAGACATGGCATAGTTATAGCCAATGTTAAGTTTTCATGACAAAATCCAAGTACAAAAAGGGGCATAACTCTGTCAATTGTGACCTTGACCTACACATTTTGGCATCATCATGACCCTGTTGTCGTAAGCAATACAATTTGAAAGTTTGATGTTGAAATGTTAAGAAATGGCAAAGTTATTCCCAACATTAAGTTTTCATGACAAAATCCATGTATAAAAAGGGGCATAACTCAGTCAAATGTGACCTTGACCTAGAAATTTTGGCATCAACTCGACCCTGTTGTCATAAGCAATACAATTTGAAAGTTTGATAAGATAATGTTTAGAAATGGCAAAGTTATAGCCAACGTTAAGTTTGCGTGACGGACCGACGAACAAAGCGATCCCTATGTATCGCCTTTTCTTCGAAAGGGCGACACAAAAAGACAGATGAACGGAAGAACAGAGAACCAGTAGTATAAAATTATTTGGCTTCAAATTTTGCAAAATAAGCAGCAAGCATAGAAGAAGTTATAACCTAACAATTGAGTTTATCCCGAAACATTTTTGAAATGTACAAAATTATCAGTTAGAAGTCAAATTTGCTTTGAAACTGTAAGCGAGTTGCTTATAACTACAAATTTAGTTCAACAAAATTTGGAATTGGATTCTTAAAATCCTCTAAAAAATACTAAGTGTTACTCATCTGTAATTTTCATCAATACTCAGTCCACTTCTGTCGCACCACCTTCCTCCAACCATTAACATCTGTTTTCCTTTTGTCTTATCATCATTACAGCATCTTCAACTGTTCGCCAATTCCAATTTTGTAACTAAATATACAAGAAAATGATTCAACATGTTTCCATTGACAACAAAAACTGGAACCTAATGTAACGGGGGTTTATGTTGTTCCCAGACAAAAACAAGACGCACAATTTGACTCAAAGTTTTGTGGAGGATTTTTCTTTCGTTCCAGGTTTTAACCAGTATAATCACCTTCTGCGAGATGGCATCATATACTGTGTCTCATATTTTTACCACAGTAACTTCCTCACCACCACCTTATACCTTTCTTAACAAAAATGGCTAATAATGTAATGTTATTTTTTACACACTGACCATTTCACAAATATGTTGCTTTGACATAACACAAAATCTTTAATGAAGTATTTGATAAGAGATAATATTCTTACAGAATAACCGTATTTTCATCTGTTCATGGAGAACATTTATGCATTTTGACATTTAGTAAAATAGCATAACATCATTATTTGGGAAACCAGGTAATAGAACTATGATAATTTAGCATTACTAAAATGTATTACAACAAAAAGTTTACCTTTTCACTGTTTCATTACGACGAATTCAAACAAAACATCGAAACATCATCAACAACTGCACCGTGTACATCTGCAAGACCAAACAATGTCCACTAAACGACGGCATGAACGAAGGTCACGCATTATACGACAAACGTGTTTTAAGTGAGCGATTATCATTCCGTTTACCGTTCCGTGTAACACATTTATAGCCTCTACAGGTCATATTAACTTGTATTATTTTGAAAGTTTAACAATTTTCTAAGAAAGTAGCAAAGTTACAGTATTAAAACAGACGATATCATAAAAAATAGCGACCCTCTTTAACTTACGGGCCCATTGACACGGTGCATATCCATATCGGTACCCTCTTTCGAAATTTACTAAAACGGTACCCTCTTCGCTCATGCACGGGTCATTCTTTGCTGAAAATATAGCGGCGATGGCCAGGGTCATGAAAATATATACTCTACCGACGAAAGAAGGTATGTCATCTGCAAACGAAGTTTACCACGGAACACTAGAATGTTTTAGCTGTGCCTCTGTTTGTTATGTGTCTTGTTTCCAATTAATGCAACCCCAAAATAAGCGACACAAATCGAGATGTCTTGTCTCGACCCAGCGCCTCGACATGTTCTCTTGGCTTATATACTACTCAAAATTTGATAGGGATCACTTATAAGAATGTGTATGTTTACTACATAAGGTTGAAAGGTTACATTTGTTGTTGTGATTCTGAAAATATGTTCATATGACAACAGTTTGGTACCAAATAATGATTAAGTCTGTAAAACCGTTGAAGCGTGACAGAGGCTGAGCCGTGGGAGGGGCATGAATTTAATTTAGGATAACACGAGACGAAATGGAACTTTTTGGAAAAAAATCAAGTCTATGGCCTGAATTTTGCTTTAATATCGCGTGTGGTGTCCGTTTGCTTGGATTACTGCTCTGCACCGCCTTCTCATGCTGCTAATGAGTCTCCGGATGCTTTGTTGTGGGAGTCGAGCCCACTCGTCCAGAGGGCCTGCTGTAGCCCAGGGACCGTGGTTGGCTGGACTGGGCTAGCAGATATTGCAGTCTGCAGCATGTCCCAGGCGTGTTCTATTGGATTGAGGTCTGGAGACCTTGCTGGCCAGTCCATTCTCTCTATGGTTGCTGCCTCTAGGTACTCGTCGGTGACCCTTGCCCTGTGAGGCCGGGCGTTGTCGTCCATTAAAATGAACTCAGGGCTTATAGCATCAGCGTACGGACGAACGTACACATCTAAGATCTCATTGACGTATCGAACAGCCGTCAATGTGCCGTTTTGAACAATGTCTGGTCCGTTCTTCCCTGCATGCTGATGCCCGCTCACACCATGACCGAGCCCCCACCATGGCGGTCATGGGTAGCAACACAAACGGGTGCCAAACGCTCACTGGCGGATCTCCATACCCGCACACGCCTATCAGTGAAGTCAACACAAAATCTAGACTCGTCAGTGAACAACACTGGGGTCCAGTCATGCAGCGTCCACCTGGCGTGATCGCGGGCCCATTGAAGACGTGCCTGGATGTGGTTTCGCGTCAATGGGATTCGGATTGCTGGCCTTCTAGCCCTCATGCCAGCTGTATGAAGACGGTTCCTGATGGTTTGAGTGGAAAGTATTACACCAGTGGCATTCTGGAATTCATTTTGGAGGGCAGTAGCGGTAACAAAGCGCTGACGTCGCGCTTGAACGACAATGAACCGGTCCTCACGCTGAATTGTGGACCTCTGACGCCCTCCGCTATGCCTATGCGTGACATGCCAGTAAGTTTGAAACCGTCGCCACATCCTGGCAACGGTGCTCTGGTACACCCCAAGGACACCTGCCACGTGGCGTTGGGAACGCCCAGCCTCAAGCATCCCTACCCCCTATTTATCTCCTCATCGTCAATACGCCGTCTTTGCCGTAGATTTGCCATGACCAGTGCTAGGTTCGATATAAACGTTACCATGCACAAGCGAAGTCTGGATAAAACGGATGTGTACATGAAGGTACATGCCCGCGGTGCACCACTTTTCCAGTGGTATCGCTTTTTCCGTGCATCTCGAGCCATGTATAGGTATACAATCAAAATCTGCTGGACAGGTCGGATTTGCCATATGAATAAACTACATGTATGAGAACAAATCAGTTATCTTGAGGTTATCATTAAAAACATATTTAAGAAATAAAAAGTGATCCCTATCAAATTTTGAGTAGTATATGAACCAGTGGTTTGATTATGTACACACCATACATATAACATGTATTCATTTATATATTATTTTCAAACAAATGGCAAAAAAATAGTGTGAAATATACGTAAAATTCATAAAAACGACCTACTTTCGGTTTTGCAGCAACACGGGTTACCTCTTTGCTGTTGATATTTTATGTCACAGGTAACCTCTCATTTTTTTTACGTTCAGGCACGGGTACCCTCTTAGCACCGTGATTGCGATATATCTGTAATAACACTTAATACAGTAGTCGAATTCGAGGTTATTAATTCAATACGATTCAAGAAAACGCGTTATATCGATATATAATGTTTTACGTCTCCTTTCTTACGTGTAAGTCATTTGACTCAGTTTGCATGTAGTCAGTACGAAGTCATTATTGTCGCAATAAGCAATGGCGATTTTCCTCTGAAACCAAAGGGCCAAATTAAATGAAACTTGCCTGGGATGTTCCTTGAATGATGTTCAAATGGTTCTGGTTCACTGCAGCTAAAATTAGATCTTAAAAGTTGGATCTTCAAAAATCTTCTTCTCCGAAACCTCAAGGCCTGGAGCTTAGATATTTGGTATGAAGCATCATTTAGTGGACCTCTACCAAGTTTGTTCAAGTTATGACCGTGGGTCAAAACTGACCCCAACCCAGGGGTCAGTTGATTTACATAGATTTATATAAGGAAAACTTAAAAATCTTCTTATCAGAAACCACAAGACCAAGAGTTTAGATATTTGGTATGTAGCATTGTCCAGTGGACCTTTACCAAGTTTGTTCAAATCATGGCTCCTTTGTCAAAAATGGCCCAGCCCCAGGGGTCACATGCTTTACATAGAGTTATAAAGGAAAAACTTTTTAAAAATCTTCTTGTCAGAAACCGCAAGGCATAGAACTAGGATATTTGGTGTGCAGCATTGTCCAGTGGACCTTTTACCAAGTTTGTTCAAATCATGGCTCCTGGTTCAAAAATGGCCCCGCCCCAGGGGTCACATTTTTTACATAGAGTTATATAGGAAAAACAATCTGACTGAAGTTCATGATCTCCTTTGACGACGCATTCATTTCTATCTTCTCGATAACCCGGAATTTCCACTATTGTTATTTATATCCCAGCCAATGAAACTGCAGCTTATGACGCGTCTCGATAGCTTACCACAAGGCGTGTTCAAACAGCGTGTAAACTTATCTAGCATAACAATGTTTGTTATCGGAAACGAAAAATGCTTAGATATTTTGAAACAAACAAATTTAACCGAGTTCAGTGACAGTATATAAATGGCAGGTATACTGTTTGGGATCCCAGTTATATAAATAGATTTTCACAAGTTGAACATTTATCTTTCATGAGGGTGGAAGCGTTGCTCTGATTGGCTGATGGGTAGGTCACGAGAAGGTGACCTTCTCTTGGTCGTCCTCAGATCCTAATAGCAAAGCGATGTTTAGGATATGATTTTAATTAGATTGATAGGAAAAACTTTTAACAAGGAAAATTCAAATGGACTTGAGTCCATTTGAGTGTACGGTTTTTTACTCTATTTTTAAGGAACCTTAGTCTACAGCACTCTTTTTTGTTTGCAGATGCCAATAAAAGAAATTCAAAATATATCTTTAAATTGAAGGCCTGTATGTTCAGACATATTGTAACTAAGGTAATGCACTTTTTTTTGAAGAAGAAGAACAACAACATGTTTGTTCAGCCTTTTGTTTCCATATATCTCTTGATGTTAATGGTGATAATGGTAGCAAAGTACGACCGGGATACAGACAGAATTTTTAACTTTAGATACCTTTTTTCTTCGTGAGCCGAATTCTATTATTTAAAAAAAAAAACATTAAACATAAACATTTTATAATTTTACATCACTTGAAAGCTCTCTAAATTCATATTTTGAAATATATAAGCAGATTTGGAATTTTTACTTTTAAAAAAGAAAACTACTAAACTAATTTATACCTGTCGTTTCAGCATTTTTCTAGCAGCTTAGATGCACTATGTTTAACCATTTACAAACAAAAGAGTAAACAGTTTTGACAATTATGTTTAAATATGTAAAATATGAGTTTACAGACCTTTTACATGATATAAGATACTGAACTGTTTGATAAAAATGACTTTGTAACTGAAATTACAAAATTACTATGTTTTGCATTTTTATCAAACGCCATATTTTTGCCAACCTTCAAAAAGTTACCTGTATCTCTTATCAGTTACTTGTTACTATTAATAGATTTCAATGTTCCTACACAATATCACCAGACAGTCACGTGATTCTCTCCGAGGATGCTTCGGCAATAATCGGGTTTTCTAACAGCCAATTAAAACATGGAATAACATAATATTTAATAACACTAACCCCGCTCCAATTGTACATGTAGGAATATAA